>JAGDYQ010000136.1:2313496-2380996 GCA_021962125.1 Bulinus truncatus | reverse complement strand
GTTGTCCCCTGAAACATGGAGCAGCAACAATGAATACAAACATGCAGAAAAATTTGTAACCAATTTGAAAGTTTTTAATGACACAGCCGAAAGAGGAGTGAAACTGATTCAGGATTTCAATGAAGTTTTATGCAGAAAAGAAGGCCAGAAGCAATTCTTACTTCAGGTGGTGCAACAACACCGACGTTTATATCCGGATGCAAAGAAGACCATAGTGGTTACTGGACTAGCAAAGTGCAGTCAGTGAATATGACGTCCATAAATAGTAAACACTTTACTTTGTTGCATTCTCTTTTTTTATTAGTTTTGAGGTTGTTATTTCATGTGTAACACTAAACAATTAACATAAACCATTAAATTACTATTTAGTACCAAATCAATGTATTCATCGTCTTTGTGCAACCCCTAAATATTTCACGATTGTATTCATTTTTTCAGAACACCCTTTTTTATTCTGGCAGAACACAATGCAGGCCTTAAATTTAGAAAAATCGAAAAACAATCTTTTGGACCACCCTAATTATATATATATATATATATATATATATATATATATATATATATATATATATATATATTTATATATATATATATACAGTGGATTCCGCTTAATTGGGACACCGCATAGTTGGGACAGCCGCTTATTTGGGACAAATCTCAAAGAAACCAAACCAAGAAGCCAATGGTAAATTTGTATGTTTAATTGGGACAGCCGCTTAATTAGGACAAAAAGCCTCGGTCCCAATGTGTCCAAATTAAGCGGAATGGACTGTATATATATATGAATGTATACATAAATTACTCTCTGAGATAAAATGCTACAAAGCTGATATCTAAATGACCGAAACACAAAAAAATATCTGCCCCTAATCAGAGCCTCATACACCCCATCATCCAAGGCAAACAATATTCCTAAAAATAATCGAATGTTCTGTTACCCCGCCCACCCTCCCCACCCTCGACCCCTTCCTGTCCTCCCTTCAACCCAAAAACCGCCAGCCAATTTTTTTTTATCAGCCCACCCTTCCCTTTCCCCCATTCGCACTATTTTTTTTTCTCCTCAGACTTCGACCGTCTTTAGCTACCCACCCGTCTGCCCGACCCATCCCACAGTCAAGTCCATTTAGTGGTCAGTTCTGTGAGTGTGTGTGTGAGTGTGTGTGTTGTGTGTAAGTGTGTGTGTGTGTGTGTGTGTGTGAGAGAGAGAGAGAGAGAGAGAGAGAGAGGGATGTATTGGAAGATCAGCACACGAGAAAAAGAAAATGCAAATCGATATTGGGCAGTGAGTTCTGGACGTGTAGGGAGTGGGGGGAGGGGGTGTGGGTGGGGGAAGCGAAGAATCAATAATTGTTGACCTCCAGTTGGTGAAGACCTGGGGATGGGGGGGGGGACATCTTAAAATAAGTTGGGCATTTAGATAAATGTAAAATATAAACTAAAACAAACTTGTAGCTAAATGTAAAATATACTCTAAAACAAACTTGTAGCTAAATGTAGAATATACTCTAAAACAAACTTGTAGCTAAATGTAAAATGCACACTGAAACAAGCTTTGTTAGCTAAATGTAAAATATACACTAAAACAAACTTGTAGCTAACTGTAAAATATACACTGAAACAAGCTTGTAGCTAAATGTAAAATATAAACTAAAACAAACTTGTAGATAAATGTAAAATATACACTGAAACAAGCTTTGTTAGCTAAATGTAAAATATACACTAAAACAAACTTGTAGCTAACTGTAAAATATAAACTGAAACAAACTTGTAGCTAAATGTAAAATATACACTAAAACAAACTTGTAGCTAAATGTAAAATATACACTAAGACAAACTTGTAGCTAAATGTAAAATATAAACTGAAACGAACTTGTAGCTAAATGTAAAATATACACTCAAACAAACTTGTAGCTAAATGTAAAATATACACTTAAACAAATTTGTAGCTAAATGTAAAATATAAACTAAAACAAATTAGTAGATAAATGTAAAATATAAACTAAAACAAACTTGTAGATAAATGTAAAATATAAACTAAAACAAACTAGTAGATAAATGTAAAATATACACTGAAACAAGCTTTGTTAGCTAAATGTAAAATATACACTGAAACAAGCTTGTAGCTAAATGTAAAATATACACTGAAACAAGCTTGTAGCTAAATGTAAAATATAAACTAAAACAAAAACTTGTAGATAAATGTAAAATATACACTGAAACAAGCTTTGTTAGCTAAATGTAAAATATACACTAAAACAAGCTCGTAGCTAAATGTAAAATATACACTGAAACAAGCTTGTAGCTAAATGTAAAATATACACTGAAACAAGCTTTGTTAGCTAAATGTAAAATATTCACTGAAACAAGCTCGTAGCTAAATGTAAAATATACACTGAAACAAGCTTGTAGATAAATGTAAAATATACACTGAAACAAGACTGATCCAGATAAAAGACAGTACATTTATTTTTTTACCCTGGACTAGAATTGTGCAAGTCTTAAAATGAATATGTAAACAGGACAATATGCCGGTTGTTACATACAATACTGTGTATTTATGTGTGTATATACATGCATTGATCATGTTAATTATTTAAATACCATGCTAGAATTTAACACAATATTTATAGTCTAATACAAAGTAATTTGTTTGTGTTTGTATTGCTGCTATACAATGTATATTCTTGTAATGTAAAAGTATGTCTTTTGACTGTATCTGTATTTTATAATACAGCACATGTTGCTTATGTTTGTGTTGTAATACAATGCATATGCTTAATTTAAAATGCAATGTATGTTGTTCAAATATAGATATATTGTTTATATTGTATTTACAATCTGTGTATGGTTGGTTATACTTGACGTGAATTTTATAATTTGTTAAGACTTCAATGTTAAACTTTTAGGTAAGGTTTCTGGCACTCGATGCCAACTTGTCATGGTGAAATTATGTTGGAATTAACAGAAGTTTACTTGTCTAAAAACCACAAGTGTTACTTTCTGGAACAAAACGTAGGATTCAGTGGCGTACCTGGGGGATGGGGCGGTGGGTGCGGTCCGCACCGGGCGGCACTTTTTATTATTTTTTTTTGGGGGGGGGGGGCGGCAAAAATGTATAGATTAAATTGAGATACCTAAATGAGAGGGCGGCAAAATCGTCTTCCGCCCTGAGCGGCCGATACCCACGCTACGCCGCTAGTAGGATTTCTCTTTTTTTGGAGCCAGGTCTTATTATGTCACATGTCTGTCATTAAAAAAATGAAAAAAATTTCAGAAGATTAAAAAAAAAAAATCAACGTTTTCTAAGGACATTTTCCAACACACATTTATTTTGCGTCGCTTTCATTTTTATGATCTTACTGATTCAGACGCAAGGGGAGAAAATTTCATTGAAAAATGTCGTCTGTTATATGTGCATGGTACCAGTGCAGAATTTACGTATAAACTAAAAAGAAATCTACTGCGCCATTGTTGTATATACTTGAATATTTGGCACTGACATACAATATCCGGACATACACATGGCCCCCACATCTACAACAGCTTAGGGCCTTATCAAGTCTATGTCCGGCCCTGTATAGTACAGAAGGCAAACCCAGCTGTTTAGCCTAGAGCTGTTCTTAGGCCTGTGGTGGTGGTTGGTGGGGGGGGGGTAGAGATAGACAGAGGGCGTGGTCAAAATAGTCTGTTGTGGACCTCTTAGCACGGAGGTTTTCAACCGGGTGGTGCTTGTACCCCGGGGGGGGGGGGAGAGCTTATGTTTCGACATAGGGACTAGGGACAGACGAAATTTTATCATAAAACATCAAAAAAAATGAAACAATGAACATTTAAATGATAACAGTGATTCATATTTTTTGTAGATGATATTCAACAGGAAGAAAAAGTTGGTAACTGAACGAACAGGGAAGTTGAGAATTACAGTAAGCTAGAGAGAGAGAGAGAGAGAGAGAGAGAGAGAGAGAGAGAGAGAGAGAGAGAGAGAGAGAGAGAGAGAGAGAGAGAGAGAGAGAAAGGGGGAGAGAAAGCTAATTTTAAAACAAGAAAAGAAAGAAGAATGTAATCGATAAAAAATACGAACATCTGAATCCGCCAAAACAAGATGGCCGCGTATAGTCTTTGAAAAAAGAAATAATTTGAGTTTTTGGAAAGAGTAAAATTACGAGGAGGCTGGCAGAATAGAAAGAAAAAAAGAGTAGTGAGGGACATGAAGAAATGGTAAAGGAAGTGACCTCTGGCATGTGGGGGTGGGGGTGGTGGAAGGGGGAGAGGGAAGCCTACATAAAAAGGTCACTTTTGAATTCTCTGAAGTGTGTCAAACTGGGGGGGGGGGGCAGTGTAGACTGGGGGCAGTGTAGACTAAAGGGCAGTGTAGACTGAAGGGCAGTGTAGACTGAAGGGCAGTGTAGACTGAAGGGCAGTGTATACTGAAGGGCAGTGTAGAATGAGGGGCAGCGTAGACTGAAGGGCAGTGTATACTGAAGGGCAGTGTAGACTGAAGGGCAGTGTAGAATGAGGGGCAGTGTAGAATGAGGGGCAGTGTAGAATGAAGGGCAGTGTATACTGAAGGGCAGTGTAGAATGAGGGGCAGTGTAGAATGAGGGGCAGTGTAGACTGAAGGGCAGTGTATACTGAAGGGCAGTGTAGACTGAAGGGCAGTGTAGAATGAGGGACAGTGTAGAATGAGGGGCAGTGTAGAATGAAGGGCAGTGTATACTGAAGGGCAGTGTAGAATGAGGGGCAGTGTAGAATGAGGGGCAGTGTAGAATGAGGGGCAATGTAGACTGAAGGGCAGTGTAGACTGAAGGGCAGTGTAGAATGAGGGGCAGTGTAGACTGAAGGGCAGTGTAGAATGAGGGGCAGTGTAGACTGAAGGGCAGTGTAGACTGAAGGGCAGTGTAGAATGAGGGGCAGTGTAGACTGAAGGGCAGTGTAGAATGAGGGGCAGTGTAGACTGAAGGGCAGTGTATACTGAAGGGCAGTGTAGAATGAGGGGCAGTGTAGACTGAAGGGCAGTGTAGAATGGAGGGCAGTGTATACTGAAGGGCAGTGTAGAATGAGGGACAGTGTAGACTGAAGGGCAATGTATACTGAAGGGCAGTGTAGACTGAAGGGCAGTCTAGACTGAAGGGCAGTGTAGAATGAGGGGCAGTGTAGACTGAAGGGAAGTGTAGAATGAGGGGCAGTGTAGACTGAAGGGCAGTGTATACTGAAGGGCAGTGTAGACTGAAGGGCAGTGTAGAATGAGGGGCAGTGTAGAATGAAGGGCAGTGTAGACTGAAGGGCAGTGTAGAATGAGGGGCAGTGTAGAATGAGGGGCAGTGTAGAATGAGGGGCAATGTAGACTGAAGGGCAGTGTAGACTGAAGGGCAGTGTAGAATGAGGGGCAGTGTAGACTGAAGGGCAGTGTAGAATGAGGGGCAGTGTAGACTGAAGGGCAGTGTAGACTGAAGGGCAGTGTAGAATGAGGGGCAGTGAAGACTGAAGGGCAGTGTAGAATGAGGGGCAGTGTAGACTGAAGGGCAGTGTATACTGAAGGGCAGTGTAGAATGAGGGGCAGTGTAGACTGAAGGGCAGTGTAGAATGAAGGGCAGTGTATACTGAAGGGCAGTGTAGAATGAGGGGCAGTGTAGAATGAGGGGCAGTGTAGACTGAAGGGCAGTGTAGACTGAAGGGCAGTGTAGACTGGGGGCAGGGTAGACTGGGGTCAGTGCAGACCGGGGGAAATGTAGACTGGCATGAAAGGAGGGAGCTAAAACAAACGAAAAAGATTTCATAGAGGGAGGCGGCGCAGTGTCCTGATGGTATGTGTGTTTGTCTGTCTGTGTGTTTGTCTGTCTGTGTGTTTGTCTGTCTGTGTGTTTGTCTGTCTGTGTGTTTGTCTGTCTGTGTGTTTGTCTGTCTGTGTGGTTGTCTGTTTGTGTGTTTGTCTGTCTCTGTGTTTGTCTGTCTGTGTGTTTGTCTGTCTGTGTGTTTGTCTGTCTGTGTGTTTGTCTGTCTGTGTGTTTGTCTGTCTGTGTGGTTGTCTGTTTGTGTGTCTGTCTGTCTGTGTGTTTGTCTGTCTGTGTGTTTGTCTATCTGTGTGTTTGTCTGTCTGTGTGTTTGTTTGTCTGTGTGTTTGTCTGTCTGTGTGTTTGCGAGTTTTTTTTTGGAAAACTGTGTAATAATCATACTGGTTTGGTACAGCAGTTCATAATTATTTTTTTTGAGACTGTACCCGTATAAAGGGTGCGAAAGCATGTATGCGGTCCCCATTTTACAAGTACGTTCGCGAATAAAAATATACTTAATTTTCATAATGGAGCCTAGCTTACCTTTCTAGCTGGATACTTGGACACTTATATGTCGCTGCGTAACCCTACATAACCTTTTCGGTACACCCCCCCTCCTACCCTTGGGGTGCACGTACCACCCGTTTGAGAAACGCGTGTTTGGTAGCAGCCGACAGAGTTGCGTGTCGGCCTAATAAACGTGTACGAAAAATAAATAAAAACCGTTTGGGTGCGAGAGTACGTCGTCGTGATTTGTTCAGGCCAGTAATGACGTCATTTACGTCAGACGATTGACCTCAGTGAGCGTGGTCGGCTTAAATTTTAGGGGCGAATAGCGGGGGCTGGGGAGTGCTTGGGTGGGTGTTGATGGAAGGTGCAGAGATAGCGATACATGGAGCCATATTCAGAGGGCGGCCACTTATATTGCTGCTTGTGTTCCCTTAGTTTCAGTACTTAAAAATCGTGTTTTTTAAAATTAGTCGTGTAAATAGCAGACGTGAGTGGAAGAGTTGATTCAGCAGTATGTGCGTGCCCCCCCCCAAACAGTGGCGTAGCTAGCTTAACTTGCACTCGGGCACAATACTTATTTAGCGCCCCCACATTTGAAAACCATACAATATTATATGTAAAATAACCCATTTGGCGCCGCTTTGAGATTCCCCCCCCCCGCTACGCCACTGCCTCCTAAATCATAGCGCCATCGCTGAATGTGAGACTAAATTTGTGTGAAGGACAAGATTGTTCAAGTATCGGTACATAGAAATAAAAACTATTTTATATAACTATATATTTTACCAATGAATTTATTTCTCAGTTTGTAGAGTCAACTTGATCAAAGAAAGGTTTGTAGATGTAATTTTATCAAAGAAAGGTTTGTAGATGTAATTTGATCAAAGAAAGGTTTGTAGATATGTAATATCTTCATGTTTGTTCGTGTTGTCGTTGGGCATGTGTGTGTGAGAGAGAGAGAGAGAGACAGAGAGAGAGAGAGAGAGAGAGAGAGAGAGAGAGAGAGAGAAAGACAGAGTTAAAGTGTTCGAAAGAGAGAGAGAGAGTGTGAGAGAGCGAGAGTGAGAGAGAGAGAGACAGATACAGAGATACAGAGAGAGACAGAAAGACAGAGAGAGAGAGAGACAGATACATAGATACAGAGACAAAGTTAGAGGGAGACAGAGAGAGAGACAGAGAGTGGGAGAGAGAGAGACAGAGAGTGGGAGAGAGAGAGAGACAGAGATATAGTGAGAGGGGCAGAGAGAGAGACAGAGAGAGAAAGAAATACAGAGAGAGAGAGATACAAAGAGACAGAGACATAGATAGAGGGAGACAGAGAGTGGGAGAGAGAGACAGAGATACAGTGAGAGGGGCAGAGAGAGAGAGAGAGAGAGAGAGAGAGAGAGAGAGTGTGAGAGAGATATTATATGTTGGTGTATGTTTGTCTTGGTATGTGTGTATGTATGTGTATATGGATGTGTGTGTGTGTCTGTTTGCAACCCAAATCTACTTCCTGCTCTCGGTCTCTTTCTGCCACTCCCCCTCTCCCCTCAAAGCCTTGCAAACTTTTTATTTCTTGACCATTCAGCACACACACACACACACACACACACACACACGCACACACTTGTCTCCAAAAGTTTCTACTTGTTCCAAAAATGCCAGAATCTGAACCTCCCGTCATGTCAGCCCCCCTCCCCCCCACCCCCCCCCTTACCACTCCGTCGCATCAAACACAAACACACACACTCACAACACACACACGCACACTCACACACACACACACTCACAACACACACACGCACACTCACACACACACACACTCACAACACACACACGCACACTCACACACACACACACACACAAAACACCCACAGACACACACACACAACACACACACGCACACTCACACACACACACACACTCACAACACACACACGCACACTCACACACACACACACGCGCACTCACACACACACACAGACACACACACAACACACACACGCACACTCACACAAAACACCCACAGACACACACACACAACACACACACGCACACTCACACACACACACACACAAAACACCCACAGACACACACACACACACACACAGACACACCATTTGACTATCCCATCGTCCTCTCTACCAGCTGCCGTCTTGGGTCCTTCCATAACTTCCATAAGTGTACTGACTGAGATATCACACAATAGTAACACTATGTTCATTTCAACACGCAGTTAAATTCTACACACACACACACACACACACACATATATATATATATATATATATATATATATATATATATATATACATGCATAAAAAAACAACTTATATTTATGCTATTAAAAAAACCCAACCTTTTTTTTTTCTTCAGCCACAAACCACCGCCCACACGCCATTTTTCGTCTCGTATACTGATGCCCTTCCCCGCCCATCCCCCCACACACCCCCCCCACCCCCGTTTTGTCGCGTACATGACGGATTAACGGGTAACTGGATTAAAAGATTAACCGATTATCTCGAGGGCCGACATACCCAATGGCATCACCGCCAATGTCTCACCTCTGTGACAGGAACTGTGGCCACATGACTAAAATATACTACTAGTTTTTATTGTTCTTATGTCACGTGATCAGTCGATAGTACTTCATCGAACTTCATAGTACTTCATCTCCCAACCCCCGAGAAAAAATCTCTCCCCCCCCTCTCCCCGCCATCTCTCTGTCTAACCCTAAAGGTTATTTGTTTTTTGTTTTTTTTCTTCTTCTCATGAGTCGGCCATCTTTGCTCTCCGAAATTCGGTTCCATAGAGGCCTCCATGAGCCCCCCGTTGCCATGGCAACGATCCGGCAATTGAATACGAGGATATTGATCGTAACAATGCCGGGGGGGGGGGAAGGGAGAAAAAAAAACCGTTGCTGGAATTTCACACTAGCGTCCTAATTCTGTCTTTATCTCTAGACTCTCCTTCATGCCAGTATTACTTTCTTTCATTACTACAACAACAACCATACAAACTGACTTTCGTCTGTACTTACCACTACCACCACACAGAGACCATTTTGTCCCCTTTTTTAAATTTTGCAGAAATTTTTTTTTTTTTTTTTACAGATGGCCTCATTAATAGCTTTTGAATATTTAAATGGCTGCATGTGACGTAAGGTAGATATGTTTACATAGGATACAATAAATACATCGGCGTATACTTCGTCAGAACAGCGGGGGGGAGGGGGGAACTAACTTAATCGTTGATTTGGGGTTCACGGTTGCTTTATCTGGCACTGTATGTGTGTGTAAGTTTTATGTTTGTATGTGTGTGTATGTATGTATGTATAAGTGTGTGTGTATGTGTATGTATGTATGTATGAATGTATATGTGTGTTTGTGTATGTATGTATGTATGTATGTATGTATGTATGTATGTATGTGTGTGTGTATGTATGTATGTATGTATGTATGTATGTATGTATGTATGTATGTATGTATGTATGTATGTATGTTTTTATGTATGTGTGTATGCATTTATGTATGTGTGTGTGTGTGTGTAAGTATGTATGTATGTAAGTATTATGTTTACATCTATGTAATTACATATGTATGTGTATCTACGTATATGCATACTCGTATGTATGTATGTACGTATGTATGTATGTGCATACATATGTCGTCATCTCCGTTCATATGTAGTGTAAAGAAAGCTGACATGTATGATTGTTGATTTCCATTATAAACTCTTAAATAATAAATTTTTAAACTCTACTCTCCATTTAATTGTACTTTACTCTAAATCTTAATATCATCTCAGGCCACTGTCTATTATGACCACTGTCTATATTGACCACTGTCTATGAAGACCACTGCCTACATTATCAAAATGTCAAGGTAAGAATTGAGTTTCATCGTATCAATGTCCTGAAGATGGTGCTGGTTATAAGAGACTGAATGAAAACCTTGGCCAGAATTTTTTAAGTTTTTAAGTTTAAAAAAAAAATTACAACGGGCACACATGCAGCAAAATACCGTAGAAATTATTGACCAAACCAATTTTTCTTTTGGCTTTTCAAAAAAAATATTTTTCAAAAGTATTAAAATACGTGTCTGGGCCCACACAGCATCATAAAATGGGGCCATTCGGAAGTGGGGGACGGTCACTTAGTTGACCTATTTATAAAGAAAAGACAATTAGATTTAAAGAAAGCAGTATTTAATATTAACCAAGTAAAAAAAAATGCTAAATTCGTTTCTTGGGAAAGTAGTTAGTTGCTATGGCGACACAAATAAACATTTTTTCCCCCTATATAATCAGACTTTCGTTGAGCTAGATTTGTCATTAAAAACAAAAAAAAAAGATGCAAAAATAAAACAGCATTAGGCTTGTATTACACAATGAGTATCGAGTATCTAAATATCTTGACAGGATTCGAGTCCACATTATCAACATGTCTAATAGATGAGAAACAAATGGGCAGCTCTAAGTAATGAGAACAAAAAGAGATCGAGGATAAAAACGGGCGGTATCGATCCTGACGTTTTATTTTAAAAAAAAAAGAAACAAAAAAAAGAAAAAATAGTCCAGGAACACACTGATGTGGGCGGAGAGTTTGGCATGTCATTAATATTCCAGTCTTTGTCCGATGGTGGTCCGAGATGTCTCCACGGACCCAAGTAGTGACCAGAAGAATTCGTGACCGAACCACATGAAATCCTTTCTCTGAATCTCGTTATATAGAGCCCAAAAACAGACCCGTTCTGACAGAACCCCTGACAGAACCCCTGACAGAACCCCTGACAGAACCCCTGATATTTACATATAGATATGACTCATAGTGGGAAATAAATAATAAAATAACAGTAACGTGCACAATCCAGGCCCGTAGCCAGAGGGGGGGGGGGGCTAGGGGAGCTGAGCCCCCCCCCCGTGCATGACCTGAGCCCCCCCGTGCATGATTTGAGTTTTTTGACATAATTTTGATAATAACGGCTATAAAACATCAATCATTTTGTTTAAATAAATCAATAATAATGAAAACTTAAAAGTTTATATTTTGGCAATCATTCAGGCTATTTATATATACTTACATATATAGCTTATCTAATTTTTGGGCATAAAAGATTGAATCTTATTGAAGTTCACTTTTGGGTATTTTGGGCAGCATTGACATTTGGTGCTTCAACAGCCGTGTGTGAGAGCAGTTTCTCAACCCTCACACGAATGCTCACACCATATCGCAGATCAATGTTAAAAAAGCGTCTAAGCAATCTTTTCCTGCTTGCATTTGAAAAAGATTTAACAGACAATCTGAATGCTGAAGCATTTTTAGGTAAATTCAGTGCTAAACCCAGGCCCGTAGCCAGGTCAAAGTAGGCAGGGAGGCACCAATACCCAGCAAGGGGGCACCTTTACTTTTTCTTTATTTTTCCTCTTTTTCTTTTTTTAAGTGGGGGGGGGGCACTCCACACCTTGCGGGGGGCACGATCTCCCAGTGCCCCCTTGGCTACGGGGCTGCTAAACCACGAAGTTTGCAAATTTGAAACTATAATAATATAAGTTCGCAACCAAGTGCCGACGAGTGGGGGGGCAGGGGGACCAATGCCCAGGGGCCCGGCGAGTTTTAGGGACCTTGGACTGAGCTGGCCAATCAACTTTTTAAAATATTAATATCAGCCCAGGGGCCCGAAATTTCCGTCGATGGGCCTGTTCGCAACCTTGTAATAGTTTTATATATTGATATCTTCTGAGGACAACTAGCAACTTAAATAAGTTAATAAAATAATATTGCCTTACGTCACTGCTTGTATACATATGTATAATAAAATAATAAAGTACAAACTCCGTGATTTCTGAGTGATGTTATTTAATTAGCAACTTTACTTTTTAGCAGAAATAATTTTATTTTAAATTGAATAATTGCGACTGTTTTTGTTGATAGATCTGTTCTTTGTTTTCAATATTTTATAAGAAATATCACACAAATAGCTAAGCTTTACTCATGCATCTTTGTCGTTCTTTCCGGGTTGTACGTTAAACAAACACTATAATAATATAAATCAGGTATCTATTATGTAACAATTGTGTAGCAGAACTATTGGTCAATATATTTATAACAGGAATCAGAAATTGCTCAGCCTCAATAAATTTTTATCATTAAAACTCTTTACTATTTAAATTATTTTAAACAAAACTGCAACATGCCATGCATTATTAAAACGTAGTTAAAATTATATATTTCTAATTAATAGCTAAACAATCGGTATTAAAATGCACCATTCCAGATATGGAACTGCAAAAAATTTGGGCGGATTTGGGGGGGGGGCCGGGGGGCCCATGCCCCCCCCCGTTATCGCAAGTTTAGGTAATACATCATTAAATTATCGAAATATTTTTTGTTCTAAGATCAATTTTCAACAATGAAAACAGTTTTCCCTCCCCCCGGGGGTCAATGTTTTGACCCCCCGTCAAAGTTATCTAGATCCGCCCCGATCATTTCTTCGGCACCCCCCCCGAAAATAAATTTCTTCGCCCCCCCCCCGAAAATGTCTTCGGCCCCCCCCCCCAATCCAATATTCCTGACACAATCTATAGTGTTTTGTATGCTGTAGCTAGTTAAAATATAAGGCGATATAATCTAAGTTTAGGATAAAACAAGCAATTAAGCCTGTTCCATTCTGGACACAGGACGTGTTGGCGCATTTTCATGTTATGTATCAGTACGTTTGTTAGATTTCAGTAAATATTTGTAAATTTTGGAAATGTTTATAAATTCGATTGTGTAATGCATATGTCTGTAAAAAAATATTATAAAGACGTTTCTTTATATTTGAAAAAAAATTATTTTCTCTTAAATCTAACTACAAGTGGTTTGTGGTTACTGAAATAGGACTCATAATTGAAAACATTCGAAATTGTAGTCATTTAATCGTCCGAAAACTCCGTCAATTATTGCATAGCTCTGATACTTTCAATTAAACTCAGAACACAAGCTTATTATTTCATTTGATGAGTTTCTTAATAAATCTTGGTGAAACTACGTGCTGCAATATTTCGCACCAAATGAATGGGTTATTGAACGTACAAGGTGTAGAATGGGGCCATATATATAATATATAAGCCCCTTAGGAGCCCTGAAGCTCGGCCCTCAGAGGTCCTATCGCGAAATGAACTTTTGATGTACACATGGCAGGCCAAGACCTACAAAATGATATATACATCATGGGTCTAGGATTTATGGTTGCTGAGATATATGGCGCTCCATTATTAATATAGCTTATATAGTAAAAAACGGTACCTTACAAGGCCCCTTTTACGGCCCTGAGAGGTCAGATCGCGAAATGGAAAAAGTCATTTCTTGGCAGGCCAAGACCTACAAAATGATATATACATCATGGGTCTAGGACTTATGGTTGTTGAGAACTAGGGTGATGACGGAGAGACAGACACACAGACAGACAGACAAAACGAGGACAATAGAGCATTTTTTTTCGAAAATGCTCTAAAAACAGAATTGGAAGATTTGCACAGCTTAATTGCTTTTATTGTTTGTTCTTTTTAAAACTTTACTACAAATGTCTTGAACGTAATTATCTATTTCATAAGCAAAGTATTTCTGTCATCAACTGAATGCACCACCCGCTATAAGGTGTGAATCCAAGGCTGGCTCTATACTTTAGTGCAGGGCTTCTTAAACTATTGGTCGCGACCCCATTTGGGGTCGCGTAGCAAAATTCTGGGGTCGCGAGAGATAAAAATACAATTTAACAGAAAATGGTTCTTAACTTTTAAAATATTCATTTATTTTTCTTTTATATTTGTATGGGGTCGTCAAGAAACTCGCAATCATAAATGGGGTCGTGAATTACAAAAGTTTAAGAGGCCCTGCTTTAGTGGATTGATCGTTTAAAACAATCGAGCCCTGTGAAGACATGGGGGGAACCCCTGGCTAGTTAAATAAATGTTATATTTTGGTTTCGGGCAGATCCGATTTTTTCATGATTGTATTTTAAACTGCAATACTGTTGTATTAATTCTTCACTTTCGATTTCAACGCATAACCCAAATCGCTATTTATTTATATAGATATGTGCAATCTTAGGTGCAATAACATTCCCGAAATTTGGGGACACGCACATTTTAAGGTCGGCCTTGACTGACCATACTCATTACCATATACAGCTTTCTTACCGCATATAAGAAAGAAAAAAATTACAGTAAAAATTCAAGATTGCCGAACATGAAGAAAGATCGCCCGCTGTTCTTGGAACCTGCAAGCCAGTCACTCAGACTGCTTGCACAGTTTTCTACAGGAAAAGAACGTCGCTGGCTGGCGCTGACAGGATGTGTCGCTTTGAACTGTAATTTAAGAAAATCAGGTCAACAGAACTTCAGCATTGTAGCCTCTCTATCTCCCTCCCCCCCCTCCCCCCCCAGCTCTATAACTTCAGACTTTGGCCATTTGACCTCGTATCATACATTACAACAGATCCCACCACCCATCGATCGTTTAATAAAATTTAGAAATAAATAGCCTCTACACAGAATTGTAAAGCGAATGCTCTCTATCTAAACCGAGTCGTTTAGCAATACTCTCCAACAATAATGTCTAATAATAATACTCAGCGATTGTATGGCGTGTCCTAGGCTTTTACACACAAAACATGTGACGCAGATTTCTGCATTTATTTGCATATATATATATATATATATATATATATATATAACGGTGTCGCCGGATTTTCCTTTATACTTGAGGAGATAATGTCACGTTACCAATCGGAAATGTCCAATTTTTATGTCATATTATGTTCTAAATATGTATTGTTTGCGTCTAAATGCCATTCTTTGCTCTCAGTAGCTGCCTGTTGAGTCTAACCGCAGTTGATCCCGACCCCACGGGGAACGCTACTAATCAATCAACAGTTCTTGAAATAAATTTAAGGGTCTTAGTGAAAGCGAGACATCTGTGTAAATCATTAAAAATATATATATACATATATATATATATATATATAATGTATGGTATATGCATGACTGTATCAATCCACTCAAAATAAATTTTTAGATTTAAATTTTAAAAAATTTGGTAAAGAATATCACATTAAGAAATTCATTTTTATGAATTAAAAAAAACAAAAAAAAAAAGCATTTAGCTGTTAACTGTCAGTTTGAAACCGGTTAAATTGATTTATTACACAACAACACATTTAACACACACAAATCAACAAATCCAC
Source organism: Bulinus truncatus (assembly GCA_021962125.1). Lineage (NCBI taxonomy): Eukaryota > Metazoa > Mollusca > Gastropoda > Planorbidae > Bulinus > Bulinus truncatus. The sequence continues at coordinate 2,365,506 of JAGDYQ010000136.1, read as the reverse complement.
TCTCTCTTTCTCTCTTTCTCTCTCTCTCTCTCTCTCTCTCTCTCTCTCTCTCTCCCTCTCTCTCTCACACACACACACACACAAACACCCACACAATACAACAAAATTGAACATCAAATTTAATTTTTCCTCTCTCCAACACAGCGACACATATTTTTCATATTTTTTTTTAAATTACATTTAAATTTCTCTTCTCTTAAATTACGGAACAATATTCTGTCTGTTTTTTTTTTTTTGCTTAATTTTTGTTCACGTCCAGTAATTAAAATGAATACGACTGACCCAATTGTATCCTGTGATCGACACCATTCCCCCCCCTCCCTTCACTTTTTTATTCTTTTAAAGTGACCTAATTTTTTTTTTTGGTCCGTTGCTCTGTTCTCGTGAACTTTTTTTATTTTCTCCATTTGTTGAGAATTTTTCCCTGGTCGCATCCGATTTTTTTTGGAATTGTTTTACACATTGAGATAGGGATAGAGAGAGAGAGAGAGAGAGGGGGGGAGGGAAAGGAGAGAGATTAAGAGTGAGAGAGAGTGTGTGTGTATGGGGGTGGGTGGGGGGGGGGGGGGGGGGGGGGGGGGGGGGGGGTGTGTGTGTGTGTGTGTGTGTGTGAGAGAGAGAGAGAGACAGAAAGGCAGGGGGGGGAGAGAGAGAGAGAGAGAGAGAGAGAGAGAGAGAGAGAGGAAGAGACCAGTGTTCCCCTCGAACTGGCATCATGTGGGTCAAGCAAGCTGGTTTCCATGACAACGTGCTTTATCACGTGAATGTTAAGGAAGAAATTTGGGGAAAAATATAGCAATCTATCTATCTATCTATCTATCTATCTATCTATCTATCTATCTATCTATCTATCTATCTATCTATCTATCTATCTATCTATCTATCTATCTATCTATCTATCTATCTGTCTATCTATCTATCTATCTATCTATCTATCTGTCTGTCTATCTATCTATCTATCTATCTATCTATCTATCTATCTATCTATCTATCTATCTATCTATCTATCTATCTATCTATCTATCTGTCTGTCTGTCTATCTATCTATCTATCTATCTATCTATCTATCTATCTATCTATTCTACCTATCTGTCTATCTATCTATCTATCTATCTATCTATCTATCTATCTATCTATCTATCTATCTATCTATCTATCTATCTATCTATCTATCTATCTATCTGTCTGTCTGTCTGTCTGTCTATCTATCTATCTATCTATCTATCTATCTATCTATATCTATCTATCTATCTATCTATCTATCTGTCTGTCTATCTATCTATCTATCTATCTATCTTTCTGTCTATCCAGACTGTTTCTAATAATAAATCCTAATACCATTGTGTGTGTGTGTGTGTGTGTGACTGTACCTGCAGTGCCTGTGACTATACCTGCAGTGCCTGTTACTATACCTGCAGTGCCTGTGACTATACCTGCAGTGCCTGTGACTATACCTGCAGTGCCTTAAATATTCTACGTTACTATTTAAAAACAAACAAAACAGTATAAACAAACCGTCAAGTTAATATCGTCGACAACATGCTCGGCCACAACTGGTTGGTATGTCTTAAACTTGACCCTTGTCGGTCTCCTCCACATGTCAATCAATCGTGCACTGCCTGGCCTCGTAATCTATTAGTTGTCCATATTTGTTGGCAGATGTAATAATTATACGAGTTTCAAACAGGTTGAGATAATTCTTTAAGTCGTTCTTATATATATATAAATTGTTACACTTATACTGATATTGCTTTTTTTATGACAGGGTGTTGTGTGTCCGCCACAGCCATCCGCGGGTTTGTTGGCGGCGCTGATGACTGTCTGACACGTCCCCAAGACTGCCTTCAATATCTGCCGTCATGGCAGATTAAAAGGAATTCAGCCCTTGCATAGACTGCAGGGTGTGTGATCAGCTAGCTATTCGGCCAGAATGGCAGTTACGGAAGTTTTCTTCACCAGAAGACTCAATAATATACCACCATGTGTCATAGTATGTCTCATATTTTTTTTTAAAAAAAGAGGGAGAGGACGGAGGAGACCTCAATATTTTTAGGTTACAATTTCCCAATATCATCATTGGTTTTCCTCCGCCTCTTGGTTCCCATGTTTCATATCGAGGTATTACTTCCTCGACTATAATAATTTTACGCATGTTAGACAACATAATGCACAAAATAATGAAATTAAAATGGTTATATCAAATTTAATCAACAAACGTGAGTTGTGTCCCATTTAAAGATTAAATTTAGCCATATAAAGGGAGGTAAAAATTTGTATTTATTATATTTAATAGCTTTAAATGAAATTAGTGCGTTATACATCTAAATACCGACAATCACACCTTCACTGTGTAACAGATGTTTATAAAAAAAAAAGATCCGACACACACATCCCTTTCCCCCATACCCACCATCTTGTATTTAATGAGCAATGCACTTCAGGGCATTGAAACACAAGTGGTCTAATGATAGTAAGATCACTGATATTGTTTAGTGGTAAAGTGGTCTAATGATAGTAAGATCACTGATGTTGTTTAGTGGTAAAGTGGTCTAATGATAGTAAGATCACTGATGTTGTTTAGTGGTAAAGTGATCTAATGATAGTAAGATCACTGATGATGTTTAGTGCTCAAGTGGTCTAATGATAGTAAGATCACTGATGTTGTTTAGTGGTCAAGTGGTCTAATGATAGTAAGATCACTGATGTTGTTTAGTGGTAACGATTGAATGACAATTTAGTCAAGACTAACAATGAAAAAGACGAATAGAAAAAAAAAAAACAAAAGGTAAATAATTTCAACAATCATTCTAAAATTCCGGCATTAATAGCTTGTTATATTTACAATCACACACACATATATACATACCAGTGGTGGCTAACCTAGGGCACGCTCATCTGTCGGCAAGCGACTGAAATATAAATTCCTTTAATTTTAATTGGAGTGTTGGCACTTATCTATAAATAAGTGTTTTTTTTATTTTGGTTAAATTTTGGGCACGTGACCACAGAAAGGTTCGTCACCACTGATCTACACAATCAGCGGGGCAAGTGGTCCCAGAAAGCAGTGCTCGATTTAAGCAAAAAACCAGTGCCGGGGTTGAAAAAAAAAATTCGGCAGAGCCGTGGATAAATGTCTATGATTTCATCCCCGGCTGGGATATATTAGCTAAAGCAGAGCCGGGGATGACAGGTCTCAGTGCCGGGGATATCGCCGGCATCCCCCGGCGGTAAATCGAGCCCTGCCAGAAAGGTTTGTCTCCACTGATTTATACAAACAGCGGGGCCGTTAGTGATTGGACAGGCAGAACTTTCCCAAAGTTAACTTCACACCCAATCACACCAAGTGACCACCCAATCACACAACGTCACAACCCAACCACACAACGTCACAACCCAATCACACAACGTCACAACCCAATCACACCAAGTGACCACCCACCCTTAGGCTCTGACGTCAGGATGAGATGTTTATCTCTGAGATCCTATAAACCAACGATCCTCAACATATCTCGCAACTGTACCCCCCACAGGGGTTCCAAAAGTATGTTCGCCGGTACCCCATCACACAGTGACACACAAGCAGGGCTGGGGAGTCGATGTCGGTGGTGTCGGTAGTTTTTGCCGGTGTCGGTGTCGGAATTTGTATTTTGTCCGGAGTCGGTGTCAGTGTCGGTGTGGTGACGGCATTTGTACTTGTCCAGAGTCGATTCGGTGTCGGCGCTAACCCCCCCACCCCAAAAAAAAAATACTAGAACTTTAATTACATAATCCAGAACAACTTTTAGTATAAAGTTTTCTTAATTTCTTCTTTTCTTGGTAAATCTGTTTATCAACAAACGTATTCTTTTCTAAAGCGAGATTCTCTTCTACATTACAACAACTTGTCAACATTAACAGACACCGGTGTCGGTGTCGGCGGATTTTAAAAAACCGACACCGGTGTCGGTGTTGGCTGTTGATGGAATGCCGCAATATTTTGGCCGACACCCCACCCCTGCACACAAGTACTTCAAATTCTTGGTTGTTTTAAACAAACAAATTATATGTCGCTGCGTACCCCCCCCCCCATGCATAAACTTTCCCCGTACTTCTAAGGGGGTACGCGCAACATCCGGCTGAGAACTTCGGGTATAAACCACTGAAGGGTACATTTTTTTCATAGTGCCCTTCTTTCATCTCCATCATGGTGTGCAAGTGAGACATATGTAGATGATAAGCCCAACTCTTCGCTAACCAATGTTGGGTACCCATTGAAGCTGATTGGTACTTTTTACGAGGGACTGAAATAATATCTTTAGCATACAAGCGAAGTTCGAACCCGGGAACCACCAGGTCGACAGTCGAGCCAATATCTCTCGACCATTCGTCTCCACCTAGAATTGATAGTATTCTAAAAATGCAAGTACGGTTTTTTTTTTATGAATTACTTGTTGAGGACCCAAATATTGGCTCTGAAAATGAACTCACAAATGAGCCCACCCATGAGCCCACAAATGAGCCCACCAAAAAGCCCACAAATGAGCGCACAAATGAACTCACAAATGAGCCCACCCATGAGCCCACAAATGAGCGCACAAGTGAGCCTACAAATGAGCCCACGAGTTAAAACGCTTGGCACGTACACTCGAACATTTCAAGGCCTGCAATCATAGTGATGAAATACACCCACGCAGATAAATACATCTCTAAAATGACTTTTCTTTCAAAGTTACATGAAATATTGCTTCAGTTGGAGGCACATATAGGTTAGTTCACTTTTCATCGAATCGATGGAGGGGGGGAGTAGACCATATTGTCAGAGTCTTTTTTTTTTATACATTCCTTGACACCCCGATCAGTTGGAACAAGAGAGAGGCAATATACCAGGCTCGCGTCTAAGCAAGAAACAGGGGAGATGAACGAGGATTGTGTCAGGGGAGACAATAAACAGTGTGATCCAATTACATGGTGAAGCGAGTGGATGTGTGTGACGGGGGGGGGGAGTTGTGGCCCCTGAATCTACCATCTGTGTGTAGACTTCCATATTTACATGTCGATGTATCAAATTATTTAATATTCTGACATTTATGAAGTAGCAGAAAATTATGGGATGGCTTGATCCTGCCTGGGAACAGTGGCTAATAATGATGAAAACCTTTACGATAAAAAGGGTCGAGGTAGGGGGTGGGGAGAGAGATAGGCGCAGATAGAACGAAGGAGAGGAAGACAGAGATAGATAGAAAGACAGCCATAGAAAAAGGAGAGATAGACAAGCAGGAAAGGAGAGAGAAATAGATAAAAGAAAGATGGAGAGACAAAGAGAGATAAGGAAAGAAACAGGCAAAGAGAGAGAGATAGAGGGAGAGAGAGAGACACACACAGAGAGAGAGAGAGGGGGGGTGGGGGAGAGATTTTGAAATGGTTGTGCACATGTATTCAAGAACAAACAAACCATAACATTAAGTCAAACAAAATGACGGTAACCACAGGAAGACAAAACTAAAAAGTTCACTAAGGGTCAAGAACTCGGCATGTCTCAATGGGTAACCACTCCAGATGATACTTTTGAATTATACACACACACACACACATCAAAACAATATGTCGTCGCCTATCAGGTTGATTAATTACTAACACCAGTGTTTCCGTAAACTTTCAAAACATCTGTGTACCCACATTTTTTTTTATTGTCATAATACTAAGTAATCCTAGTAATAATATATATATATATAAAAGCGATTTGGGTTCTGCGTTAAATCGAAAGTAAAGAATTAATACAACAGTATTCCAGCTTAAAATACAATCATGAAAAAAATGGGATCTGCCCGAAACCAAAAAATAACCTAGCCTACCGATCAAACCTAAGGGCATAAAACTCAATGCGAAGGTTTTGCAAGGGTACAGCTAGTAAAATATAATTGCATATATTGTTGTTTTTCATGGTGATGGTTTCCCCTTATTTCGCTGATTTCGCTTTAGTCTTGTTTGTTTACCAAATGTTCTCAGTTCGAGGTAGCGCGTACCCCCCGACAAACTGTTCGCTTTGGGAGCGCTTTCCCAACACTCTGATGTAGACACCCCCTGGGGGAGATCATGCCACCAATTGATATATATCAGTCCGAGGCATTCTCTGGACCAGTCTATAGCAGTCTGTATATTGATGCCAGTGTAAATATACCAGTCTATAGCAGTCTGTATACTGATGCCAGTGTAAATAGACCAGTCTATAGCGGTCTGTATACTGATGCCAGTGTAAATAGACCAATCTATAGCAGTCTGTATACTGATGCCAGTGTAAATAGACCAGTCTATAGCAGTCTGTATATTGATGCCAGTGTAAATAGACCAGCTTCTAGCAGTCTGTATACTGATGCCAGTGTAAATAGACCAGTCTATAGTAGTCTGTATACTGATGCCAGTGTAAATAGACCAGTCTATAGCAGTCTGTATAATGACGCCAGTGTAAATAGACTAGATTCTATCAGTCTGTATATTGATGCCAGTTTAAATACTTATTTGATGTCTCATTAGACTGTTATACCATCAATGCACATAAGTCCATCATTATGTGATTCAATCTAGTTAAAACAGTTTTCTCATAAGGCGGATAACAGCCTCAACACTTATTACATAAGATGTAAACTTTGAATGAAAGTTCGATGAAATACACATTTCAATAGTAACGATATTAAGTAGGCTACGTCATCATATTATCATATATTGATTCGTATCTGATGTGATGCTGTATGAACAAACCCGTTTTTTAACGATCCGTTTTTTTTTTTGCCATATGGATGAAAAACAAAAATATGGAAGAATAAAAATAATGGAATAAAAGACAATAGAGGGGGGTCGGGGTATAGCTGATTGATATTGAGTTTTTTTTTTGGGGGGATGGCCTCCCTTTGTTTGACCAGCGACTCAAGGGACATAACCTAAATCTTCATTTGATGACTTTCCTTTGCTGTATTGTTGGCGCTGGACCAGCATTTTTAAATATAGCCCCCCCCCCTCCAGCTTTGCATTCCTCCCCTCCGCCCAATCTCTTACCCAGGCACATAACCTCCACTCCTATGTGCCCCTTGATTCACCCCCCCCCCTTTTTCCCGACTCCCCCAGGGCATCACTCTATCTGCTCCACCCTGCAGCTTAACAGTAGAATATAATTTACATTGAGAACGAAAACTCTACAGTAACCCTTTCAATGACCAGTGTTGGTCATCCAAGGACCATATTTTGGTATTTCAATGAACAATTTTGGTCTTTCAATGATCAGTGCTGGTCCTTCAATTACCGGTGTTGGTCTTTCAACGACCAGTGTTGGTCCTTCAATGACCAGTGTAGGTACTTCAATGACCAGTGTAGGTCCTTCAATGACCAGTGTAGGTACTTCAATGACCAGTGTAGGTATTTCAATGACCAGTGTTGGTCATCCACTGACCATTTTTGGATATTTCAATGACCAGTGTTGGTCCTTCAATGACATGTGTTGGTCGCCAAACCAGAACCTAAAATGTACAGCAGATCTAAGAAGACACTCTAGTCTAAATGTGCCATATGCACTCCCCTCCCTATTTCCGTCTCTCTCTCTCTCTCTTACGCTCTCTCTCTCTCTCTCTCTCTCTCTAACTCTCTCTCTCTCTCTTACGCTCTCTCTCTCTCTCACTCTCTGTCTCTCTCTCTGTCTCTCTATCTCTCTCTCACTATTTCTCTCTGTCTCTCTCTGTCTCACTCTCTCTCTTACTCTCCTTCTCTCTCTGTCTCACTCTCTCTGTCTCTCTCTGTCTCACTCTCTCTCTTACTCTCCTTCTCTCTCTGTCTCACTCTCTCTCTCTGTCTCTCTCTGTCTCACTCTCTCTCTTACTCTCCTTCTCTCTCTGTCTCACTCTCTCTCTGTCTCTCTCTGTCTCACTCTCTCTTACTCTCCTTCTCTCTCTGTCTCTCTCTCTCTCTCTCTCTTTCTCTTTCTCTCTCTCTCTCTCTCTTTCTCTTTCTCTCTCTCTCTCACTCTCTCTGTCTCTCTCTCTTTCTCTCCCTCTCTTTCTCCTTTTCACTCTCTCTCTCTCTTTCTCTCTCTCTGTCTCTCTCTCTGTCTCTCTCTCTGTCTCTCTCTCTGTCTCTCTCTCTTTCTCTCTGTCTCTCTCTCTGTCTCTCTCTCTCTTTCTCTCTTTCTCTCCCTCTCTCTCTCTCTCTCTCTCTCTCTCTCTCACACACACACTCACTCACTCTCTAGTAGTACGGGTTATGAGGCTGCACACGAGCCAGAATTAGGGTAAAGAACCAAAACAGCGCAGACATTTTTGTTTTCCTTTGCAAAATATGGAGAATGGCGCCAAATTATTCGACTACACATGGCGCCATCATATTAGCCAGCTCTGGCTCTTTGTATGACGACAATATGTTAAATGTAACACGCCTTCAAATGATCACAATTCAATAAAGATGGGAAAACTTGAATACATTTATCGATCATGAGTTGAAAGTATATCAATCGACTTAAGATGGATAAACTTGAATGCTCGAAACAACTCTTCAACAAAAGTTTCACTGTCTCAAAACAAGTCGACTAATTAATTATGAAATGAATGAAATCATAAAAAAGAACAAGCGAGAAATCTCCAAAAATTAGAAATTCCTTTTTTTTTTCTTTCTTTTTTCCGAGCAAGGCAATGTTCAAGGCCAGCGGAAGTGACCCAGTTCCTAGAATCGTTCATCGATTGACCTAGTTAGCCTCGTGAATTGGTGCAAGCCTTAAGAAGTTGCTAGGTTTGTCCCTTCCAGAGAGGACAATAGGGAACGATAATATCTGCAGCTCAACATTAATATCCACGAGCTAGCTTCATTTTAAAAGGCCCTTGCAGTGAGACATAACATTGTTATAGTAGGGCCCCCCCCTGAGATATTGTTCGTGAGGGCCTCCGAGTAGTTAGTGAAGGCACTGTGCCAATGTTATAACGCGAATAACGGCAAAGACAGCCTCTTAGAATAATAAGATAAATATATCATATTATATTATTAAGCAAAACGTTGAGTTGTATGCCTGTCTGTCTGTCTGTCTGTCTCTCTCTCTCTCTCTTCTCTCACACACACTCTCTCTCTGTGTCTCTCTATCTGTCTCTCTCTCTTTTTCTCACTATCTCTCTCTGTCTCTGTCTCTGTCTCTCTCTCTGTGTCTCTCTCTCACTCTCTCTCTCTCTCTCTTACTCTCTCTGTCTCTGTCTCTCTCTCTCTCTCTCTGTGTCTCTCTCACTCTCTCTTACTCTCTCTCTCTCTCTCTGTGTCTCTCTCTCTTTCTCTCTCTCTTACTCTGTCTCTCTCTCACTCTCTCTCTGTCTCTCTCTTTCTCACTCTCTCTCTTTTACTCTCTCTCTCTGTCTCTCTCTCACTCTCTCTCTGTCTCTCTCTCACTCTCACTCTCTGTCTCTCTCTCTCACTCACTCACTCTCTCTGTATCTCCTCCCTTTGTAAATGAATCATTCTATTTACCTTCACTTCCACCTATATATTATGTAAGCGTTTATTTCTCATTATGTCATTTTGTTTCCTGCCTGCACACATATTAAAGTAAGTCTTCACATATTACTGTTTATCTATTTGTATACACACATGTGTCAGCTTATCATTAAATCAACAATAACAACAAGGTACGTAAGTAAGTAAGTAAGTAACTCTATCCATATTTACACCCCAATAAAACTACTTCAGACTGTATACATATTCATAGACTGGTGATCTATGCTGGCAATAAATGATTATCGAGGGCTTAGCTCTGTTGTATTTCAGGAATAGGGTAGAAGGCATTTCTATAAATAGAGCTAACATTATCAAGAGTTCTGTCACAAGAGTGTACAATTACGTAGAATAGCAAATAAATCGATGTCGTATGTTGTATGCGATACAATATTTCTTTTAATTATTATTATATTATGATGACCACACACACACACAGAGAGAGAGAGAGAGAGGGGAGAGACCAGTGCAGGTACTTCAATGACCATGTAGGCACTTCAATGACCAGTATTGGTCCTTCAATGACATGTGTTGGTCACTAAACCAGAACCTAAACTGTATAGCAGGTCTAAGAGAGAGAGAGAGAGAGAGAGAGAGAGAGATCTTATAAGATGTCGAATTTCAAAAAAATATCTTTTCGTGGTCAAACCAAAGCGCCAACATTTCTGACCAATGACTTATAAAAATACAACAACAGAGTCAACAAAATAGAATTTGAAATACAATTTTAAACACCACAGTTTAACACACACAAACAAAATGCAAAAAAATAAACAAAAATTATAAGTGTAAATGAAAGTTTAATTTGATGAAAATAGATTTATTTAACAAAAACACACACTCAAGCAGTTATGTTCTGATGAATAAATCTGAAGTCAAATACATACAATATCTGTATCTATATTTAAACGTATTCAATAAAATAAATATAGAGAAGTAGATTTATATTTTTTTTTAAAAAGCCAACAACACAAGTAGGAAGGAGCCATATTGCGTGTTAAACATCCCAGCATACGGCACGTAGTTACCTCCCATTTGCATAAAACTCTCTAATCAAGGGAAGAGCTTTTTCGGTGACCTCGTGTTTTTTTTTAGATCGTGCTGTTCCATCAACCTCCCTCCCCCCCTTCCCCAAGTAGTCTACAGTAACAATTGCGAGTTGCGTCCCATCTTTTATCCCCGCAACCGAATGGACAGATGCTGGACTGATGAAATGGGAGAGTTAAAGGATAAGTTTAACTTTGCTCTAACCCAGACATAACGTGTAAGCGGCATCGGGACACAGCTTAATCTTTCGGCACGGTAATTAATCTTAATCTACTGATTTGGTTTTTTTTTCCAACACTTTACTAATTTTTATTTCTAAGATCACCCCCGTGGCCCACGATTCATAAAATTTGACCACCCATTTTATAGAGTCAGTGGTTTTCAAATTTTTGCACAATTCTTGACCCACTAAGAAACCCCTTTGTTGATTTCGTGACCCATTTAAAAGAAAGAAAAGACTATAGGAAACTTAAACCTTTTTGATGACCCACTTAAACTCAGATCGGAACTCAACTTTCACACTTTTAGAACCACTGTTTCCGACAAATAAATGATAAGTAAATATGAACACCCCATTTTTTTCCCCCGGAGTGTTAACAGCTGTGTATGGACTTCAACTAAAAGAGAGATAACCCAGTAACGTATGTAAGTCATAAACAAATACGAGTTATCCCTCTTTGTTTTAAAAAAAAATCAGAAATTCTTTGAGTAATTATATTACTGTCTTTGACTTGGACGGAATTCTACCAATAACTGACAAACAGAATGGCTCATCAGTTGAGTACATTGGCTCATAAGTTGAGTACATTGGCTCATCAGTTGAGTACATTGGCTTATCAGTTGAGTACATTGGCTCATCAGTTGAGTACATTGGCTCATCAGTTGAGTACATTGGCTCATCAGTTGAGTACATTGGCTCATCAGTTGAGTACATTGGCTCATCAGTTGAGTACATTGGCTCATCAGTTGAGTACATTGGCTCATCAGTTGAGTACATTGGCTCATCAGTTGAGTACATTTTTTTATGTACCTAAAAGTTGGCGATGTTTATTTTTAGCTCGTCCGTTAATTACGTCAGCAGTTTAGAGAAAAAAAAATGTTTCCTATAGCTTGTGAATAAAATAAGACAATTTAACACAATATTGTTCTGTAATAGCCAAAATGTAATAATTTACCAAAAATTAACAATGAACAAATACAAAAAATGTAATGGAATTAATCAAAACACCATCAACAACAAATTTTAATTTCCTATCAAGATGGTGAAAGAAAAATCCTGGTCAGTCCCTTACAATCTGTGCCTTTTTTTATCTTGCCCTCTGAATGGCAGGTGGCCACTCGCAGAAAGCAAGAATTGCTGTAAACTCGACCATCGGAACCGCAGACCGGCCGGACTTTAAGTGGACATATGCCTGGACATTTTTGAACGGTGCCGGCTGTTGAAGATAAAGGGAAGGGATATGTTGTCAACTAGAACGAACTAAATGTCCAGGTAACTGTTATTGTGTCTATCTGTCTGTCATTAAGTCTATCTATCTGTCATCGTGTCTATATGTCTGTCTGTCATTGTGTCTATCTATCTGCCATCCAGCTCTATGTTTGTGTGTCTCTCTATCTGTTATAGTGTCTATCTATCATCTATCTATCTATCTATCTATCTATCTATCTATCTATCTATCTATCTATCTATCTATCTATCTATCTATCTATCTATCTATCTATCTATCTATCTATCTATCTATCTATCTATCTATCTATCTATCTATCTATCTATCTTTCATAATATCTTTCATTGTGTCTATCAATCTATTATCTTCCTGCATGAATGTGTGTCTATTGTGTCTTTCTGTCATATATCTTGCATGATATTATCAAATATCTAATTTATCTTTTATTAGCTATTTCAAATATGCATGTTATTCAAAGAAATACTTACCTATCATATATCTTTCATATATCATATTATGTATCTGTCATACTTTCATAATATCATATATTTATTACAGACCCATCAAATCACATATCTATCCTATCATATATTTACCTTAGCATATGTCTACCATATATCTATATTTACCACATATCTATCATATATCTAACATATATATATATATATATATATATATATATATATATATATATATATATATATATTAGGGTGGTGCGTAAAAACGAACTTTCAAAAATCTCTGCTCTCACCCCCTATTTTTGTTCGTGTATATATAGAAACTCTTAAAATAAAATATTAAGGTATTCAGTTCATGTTTACTGGTAGCTCAATGGCGTCAAAGTTTAGGAGTATTGGACCGTGATGAAAATACATAGTGTACTGCACTGTTGTTGTGTGTAACACTGTATAATATTAATTCAAGTTATGTGGATTGTCCTACACTGCTGTACTAAGCATATAAAACATGTAAATAGGCCTGGAAGTGGTAATTTAATACACAGCAGGCCTAGTAGGCCTAGACAAAGAAACTATTAGCAACACAGTATAGGCCTACCTACACCACCTAGAAACTATTGGTAACGTGCCAGTTTGGCAATTTGCCAGCAAACAAATAGTTAAGAGATAAATTACATAGCAATGGCTGGGGTAGACTGGACATTATCTGACAAGGAAAGACGTTCAGCAGACAGAAAGCAGCGAATGATGTTAAGACACCAAGAGATGAAAGAGCAGGAAAAGAGGCTTCTGGAATCAGCAGTCTTTATATCCTCCACATGTAGCAGTAGCTCAGCTGAGGAGAATGACAGCACAGAGCAGAGTACAACAGAATGTGAAGAACCTGTTGCAAGCTGCTCATCTCAAACACCTGCTAGTACTAAGAAAACGTGAGGCAAAAAGCCAATTCTAACACCTCGATTAACAGCTGCACTGGATCGAACAAAAATGTTAAGCAATTCAGCAACACTTGTCATTGCTGAGACAGCCACGTCCCTTGGTCACGATGTTCTAGATCTTGCTCTGAACCGTTGGACAGTTCGCCATCAAAGAATGCTACACAGATCCCAGTATGCAGAACATCTCAAAGCCGAGTTCCAAGCTGATTATCCTATGGTTGTGCATTGGGATGGAAAGTTGATTCCGGATCTCACAAATAAAGAATGCATTGACAGACTTCCTGCAATTGTTTCTGGGAAAGGAGAATCACAGTTGTTAACTGTTGCGAAACTGCCTTCCTGAACTGGTGCTGCACAGGCGGGAGCTGCAAGACTAGGGTGTTAGTGACAAGATCAGAGGCATGTGCTTTGATACTACTAGTTCCAACACTGGTCGGATTAGTAGTACCCGCATCCTGCTGGAGCAAAAACTTCAGCGAGGTCTTCTATCACTTGCTTGCAGACATCACATTATGGAACTGATTCTGGGCTCAGTCTTCCAAATCTGTCTAGGTGCCACTTCATCTCATGAGGTTCTGCTATTCAAACTCTTCAAGGATCGTTGTCAGTTCATTGACAGAGCAAACTATGAAACATCACTGACAAATTCAGACGTGTCTACTTCGCTAGAAGATGTGCGCAACTCTCTGATTGAATTTGCTCAGAAGCATATTCAAGAGCAGCAGCCAAGAGATGATTATCGAGAGTTCCTGGAACTTGCTCTGCTATTTCTTGGGGTCGTGCCTGAAAGAGGAGTGCACTTCATTGCTCCTGGAGCAATGCACCATGATCGCTGGATGTCGAAGGTTCTGTACAGCCTGAAGATATGGATGTTCAAAGGGCAATTCAGACTGACAACCAAGGAAGAGAGAGGTCTTCAAGAGCTGTGCATCTTTATTGTACGTGTCTACATGAGAGCCTGGTTTACGGCTAATCTGGCAGCCGCTGCTCCAATCAATTCTTAGCTACTCTGGAATCAACAGAGCTGTTTTCAGTGCTGCATCCTACAAGTTTTCAAAGCACCTCTGGTACCTGTCCCCTGAATTGGTTGGGTTGGCATTCTTCGATGATCAGGTATCGGCGGAAACGAAAAGACGCATGGAGCCAGAGGACATCAAGCTAATCTCTGTTGATTTGGAATCCTTCAACAACAGGAGGCTCGAGGACTTCGCGTCGCCAAAGTCTAAGAGATTGTTTGACATGATGGAGCTTCAGACTGGATTCCTGGATGCTGACCCAGATGAGTAGACCAACCATGAAGATTATCCGCGATCTTTGGAGACCGTTCGGCAGTTTCAGGTTGTCAACGACCATGCAGAGAGGGGTGTAGCATTGATTCAAGAGTACAGTGGATGAGGAGCAACTTCAGTTCCTGCTGCAGACTGTTCAACAGCATCAACAATCCTATCCACACTAAGAAACATACATTGTCAAAATGACTTCTTATCGGACTGATAACATTGAACTATAATTACAGGTAGAATATTGTAGATGCAGGATTGTTTGTGCTTGTTTAATAATTCATTCTACTGTTTAATGTTGTGTTTGAGAAACTATCTTTGACTAAAAAAGCCAAAAATTCCAAAAGCGTGATCAGTTTACTTGTTGAACGTGGCCTACCTAAACTATGGCTTCATTGAGCTACCTCTAAATATTAAGATATCAGCACCAATTTTTTTTCTAGATGTTTCTACATCCAAAGGAACAATTTAAAGGGGTGAGACCTAAAGAAATCAAGGTTTTAATTTTTAGTGGTTCCTAAGCACCACCCTAATATATATATATATATATATATATATATATCTATATCTATCTTATAACTACCATATATTTAACATAGATCTGTCATATAATTCACCACAAATGCATACGTAGATACACCTGGCACAATGTCCAGTAGAATAAAGTGACCACACAATTTACTTTAATGGACATCACGCCAATATAACCACCGAGTCGGACAAAACAATTCACCGGTCACTGAAACATCAGCTGACCGGGTGTCGCCGTACTTTTATATACATCCCTCCCGTGAAGATACAAGTTATCCAGTTTCCACCAATGTCAATATTATGATTGTACTGTGCTCATGGTCTTTACGTCCTTCGCAGCAAGCCCAACCTGTTGTGCCCATAAATCAATGCTATGATAGATTGACTAGTGTACTCGAGTCAATATGCTGGCAATATATAAGTAAATAAATACAGATGGTAGCTGTTTACCTTGGAATTGCACAGCGGTACCTGTAGCTTGTTTTGGACTGGCAACGCACAACACGAGAAGCCTATATATAAATAGGAAAGCCGTGCACTCCACGGAATATAAATTATACAGGATGCGGATCGTCAATTTATATTGATTATTCCCTTCCTAGTTCGGCGCCCCTTCCTAGTTCAGCGCCCCTTCCTAGTTCGTCGCCCCTTCCTAGTTCAGCGCCCCTTCCTAGTTCGTCGCCCCTTCCTAGTTCGTCGCCCCTTCCTAGTTCGTCGCCCCTTCCTAGTTCGTCGCCCCTTCCTAGTTCGTCACCCCTTCCTAGTTCGGCGCCCCTTCCTAGTTCAGCACCCCTTCCTAGTTCGGCACCCCTTCCTAGTTCGTCACCCCTTCCTAGTTCGTCACCCCTTCCTAGTTCAGCACCCCTTCCTAGTTCGGCGCCCCTTCCTAGTTCAGCACCCCTTCCTAGTTCGGCGCCCCTTCCTAGTTCGGCGCCCTATGCAGCCGAAGTACCCCTTCCCTAGTTCCCTGTGAGGGCGCACAAAACTCGCAGTACCCTTCCTACGCTCCTGCTAACAGGGTCCATCTGTTCACAATGCCACGCCCATTCCTGAGTCATCTATTTACAGATTGACTTCACTAGACGGGAGCCACTAGGAACAAGAGCCCTTAAAATGTGTTCTGGGTTGCGCCTCCCTCCTCCCTCTCCCCCCAACACTCCAACCCCAGCAATTTATTATTAGACACTAAATTCTAAAAATGAGTTGATATATTTTTTTTTTCCATTAAGTCTTTGTCAAAAGATAAAATCATTGGACAGATCCTTTCATATACAATTTTATCCAAGTTCTCCTTATCTTATCCTCTATCACAATCTGTCTATCTGTCTATCTGGTCGATCTGTCTATCTAAGAACTTAGTTAACAACGCCAACAAACCACATTCATTTATTGACACATTGACGTCTTAGCTTTGTCAACATTTAGAAGTGAAGTAAACATGTTTCTGAAACTGACCATCTCTGTTTTGTGTCTCTGTTTCCTCCTGACCCTACACACAGATAGTTTAGGTAAGACACTAACTACATTTCGTGTTACTTAATTGTCCTTTTAATCAACGTAATTGTACGGGGAACGGTAAAATAACGGTTCTCAAATGTTGAAAAAGAAAAAAAACGTTTTTTTTTTCGGTTTATATAATAAATAGAATTAACATATGAAGTTTGTTTTTGGTTAATATTGTGATAGATTTATAAAATAAATGAAATTAATATTGTGATAGATTTATAAAATAAATGAAATTAATATTGTGATAGATTTATAAAATAAATTAATAGTGAACAAATAATTGATGTCGCTAATTGTTTCATTATTATTAATGTTGATTTAAGAAAGATTGATACATGCATATCCGATCTTCGGTCTTCAGGGGGGGGGAGGCCATAAGAAGAGCCCTATATATACAGGGCCGGCCTTAGGCCGATTTGACCGATTGCTCCAAATTGGGCCCCGCGCCAGGCATGGCCCCCACAATTAACATTTATATTAATAGTAATAGTTGTAATATTTAAAATTGTAGAAAGGGGGCCTTGCAAGCATCCGTCAAATTGAGCCCCTCAATTCGTAAGGCGGGCCCTGTATATATATATAATTGTATGATAAAAAAAAGAGAATACTAAACATTCACTATATTGCTGACCTCTGAACCGGTGCTAAACTTCGTTGTATTTCATTCTCCCTGATAATCTCAAAGCGAATTTTCTCATATTATAAACAATTCCAATCAAAGTAATTAAATTAACTACCTGTACCCTTCCAAAACCTTTGCACAGAGTTATATCCCCTTAGGCTTGATCGGTAGGATAGGTTATTTGTTGGTTTCGGGCATCTCCGATTTGTTTCATGATTGTATTTTAAACTGGAATACTGTTGTATTAATAATTCTTTACTTTCGATTTAACGCAGAACCCACATCGCTATTATTTATATAGATTCTACAAAAAACGTGAATTCATGGACTCAAAATAGTTACAATCTTATATGACCATTTTAGAATTTACACGTGTGCCGAAATATGGCATTGTCACTTCATTATAACAGGTCCACAAGTGAGTTACAAGATTAGAAGACACACTAGCGCTCAACACACACAGAAAGTGAAGCTAATCAAAAGCTTAACAAAAAAAATCCCATCTCATTCCAGTGTGCGGCGTTGCAGTGGAACCCCTGTGTGACATGATGTGCATTGACCTCTACGCCCCGGTGTGCGGGTCAGACGGCAAGACTTACGGCAACGGGTGTTACCTGAGCATAGCCAACTGCGGTAAGCCTGCAGGCAGTCGCGTGACTCTGGTCAGTCAAGGAGCTTGCGGTGCAGACGTTCTAACTGCAATCTGATTGGTTGAAAGTTTTCCCCGTTAGCTCGTGATTATGTGTGGCATTATGTAATTCCATATGTTTAATAAACACAAAATGTATAATAAACACAAGTTTATGCTAGTTTTTTGTGTGCGGTTTTTTATGCTACTTTTATGAGTGCTGTTTTTTATGCTACTTTTATGTGTGCGGTTTTTATGCTACTTTTGTGTGTGCGGTTTTTTAATGCTACTTTTATGTGTGCGGTTTTTATGCTACTTTTATGTGTGCGTTTTTTTTAATGTCTTTGAAATGTTGTATCATAAGAACAGAGATTTAATGCACTGAATGCGAGCTATTCTTGTCTTAAGTTATGGTATTTAATTTCCTTGAATAGTAATATGGAAATTATTTAAATTACATGTATTGGACAATATGTCCTAGCGATATAATTGTATTGATTGATGTCTATGATCATGTCTCTAGGCCAGGGGTGTGCACACTTTTGTAATCGTGGGACATAAATGGTTCTTTAAATTTGAAATAAGCGCCCGGGGCAAAAAGTTGAATGAACACAAAAATAAATTGTCCAAACGTGGCACGCGGGCCGTGGACTGCCCCATTCTCCCTACCACTTTTGGTGGCCCACATACTTACCAAAGAAAATCTCTGACATTTAGTTTTGCATAGAATGGATTCACCCATAAAGGTGATTCTTGCAAATAGACTGAAGCATTTCAAGTTTTCATTACACAACATAAAGAGCCTAACCCCATATTGTAGTTTAAATAGGTCATCTGGTGAAAACAAGTTCTGAAAAAAATCAATTTCCAGAAGAGTCACATATAACTCATTTGCCACTTTTGGAACATGGTAAAAACTGGCTTATAAGGGACATCATGCGATGTAGGTGGGCGCAGGGTGGCCGTGTGGCGTAGAGAACCAGTGACGTAACGAGCTTAATTCGCGTCCGGGGCACAATACCTTTTTAATACCTTTTAAGCCCCCCCATCCGAAAACCATTTAATATTATAATAAAATATACCATTTTCGCCGCCCCTTTGTGAGTAGCGCCCGGGGCATAATGCCTACCTCCCTGCCCACCCCTCGCTACGCCTATGTAGAGCAACTGACTGTCCACATGAGGGTCATGGTATTCAATCTATGGAGAGAGTACCAATGGAAACTTTGTATCCCGTTGTAGGTCCGTCAAGCCCTCCCAGGTGGGTACCTGACTTTACTTGTGGGGAGTAAAGGCGGCTGGGGAGTTGTGGGCTAATCATGCAATCCTTTAACTTATCTACAGAAACAGATAGATTCTTATCTTCATCTGCCCCGATGGGCCTAGGGGAAAGTGGGGGGGGGACAGATACAGTACATTATGGTTGATTGTGAATGTCCTCCATGAATTATCTGTACCATTCATCGTTCTTGTCAATAAATAAACCAAAACTATAAAGTATCAATTAATGTGCATCTTTATATTTCATAATTTTGCGATTAGCAACTTCAGTCTGTAATGACAGTAAGACTAAAAACTGTAGTCTGTAATGACAGTAAGACTAACAACTGTAGTCTGTAATGACAGTAATACTAACAACTGCAGTCTGTAATGACAGTAATACTAACAACTGCAGTCTGTAATGACAGTAATACTAACAACTTCATTTAAATTATAAATCACGACATCGTTTTTGAACGCAAACTAAAAATAGATAAGTAAAAACAGCCAACGGTGTGACAGAGAACAGCTGTTAGATTGGTACAATCAGTTCTTGACATTGAAACTGTGTGACCTTTAACCTTGCTATAAAAAAATAAAAGTCCTAGTTAACCCGATATTTTCATTTGAAGTACAACAATTGTCTGGTCAGAACAAGAAGAGACTGATCATGTCTGCAAAGTTGTGTTTGGTTTTGATTTTCATCTCCCTGGCCTTGTGCCAGGTGTATGCAGGTAAGTCATAGTTAACACACCCACAGGCGCACGCACACACACACACACACACACATACACGTGGATATACAGAATGTGAAATTGAATTTGGCTAAGATTTGCTTAACCAAAAAAAAAAAATGGTTAAACATTGAAAAAATTTATAAAATAACAAAAAAAAATTGTTAAATTACAAAAATTGATAAAATGATAAAACAAATTGATAAATTACAAAAATTGATAAAATGATAAAACAAATTTGATAAATTACAAAAAATTGATAAATTTAAAAAAGAACAAACTCTCATATAGAAATGTATATATTTGTATATTTAATTTCTTTAGTGAGTTTAGCAGCCAACTGTCCAACCATATGTCCCGAGTACTACAGTCCTGTTTGCGGATCCGATGGTAAAGTTTACAGCAACACCTGTTTCTTGAACTCGGCCATCTGTCTCTCAGGTGGCACCATCAAAGCAGGCGGCAACTGTGGTTCATTTGTCGACCCAAACGTCTAAAACAGGTGGAGAGGAGAACCAGCAACGATAGACAACTTACGGGGAATAACTCTTAGAGAGAGAAACACATTTACCGAACATTTCAATGCTATTAAATTCATTACGTCCAAATTCTTCTTTGAGTCTTTGTATAATTATTAATTTAATATTGATAACATTCAGGGGTGTAGTTACGTCAGTTTAAGGGCCCCCGGGGCGCAGAAGAAAATAATGGGCACTTTTAAAAACAAAAGAGAGGCATATCATAGAGTTTAAAATTGGGTTCGGTGGGGCCCCTAAATATTCGGGGGCTCTGGGTGAGCACCCCGTATGCCCGTCCTTTAAATCCGCCCCTGACAACAGTGAATTTGATTAATGTAGTTTCTTACTTCAAAGCCCAACATTATTAGTGAGTTAAAATGTAATACAATTATGTTTATTTAAATTTAGATTTTTTTTTGAGGATCAATGCTAGACTAAAAATAGCAAGACCATTCGTATCGATAGGCAAACCGTGTGATCGCCTGTTGACAAAACTGCTAAAAGGGGCCCCCTTCCAATGTTTATTCCTATTACATATAACGATAAGAGGGCCCCAATATTAGTTTCGCCTAATCGCACAGTGGCCTACTTCTGTTCAAGTTCATTTTTCCCTCAGTAATTCAGGGCCCTATTTTAAATTGTAAAAAAAAGTTCCCTTAAGCCCTAACGGGCCATCGGGGGCAGATGAAGTGTAGAATTCATCTGTTTCTATAACCTCGGCATATGAAGGGATTGTGTGTGGTTAGCACGACGCCCAGCCGCCTTTACTTCCCAAACTTAAAGTCAGGTACCCATTTTAAAGCTGGGTGGACTTGTGGGACGACTTTGTATCAAATTGACCAAAGAGATTTAATTAGAATTAATTATAGGTATAAACTAATAGTGGATAGGGAATAGTGAATAGTGAGTAGTGAGTAGTGAATAGTGAATAGAGAGTAGTGAGTAGTGAGTAGTGAGTAGTGAGTAGTGAGTAGTGAGTAGTGAGTAGTGAATAGTGAGTAGTGAATAGTGAGTAGTGAGTAGTGAATAGTGAGTAGTGAATAGTAAATAGTGAGTAGTGAATAGTGAGTAGTGAATAGTGAATAGTTTATTTACATTTTTTAAATCTATAGATATTTCATTAAAAATTTAAAGGCTCCATCTCTTTCAGCAGTTAGATTCGCAACGCAGGTCAACGATGGACAGAGGCATGCAGACGGACAGAGGCATGCAGAGTCGTAGTTAGCCATTGGGGTGCAATGTGGCAGTTACATTTTTCGGTGCCCTCCTCGAAATTTGAAAAGTGCAAAACCATTTAACGGCGCTCCTTCGTCGTCCATTCCTAGTTTGGCGCCCCTTCCTAGTTCGGCGCCCGTTCCTAGTTCGGCGCATCTTCATAGTTCGGCGCTCTGTGCAGGTGAACAGGCTTGCGGAGCCGCCATATTTTTTCCGGCTCCCACAAATTTGACGGCTCCGGCTCCGGCTCCCTATTAAGATAGTATCACACGTGACAAAAATTGTTGTAATTTCTCCACGCTAACATGCCGCTGATAAAAAGTTATGCACATTTTGCCGCGTTCACCCCCATAGTCAGGAACTTGAAAAATATACGCATTGTCGGTTTTACTAAAAACAAACCATTTCAGTGCATCCAGAATGATATCATTATTTTCGATCGAGGTTTCACTAGTCGCCATTTTCATAAGTACTAAAAAGTTATTTCAATGATCCAAATTACCCAAAAGTAAATTGATACATTATTTAAAATATTTTAAAGACTTCAGTATTTATATTTATTATTTATAAATTTGAAGTGACTTTTCGGACCCGGGCAGGCCCGTAGCCAGGATTATTGCATTGGGGGGAGGGAGAATTTTTTTTTCGGCGGGGGGGGGGGTGCCGAAGAACTGATTATGGGGTACAGCAGCGGATCTAGACAACTTTGACGGAGGGAGGGGGTAAAACTTTGACCCGGGGGGGGAAACAAAACTGTTTTAATTGTTGAAAATTGGTCTTTGAACAAAAAACATTTCGATAATTTAATGATGTATTACCTAAACTTGTGAGTAACCGGGAGGGGGGGGAGGGACAGCTGCCCCCTCCCCCCCATGAGATTCCGCCCCTGGTGGTGTAGAAGAAATGTTCGGGGGGGCGAAGTGAGGTGCGAAGTGCCGAAAGCTTGCGAATGGAGAGGAGGGGTTTTGGGAGGATCCAGTGAGTCCCTCCCAAGAAATTTTTTGCAGTTCCATATCTGGAATGGTGCATTTTAGTACCGATTGTTTAGCTATTAATTAGAAATATATAATTTTACAAATAACCAAGATGTTACAAATAATTCAAATTGTAAAGAGTTTTAATGATAACAATTTATTGAGGCTGAGCAATTTCTGATTCCTGTTATAAATATATTGACCATTTTACAATTATTAATTGAAGTCTCCCATCTCTTTCAGCAAGTTAGATTCGCAACGTGCAGACGGACAGAGGCGTGCAGACGGGACAGAGGCGTGCAGAGCTGGGGGGGGGGGGGGGGGGGCGGGGGGGGCCCCGGGGCCCGGGGGGGGGGGGGGGGGCGGACAGAGGCGTGCACAGTAGTAGTTAGCTATATAGGGGTGCAATGTGGCAGTTACATTTTTCGGCGCCCTCCTCGAAATTTGAAAAGTTTGGTCCGGAATAACAATCGAATTTTAACAGGACCCGGGTCCGAATAGCCACAGCCTTATAAATTTATCTACTCTATTTCAGATATTCTGTTTATAATAAAATTGTTAAATACAGAAAGCTACCATTTTGTTTTTAGTCTATTACAAATTCGCGGTCAAGTAATACACGAAATGAGGCGTTCTATTTGTCGTCGTAGTAAAAATTTATTTTTAAATGATTGATACAATTATTCTATGAAATAAAACTGTTTTACCTTTATATATAACAAAATAACATGCCATTAAAAAAATTTCGGAGGGTAAACAAGATTTAAAACGTACACAAAACGATTCCCCGTTAAAGATTTCTTGTGGTGATGTGCGTGTTACTGTTGTGGCGTTCGTAAAACATGACAACATTTCAAATTGTAGGAGGCAAACAATCAAACAAATTTGTAATTTTAAAGCTAAAAAAAAATTCTGCTGTAAAAAAAAAACATTTGGGAGCCGTGGAGCCGCCAGATTTTTCGGCTCCGGCTCCAGCAAAAAGTAACGGCTCCCGGCTCCTCGGCTCCGGCTTCGGCACCGCAAGTCTGCAGCCGAAGTACCATTCCTATGTTACGTTCCAAGGGGCATTACTTTTACAGGTCATGTCTTTCGCGTGGACACAGTCACCCTTCCCCCCCCCCTGCCCCGGATAGTACTAACAATGGACAATACAGACGGTCGTGACAAATGGGTTGGGTTTACTACGCTGAAATTAAAAGTGAACACCTACTGGTCAGCTCAGGCCAGGTGGATGGTGTCTCATGGGGTGGGGGTAGGACTGGTCACTTAAATTTTATGTAACCAGTTCCTATTGGACGAAATCTTTGATTCACTTCATTTTTTCACACAAAGCTCAATAACATAAAATTAATTTCTGTATTATACAATATGAAGGCCTTCGTTATTGCGTTCTCTCTGCAAAGATTTAAAACCATTGTAAAACATAGAAAGAAAAACAAAACTGTTAACTGAAATCCAAAGTAATTTTTTAATTTAAAGAATCATGGTGTGGCAAGGGAAGTAATCAGTATTCTCAATCCATGTGATGACAGAGTTGTCTGTTTTAACAAGGACCATGTCCGACCTGAGTTATCTTCTCACTGGCAGGCTTGTTACAATTGGCCAATGACAGCTCGCAGCCATTTCCGTAAGTTTTGCCGTCTGATCCGCAAACTGGGTCATACAGTGCGATGCAGGCAAAGTCACATGATGCGGACTGACCTAATTGTTTAAATGATAAGGAGGGCAAAATGAAAAGCAAAAGAAAATTAAAATTATTCAAGAACTGATTTTAAAACAAAAATTCTTTAATCTTTAGGATGCTGTAATCAAGATGTCGCGGTTTCGGTTTAATGAAGGAAAAGTAAATAATTGGGAACCGTACATTTATTTGGGAGCCAAAAATTTATTAGGGAACCCCGTGAATGTATTAGAGAACCCTGTACATTTATTAGGGAACCGTAAATTGTTTTTGATTGGTCAGTGACACGGAGTCAAAGTTGATGTGAGCCATACTGGTCTAGTGTATAATAAGAGATAGTATCCTATTGACTCCTTGTGTCTCTGGTCAAAGTGGAAAAAAAATACAGGTATAGAGAATTCACAACAATGGTAGCTGTCAACAATAAATCACCATGTGACGATATGTTATCATGTGATGCAGCCCCGTAGCGTGAAAATTCTACACCAGGGGCCAGGCATTCTACAGCAGGGGCCAGCCCAACTAAAGAAGGGACCAGGCATTCTACAGCAGGGGCCAGGCATTCTACAGCAGGGGCCAGGCATTCTACAGCAGGGGCCAGGCATTCTACAGCAGGGGCCAGGCATTCTACAGCAGGGGCCAGACATTCTACAGCAGGGGGGCAGGCATTCTACAGCAGGGGGCCAGGCATTTTACAGCAGGGGCCAGGCATTCTACAGCAGGGGCTAGGCATTCTACAGCAGGGGGACAGGCATTCTTGAGCAGGGGTCAGGCATTTTACAACAGGGGCCAGGCATTCTACAGCATGATGATGATGTGTGTGGGGGCGGGGTGGGGGGACTATGAGCTTCTACTTGAGTCTCTGTTGCCAGATGTTGATTTTTTTTTTGACGCTACTGGCCAGACAGTTATTAACACGATCAGAAATATACAACCAAACTCATTACATCGATGATGGTTTGACCACAAAATAGTATGCGGTCAATGAGTCAGAACCCGTTGATGCATCATTAAAAGTCACTATAATAGAAGACACAGAAAGATGTCATTTGGAAATGTTTTACTTTTAACTCACTGGTGTTAAAAAAAAAAAATTCATCCACTGATATTGTTGGCCTAACTTTTTTGTCGTATATTAGATATAAATAAGGGATTCCTTTTATTTACAGAGTCAACAATGGTAACATTTGTCATGTAATATACTTTTTTGTTTTAGTGCTGTTAAAAGTCGTTCTCTGTTGATGTGCTCTGTATGTGTGTTCGAATGTATGTGTGTGTGTATGTACATCAGTGTGTAAGTCTGTCTGCATCTTTGATCCATGTGTTGTTGTTGTTTTTAAGCGTGTTTGTATTGACGTTCGTATCAATGTGTGTTTGTATTGACGTTCGTGTCAATGTGTGTTTGTATTGACGGGTATGTCAATGTGTGTTTGTATTGACGTTCGTATCAATGTGTGTTTGTATTGACGTGTGTGTCAATGTGTGTTTGTATTGACGTTCGTGTCAATGTGTGTTTGTATTGACGTTCGTATCAATGTGTGTTTGTATTGACGTTCGTATCAATGTGTGTTTGTATTGACATTCGTATCAATGTGTGTTTGTATTGACGTGTGCGTCAATGTGTGTTTGTATTGACGTGTGTGTCAATGTGTGTTTGTATTGAAGTTTGTGTCAATGCGTGTTTGTAATGACGTATGCGTCAATGTGTGTTTGTATTGACGTTTGTGTCAATGTGTGTTTGTATTGACGTTCGTGTCAATGTGTGTTTGTATTGACGTATGCGCCAATGTGTGTTTGTATTGACGTATGCGTCAATGTGTGTTTGTATTGACGTGTGTGTCAATGTGTGTTTGTATTGACGTTCGTATCAATGTGTGTTTGTATTGACGCTCGTGTCCATGTGTGTTTGTATTGACGTGTGTGTCAAAGTGCGTTTGTGTAATTTCACCCATTTCTATCATTATCCTTTGAATATCTGATCAACTAATGGAACCGCTCTTATGGTGGCCCTTCTTTCATCCCCCACCGGTAGTGCAATGTCCTTGTGAGATATAGTGGGGGAATTTAACCATGACCTGAGGCACCCATCGGTCCTTACCGGAGATCAAACAGTCGGGCGCATTACCACACGACCACCCCAGTGGCGTAGTAGTGAGGGGTGGGCAAGGGGGGGGCATCATGCCTCGGGCGCTACTCACAAAGGAGCGCCAAATGGTATATTTTACATATATTATTATATGGATCTCGAATGGGGGGAGGGCGCTAAAAGGTATTGTTCCCCGGGCGCGAGTTAAGCTCGCTACGTTACTGGACCACCCGTCCCACCTAGCATCTCTTCTTATACTTATGAATCTAACTCGGAGTAATACGAAAAATTTTTTCTTACTTGGCGAAATGTTCCCAATCATCAAAAATACGGCCAAGACTAAAGCAGCAGTAAGACACTTCATTGTCACAGCTTATGTTGAGATGATCCACCTGATAGTTACCAGTAAGTTAACGACTAGTGTAAATTCAGTCAATAAAAGACTGACATCGTGACTGTGTTAACGAATGCGACAGATAAGAAATATTTCCCAAAAAAAAAAGAAAGAAAGAAAGAAAGAGAGAAATAGCTTGAAAATTGAGGTGAGTAGGTGGTGTCGGTGTGTCTTACATCTGATAAGAAACAAAGAAAAATTCTTGATGATTGTGTCACGCTAAATACAGGACATTTATGTCTGGGTCTCATTTGTGATTCAAAGATGATTTGATTGGTATGTTAGCGAGAGTTAAAATACTATCAGGTAATTCTCTCTCCCCTCCTCCTACCCCCCCCCCCCGTGTATCAATTTCCCGGTAGGGTCTGATTTATGTTTTGTCCGGTGAATATCAGGTTTGTTCACCAATAGAAATGTCGTCAAGGAATGAGAACATTTATAGTCTACAATACATATTACACTATAATGAATATTATATTATAACACAACTTGTGTTGTAATGCATATTGTATAATAATACATATTATCATCTGATTCATATCTTTAACTGATAAGGTCGTTGGGGGGGGGGGGGACCAACAGACCTAACCATGCCATATGGTGTCGCTTGATTACTGCCATAATGGTTTCCTGAAGGCCAGCGATAATATATATTATTTAATAATACAAATTAAATTCTAATATTATAATAATATTATATTATAATACATAGTATACCACTGAATGAAAACAAACACTATTAAGCTTCATTTTACATGCAATTACATATGTAATTGTTGCATAAATTATTGTTGCATAAGTTATTGTCACAGATGTTAGTATCACATATGTTATTTATTGGCACATAGTTTATTGCTACAGATGTTATTTCATTGTGATATATACTATTTCACACATATCATCGCCGCAGGTGCTCATGTTGCAGGTGGTACTGTTACATAAGTTATTGTTACAGGTGGTACTGTTAACACACCCCTGGACTGGCGGCTGTTATAGACGCCCCGGCAGGCAAACCACAGTTGGCCTGTAGCAGGTAACAGTTGTTGATGTAGGTCTGGCCATCGGAGCCACATATCGGGTTGTAGTTGTTGTGGCAGCCGAAATCACAGCCGACGGTCACTGTGAAAGCAGGAGGTCAGCAATAAAAACAATCTTTTTAAAAAAAAAAACAATGATGAGTTGTGTAACGTGCATCAACTTATATAATCGTTTAATATTGAACGGATTTTTAGCAACGATCGACTCTTTCTCTCTCTCTCTCTCTCTCTCTCTCTCTCTCTCTCTCTCTCTCTCTCTCTCTCTCTCTCTCTCTCCCAGCCCTCCTCCACAGCTCTGCTGTTGATTATAAATCATTTTACTGTATAGATGGGCCCCCCGGCCCCCGGGAACAAGCAGGGGGGCACCAACCCCCAGCAAGGGGCGCCTCTTGTTATTTTTTTTTTTTTTTCCTCTTTTCTTCTTTTTTAAGCGGGGTGGGGCACTACACACCTAGCGGGGCCCCCCAGTGCCCCCCCTTGGCTACGGGGCTGGTCACGCCGTCATGAAATGGTTTTCTTCTGATATCAAGAGCGAGCACTCGATGAACAGAATAGATATAGGTCATGGAAATTATGAATCTGTGCAGATTCCTAAAGCGGGCAATCACTCAACATTATGAAATTAAGTCGTGTGCAGTTATCGTTCTTTTCCCATTCTCAAAATGAGCGATTGCTAAACTGTGTAGATATAGGGGAATAACATTTATGGCTCGGCACATATTCCTAGATGGGACAACCACTAAACTTCAATAAAATTAAACTGCAAACTGTGATAATCCTTGAAACGGAGAAATTCTGAACTGCACTATTTAAAGATGGACAGACTGTGTGTTGAACTACAAGTGAAACCATTGTGAGATGAGATTTAATCTATATTTGAATCACTTAACAAAAGCAGAGGCGACATGATCAGAGAAATTCATACGACGGCTCCCTTCGGGCCCCCATTTGATTTTCAGAGATGATGCCCAAGAGTGCACTTCTGAAAAAGATAACTAATTAATCAAAATTTCTTCTCAAGGCCCACCTCAAAGTTAAGAACGGCCCTGGTTGGAACAAACACTTGAAACATAACCCAATTACAGGGCCGTTTTAAGGCCCTAGGCATATTCAAAGTCGTAGGCCCTCCCCGATTTCATTTTTATATATTTTTCAAGAATGCACCGGCACTTATTTGCCTTTCTGACTTTCGTAGGCCCTTGAAAAGTCCGTAGGCCCTAGGCACAGTGCCTACTGTGCCTATAGGATAAAGCGGCACTGCCCAACTACCGTAAGCACGCACAATAATGAACTTAATAACAATGGGCAAGCATGTAATGGACAGAAAGAGAGAAAAAAAAAAGTGAAAATAATTTAACAATTGTCTGAAACAGCGACACATTTTTATTTACCTTGAACTTCATATGATATAAGCGTCAATAGACACACTGCGAGGGTCAGTCTGACTAGTGACGTCATGTTAAAGTTTAAAAACTAAGGTGTAGTATCCCTGAACGCAGTCCGATGGTCAGAGCGAGATCTAGGTTATGACTAGTTTTTGAAACAAGATTACATTTGCTACTGAATTAATTAAAACAAAGTAATAGTTCTCACCAACACGATATGTAAGACTGTGTTGCTGGTTTTATATAGTTATTTATATTGTACATATTGTATCAGGGTACGGGTGGTCGTGCGGTGTAAAGGCGGCTGGGCGTAGTGCTAACCACACAATCCCTTCATATGCCGAGGTTAGAGAAACAGATGAATTCTACACTTCATCTGCCCCGATGGCCCGTTAGGGTCAAGGTAACTAGGAAGCCTAGTGCTAGGACCCCACCCCCCCCGCCGGGCCCCCACCCCTTTCTCGCTAAAACGTTAGAACGGCTCCGGTCTTACCCATGATGGTCATCAATTGTCTGTTGCATTGTCATAAAATACCCCCCCCCACCTCATACACACACACACAACCAAAAACAAACACCGGTAAACGTAAGACCCTTCCAAAACCATGAAAGTGACGCCCCTTCAATCAAAGCTCCGGGCCTCAGACAAGTGCTTTCAGTGTCCCCCGCCCCACCTCGCGGCCGCCCTGCAGACACACATGTCACTTGGTCTGCGAGCCCAAAAAAAAAACATGTCGAGGTCAAATCGTGACGCACAGTTTGTCACATTTTTTTCCCCTCTTTCCTTATCTTATACTTAAAATCGAATGAAACTGAAGAAATTTGATTAGTACATGTATTGGGTTTAAGTTTTAATCAGTACATTGACTATAATTGACTATACAGGGACACAATGTCAATTAAGGTGATGTGCGCCTCTCTGCTGATGGTTCTGGTTTTGGTCTTGCAGTGCAGTCAATATGGTAGGTGTACTAAATCTTTATATCTTTTCTGTTGTTTTCTTTCATGGCTTAAATGTGATTAAAGTCCCAGCTTGGTTCAATTTAGTTACATTATTAGGATAGATTTAAGTAAAGTTCCCTAAGGGGCCATCGGGGCAGATGAAGTGTAGAATCCATCTGTTTCTATAACCTCGGCATATGAAGGGATTGTGTGTGGTTAGCACAACGCCCAGCTGCCTTTACTTCTCCAACTTTAAGTCAGGTACCCATTTATAAGCTGGGTGGACTTGTGGGACTTTCACCAGGACCTGAAAAAATCCCAAGGTTCTCACTGAGATTTGAACCCGGGACCCTCCGGTCGACAGTCGAGCGCTCTACACCGCACGACCACCCGTCAGCTTAGGATAGATTTAGCTGTCACGGAAACAGAGCGCCTGTAATGTGAAAAGACCAGTAAACAGACAGAAAACTGA
This sequence comes from Bulinus truncatus, assembly GCA_021962125.1. Taxonomy (NCBI): domain Eukaryota; kingdom Metazoa; phylum Mollusca; class Gastropoda; family Planorbidae; genus Bulinus; species Bulinus truncatus. The sequence continues at coordinate 2,334,862 of JAGDYQ010000136.1, read as the reverse complement.
CTGTACATGGAACAAATACATGTTCAATCACATACATACAGGGCCCCCGATGGAACATTGGCTCGGGTCCCCCATCCAAGACAGCTCTGGAAGTCTTTGCCAAGGGGCCTCTAATTGGGGCCTAATATTTTCTTCTGGGCTCGGGCCCTCAGCCAACAGTAATACTCCTGTAGGCCCGTTTGATCTATCGACCAATAGTAACTAAAAATATTGAGGTGTTTTCTGACGTCTCTACAGTATTAAAATTGTAACCACTGTGCAGGGCCGGACCTATGTCCCTTGAGACCCCGGGCGAAGAAGAAAATATTGGGCCCCTTTTAAAAAAAAGTGACAAATCAAAGGAATAACAAATAAGCTATATGGGGCCCCTAAATATCCTTTACCCGCATATGCCACTGTGGCTGTTCAATCGTAATATCAATCGGTGTTAATGTGAACGTAAAACGTATTTCAAAAAAGTTTAAAAAAAATTATGAAATGATTTTAAACTCTTCTGGATATAGTAAATATGGCTTACACGTGGGGATGGGGGAGAATGAAAAAGTCCCCAAAACAGAGTTCTCTGGAGAGTGATTGCAGAATCTCTTTGCTCAGCAAGGAATCCAAGGAATGAAGCCAAGTCATTTCTGCTTGAAATTAAATACATATCATTCCTTAATCTCATTATCATTAAATCAACTACATATTGGTCTTTGAAATAGGAATGTTTCAATGTTTGTTATATATTTCAGCCTGTGCCGCGGCATGCTCCGACATATGCATGATGTTGTACGCTCCTGTGTGCGGGTCCGACGGTAAGACCTACAGCAACACCTGTTTCCTGCAGTCGGCCTCCTGTCATGCGGGTGGCACCATCACCCTGTCCCACCATGGGGAGTGCTAGAGGGGGAGGGGAGGAGTCGTGTGAAGATCTCACAGTTTCTTTACTGGACCTGACCTCGTACCGTGCGGTGATGAGTACACACTGTATGAAGTCAAATAAAGTATTGTCGTACTGGAGTATTTTAATGTGTTCTGTCCTCGTGATACAAACAAAATATTTTTTTTATTTTTGCGACAATTAGAAACAAATAAAAAATTAAACTAAAAGAAAAAAAAAGCAAAGATACAAAGATACAAATAAACAAAGATGTAAAGAAACAAAGATTCAAAGAAACAAAGATGTAAAGAAACAAATATTCAAAGAAACAAAGATACAAAGAAACAATGATACAAAGAAACAAAGATACAAAGAAAAGAAATATACAAAGATGCAAAGAAACAAATATACAAAGAAACAAATATACAAAGAAACAAAGACACAAAGATAAAAATATACAAAGAAAGAAAGAAACAAAGATGTAAAGAAACAAAGATACAAAGAAACAAATATACAAAGAAACAAAGACACAAAGATAAAAATATACAAAGAAACAAAGATACAAAGAAACAAAGATATATTCATTCCTTTTCACGCCGATGCTTGTCAAGAACAAAGTGCGTGACACGATATCTTCTTTTTCTTCCTTTGGCCCTACATTTCATTTAGGGCCCTGGCCTGCCAGGCCACTCTGCTCCACTTTTCCCAATCCATGGTCTTCTTCCTCCACTCTCTCAACATACATATCGAAAATATGTCAGAGCAATACAATTACCTTTTAAAAACACTTTTAGTTGAAATTAACGATAATTGTATCTCTCCATGACATTCATATATATATATATATATATATATATATATATATATATGTGTGTGTGTGTGTGTGTGTGTGTGTGTGTGTGTGTGTCTGTGTGTGTGTGTGTGTGTGTGTTTGTGTGTGTGCGTGTAATTTATATTTTTTTCTTCGATGAAATACAACTAAAGACTATGTTTAAAATTTTTTTCAAAAGTATATGTCAAAAAAAGTACAAACCATAAATGTCTTTCTATATATTATTATATTAAATAAGTCATGAGTTGTAATTCGTTGCTTTCAGTGTCTTACTCTTACGAGACCGTTGACGTCTCGGCATTCTACCACTAGGGCAGGGGGTTAATATTCTGCATGGCGGACCAGGTGGGAGGCGTACATAAAAACCATACCTGGTGGGACAGGATATCCCTGCGACCTTGACAGGTATTGAGTTTGAAAATAGATCAAGAGTATATCTTGACGACCAATAAGGTTCGAAAAACGCAGGGCTTTCGTCAAGGAAGTGTCACATTTTCTGCTTTCGTAATATATATATATATATATATATATATATATATATATTGTTGTAACTCTCCCGAAAGCATGGTCGTTGCCTTCTAACCAAGACGGCGCCATTTTATTACCTGGACAGGTGTGTAAAAAAAAGAGATTGGGGGGGGGGGGTTGAAACAACAGTGGTTCATCAAGAGATATAAGTGGACCAGAGAAAAAGTGGACAGCAGTTAGCAAGTTATTTTTAGAACATCGAGTTCGTTACCTTAAGTTAAGGTCCTTAACGTAACACGTTCAACTTGCCAGTAGTGATTTTTTCCATCTAGATCTATTAGTTTAGCTTAGTTTAGCTTAATTAGCGTAAATGTAATGTTTAGTGAGTTCGTTGTAATTAATAATAATATATATATATATTACCATAAATGGTTCTACCAAAAATCAATATGACAATTACACATGACAGAAACATTAAATATAAAAAGCTGAACACAGATGTTTTTATTGTACATTAGAAAAAAAAGTTTAATCTACAAAATAAGACAATATTTTGGTTTTTAAATTCAATCGCTACTCTACCGTTTGAAACAATTAGCTGTAAAGAGTTCAAGAACCATAACTTAAGGAAATATGTCACACTTCTAAAAACCTTGTCAGCATTTGTAAGTTTTCGCCCCTTGTTTTTTTTTAGTTCCACAGGAAACATTTTAATCCAACACAAAACATTTGTATATACAATATAATCTGTAAAGTGGAAAATTAGGAATACGGTTATAACCGAAAGAAAACTTAATCTATTTAATTTTAGTTGTGGGGTTAACAATTATGCTAGTATTACTAGTGCGTAGTTAATATATATATACATGGGCGTCGCTAGGAATTTTTCCAAGGGGGGGGGCAAAAATCTTCCAGGGGTGGGGGCAAATAACTTTCTGACATTTTTTTTAAATGTAAGGGGGGGTGGGGAAATGCCCCCCCCCCCCCCCATGAATACGCCCATGTATATATATATATATATATATATATATATATATATATATATATATAAACAATTTTATTGATGTCAACAAGTATCAAAAGAACTACAATTCTCAACCAAATCTGTTAAATTTACTGAGAGACGTCGGCCGCTCCCAGTAGGCAAACGGTTTGCAGCAAATGTATATTGCTTTAATGTTATGTTTAAAAACATTATTCGTAATTAAAGTTATCTCTTTCACACAATACTTTCCCAATGGTCACTTCGGCTTTTGCCGGTCGGACCCAGACAATGTTCAACTGGCCAATATCTGCCATTGGCCGCCAAATCAGACATTGGCCGCAACATATTTATATATATATATATATATATATATATATAATATATATATATATATATTATATATATATATATATATATATATATATATATAAGCGATTTGGGTTCTCCGTTAAATCGAAAGTAAAGAATTAATACAACAGTATTCCAGCTTAAAATGCAATCTTGAAAAAATCGGATCTGCCCGAAATTCAAAAATAACCTAGCCTACCGATCAAGGGGATATAACTCTATGCGAAGGTTTTGCAGGGTACAGCTAGTATAAATATATAGGCTATATATATATATATATATATATATATATATATATATATATATTGCGTGTTTAGCCTTACCTTGTTAAACTATCCTATTAAATTATCCCATGGTTCCGACGAATGGATCCAACGGCGTTGGGCTCGGCAGTGCTCCTGAGGCTGTGGAGAAGGAAATGTTGAATTATGTTGTACAATACAGAAGTTGGCAGTTGGTATGGAGCCATTATGAAATTTATAACATGTTGAGAATAACATAATGACAGACATGTTAGTCTTTTGTTATCATTATTGCTGGTTTTAAATGTCATCAAACATGTTTTCATCGGTTGAACCAATACAACCAAAAGGCAATTTGTTTGAAAAAAATAATTAAATATATGTAAAATAGTACAAACCTTAAATGTATTTCTATATTTTATTTTACTTAGCACTCAAGTCGTAAATTATGAACACCACTCCATCCGGATATGCTCTAATTTAGCAACTGCTAAATCTTTTATTATATAAATTCTTTCGGAAGTCTGTGATATGCCACTGTCAAAGCACCATTTGGAGGTTTGGTGGAACATTTAATATTTAGTACACAGGGAAACATCTAGTATTTAGTGCCCTGGGGAGCGTTTAATATTTAGTGCACTGGGTTTGTATTACACGCACTGCTTTCGTTTAACCCAGAGCACGCCCTCCTCTAAATTTCTGCTTTCTGGTGCGGCCCTTCTATAAAATGTATCAGCCCCTTGCTGTCCGCGATTAAAGAACAAAAAAAAACATCCCCACATTTGTCGAAGGCACCACGAGAGACATGGAGAAAAATTTCATCATGACCTGAAAATATTTACTTGGTTCTCAGCGAGATGGAACCTTTACTGCACGACCAACAGAATCCCTCAGCGAGATGGAACCTTTACTGCACGACCAACAGAATCCCTCAGCGAGATGGAACCTTTACTGCACGACCAACAGAATCCCTCAGCGAGATGGAACCTTTACTGCACGGCCAACAGACTCACTCAGCGAGATGGAACCTTTACTGCACATCCAACAGACTCCCTCAGCGAGATGGAACCTTTACTGCACGACCAACAGAATCCCTCAGCGAGATGGAACCTTTACTGCACATCCAACAGACTCCCTCAGCGAGATGGAACCTCGGACCCTTAGGTCGAGAGTCGAACACTTTACTGCGCGACCAACAGACCTCCTCAAATATAAACAAAGCGAGATCATGGGCCAACTACACAATCCTGTAAATTCCATTGGTCATTCCTCTCCTGTATTTCTGTACTTATGATGGTGTTGATTAGACTATCGTTGTAAGTCTGTAGCAGGTATTAAGCTGTTTCTTACAGTTAAGTCTGTAGCAGGTACTAAGCTGTTTCTTACAGTTAAGTCTGTAGCAGGTAATAAGCTGTTTCTTACATTTAAGTCTGTAGCAGGTAATAAACTGTTTCTTACAGTTAAGTCTGTAGCAGGTAATAAGCTGTTTCTTACAGTTAAGTCTGTAGCAGGTACTAAGCTGTTTCTTACAGTTAAGTCTGTAGCAGGTAATAAGCTGTTTCTTACATTTAAGTCTGTAGCAGGTAATAAACTGTTTCTTACAGTTAAGTCTGTAGCAGGTAATAAACTGTTTCTTACAGTTAAGTCTGTAGCAGGTAATAAACTGTTTCTTACAGTTAAGTCTATAGCAGGTAATAAACTGTTTCTTACAGTCAAGTCTATAGCAGGTAATACACTGTTTCTTACAGTATTCAACTTAAGTTTGACTTACTGGGTGGAGGCGAGTTTATCAATGAGGCGAGATTGTTCATCATCATATCTGTAACAAAATTGTAACATACAATGACTGACGAGTTATTTTAATTGAAATCAACTTTTACAGGCACTGAATTTTTTTTTTGTACATTGTTGAATTAACAGTAAAAGATTTCACATTTTGTGTGAAAATTTTCGTAAAATAAATTAAATCAATGGAAAATGTGATATTTTCTGAACAAAAGATCTTTATTGTTAGACCCGTGAGTTGTTAAACTTTTACAGCGCATGCGCCAATCATATTCATTTTGAGATTTTAAGTTATGGTGCGCCAAACAGCTTTATACATCTATTTCGCTGCTAATATATTTTTCCTAAAAAAAAAATAAATAATTATAATTACCGTTATCGCAACAACCCTGGTTTAACCTGGTTTAACCGATTGTTTACAGATTTTATAATACGTACCTGTTCCGGGCGCCCCGCCGGTGGACCCGGATGGACTTAGACCACCCCCAAGTGGACCTAGGCTGTTTAACATGCTGGTGAAGTCCATGCCAGCTGAAACAGAAGACAGACGGGGTGGATTACAAACGGATATGGTCAAGGAAAAAAACGTAGCGTATGACGTCATTGATGTGTGTGTATATATTACGATGACATGGCTGATATTTAAAATTTAAAAAATACGATTGATCTATTTCAATTAATTTATTTAAATTGATCTATTTCAATTGATTTCAAGATTGATATTATTGATGGACTACACAAATGTTTTCATTGATGGCATGAATGATGTATGTTGACAGATGATGTGATTGGTTTATATTGACTGGAAATATGAATTATGTATGTTGATTGATGATGTGATTGATTTATATTGATTGGTAATATGAATGATGTATGTTTATTGATACTGTGATTGATTTATATTGACTGGTAATATGTATGATGTATGTTGACAGATGATGTGATTGATTTATATTGACTGGTAATATGAATTATGTATGTTGATTGATGATGTGATTGATTTATATTGACTGGTAATATGAATTATGTATGTTGATTGATGATGTGATTGACTGATAACTTTGATTTTGATTCATGACAATATTTATGTAGCTATACATCAGGGCCGGACTTACGAATTGCGGGGCCCAATTTAACGGATGCTTGCGAGGCCTCCCCCCTCATCCAATTTTTTTTTTTACAATAACAACTATTACTATTTATCACAATGTAATTTTATCTTCCGTCGCCTTTTATATACTAAACAGATATCACAACAGAAACAATTAACAAAATCCTTTTGAAGATACACGATCACTCTTTAACTCGTATCAGCACAATATCATCTACAAAACCCCTGCACTACAACAGCTAACTGACCAAGTCTACTCTAATAACTTGGCCAAAGAACGACCAGGTGTATACCACGACTCTCGTTTAACAACTGGACATCAACTAACTGTACACACAGTCCAGCTAAACACACACGCAGACACCCACAGACAATACAACTCAGTCTCCAGTTACACACTCGTGCTCTCCCCTGCTCATACATACCATACCGTTATCCAAACTCACCGCGCACACAGTCACTCTGTGACACTATTAATGCTAAATGTAAATTGCGGGGGCCCCTGCCAGTCACGGGGCCCTATTTGGAGCAATCGGTAAAATGGGCCAAAGACCGGCCGTGACATATATTAAATGCTGATCGATAACATGGTAGATATATATTGATGAATTGACTGATCGATCCGGTGTGAATGTTGACACACGATTTTTCTTTACTCACCTCCACCTGCGGCAGGTAACGGGGCGCCACCTGTACCCAGTTTCGCTGAAGTTTAAAAAAAATAAAATCATCAAAATTTTAGTTTTAGTGTGTGAGCGGGATCAAAATATTTCATTTACAAAACGTAAACAACGTACCAAAATGTTCATCTATGTAACATTACTTACACATCATACTCATCTATGTAACATTACTTACACATCATACTCATCTATGTAACATTACTTACACATCATACTCATCTATGTAACATTACTTACACATCGTACTCATCTATGTAACATTACTTACACATCATACTCATCGGGTCCAAAAAGTTGGTTGACGATAGACCAGTGCCCATGCCTCCAGACATGGATGACGCTCCAGATAGGGGTCCCATACCAGTAGAACCTGGGAGTGTGGTGGGGGGGGGGAGGTTTATTTCAGATTGATTACATTCTTCACGCCGTGTCATAAATGTGTCTTAATTACGGAAGCTGGTCACAGTGTCTGAATCAGCTGTTAATAAAACATTCTCTGATCTATCTATCTATCTATCTATCTATCTATCTATCTATCTATCTATCTATCTATCTATCTATCTATCTATCTATCTATCTATCTATCTATCTATCTATCTATCTATCTATCTATCTATCTATCTAATCTATCTCTATCTATCTGTCACTCTATCTATCTTAAAGAGAATCAGACCGGTGTTGTGCCTCATACATTTCGGGTCAACAGCCGAAGAGATTACAATATTTATGCCTATCTATAGACTAAAAGACCGTACTGTACTGTATTAATGTAAAAACATAAAAAAAAATCAGAATTTCTTTTTAAAGCTTACCCATCATATCCAATCCACTGAGACCTGGCAGGCCTGACAGACCACCGGAACTTCCAGGTAAGGATCCCACCCCTCCGGCAGCACCACCGCCCATCATATCCATCATGTCTGGCAGAATACACAAAATACGTTTCATTACAGTTAGCTTTGTAAGTGATTGTAAAATACAGCATGTATATATGTAATCAGGTGGTACAACAAGATTTGAATACATATAAAATTAATACAAAATGTATTGATTGATTTTGGAGTGTTCATGTTTGGTATTGTATTGTTGTTTTTTGATCGGCTAATTTTTTTTGTATGAATCATTCAAGCAGAAATCTAAATCTGATAGATTTTTTAAATCTTTTTTTTTTATATTTTTTGTCAGAAAAAAAAAGAAAATTAATTCTTTTAATCCTGTCACTGTTTTCTAATTCACTCAATGTATCCCCCCCCCCCCAAACAATGTAATCTTTCAGTTTTACTTACTCATGGGCGGTGTTTGGGGTCTTGGAGCAGGCTTCTTATTTCCTACAAAAAGAAATATTTCAAAAAGTATATAATTAGTAAAATGAAGTAATCAGTTTACTCTATGGAGGTAACGTACATACGTGTATAGTTAGTAATACTAACACCAGTTGTGATTACACGCTTTATTTGACCTTTCAAATGTAGACAGAATTAAAAGAGAAATATCAATGATGATGATGATGATGATTAATAGATGGTTAAACAGGGGCAGGTATTCATACAGGTAGACAGACCAGACTAAAAGGACAACGGTACAGTTAGGTTGTAAGGCATTTAGGCAAACAAATACACAGACAGACTCGTTAACGGAAAGACAAGTATGCAGACAACGGGGACCAAATTAAATAGACAGACAGAGATACAGACACGGTGGATATACAGAGATAAAAAACAGAGAGGGATAACACACGAGAGACAGACCCCAAACAAAAAGCTGGGCGAAAAGACAGACATTAAAACCGAGGCGGAAATTCAGCTGGTGCGTAAGACAAAGACATCGGGGGGGGGGGGGGCTAACAGACAGACATTGGGCGGGTGACAGACAGACGTTGGGCGGGTGACAGACAGACACGTACCTTGCATCTGCTGCATGAACATGTACATCATCATTGGATTCTCTCCACTTAACATGGTGTCCATCAATTCAGCTGATGAGGTCAACACAGACAAAAGTAAAACAGTTTACAATGTGACATACATACCTATAGATTCACCTGTTCATTTAATTATCTTTCCACCCATATAATTACCTACCTACCTACCTACCTTCAAACCTTCCCATCTATCTATCTATCTATCTATCTATCTATCTATCTATCTATCTATCTATCTATCTATCTATCTATCTATCTATCTATCTATCTATCTATCTATCTATCTATCTATCTATCTATCTATATATCTATCTATCTATCTATCTATCTACCTATCTATCTATCTATCTATCCAGTACTATCATTAATGTTCCATACTTGAGACATGTTCTAAAGTAATCTATACTTGAGGCATGTTCCATTCTACTTACGGTTCATCATCATCATCATCATCATTGGGTTGTTCATCGGGTTCTGTTGTTGCTGTTGAACGCGTTGTTGGTGTTGTGTGTCCAATATACCTTTAACATAAAAAAACAGATAATGCCTGCAATATTAAAAACCGCTTTACAAAAGGCGTCATAATAGGGCCCTGCGGGACCCTACGCATACTTGTCTTAAATAGTAAGAACTCTGTGGGCCTTATGGTTGTGAGGCCCTGGCTATAGGTCAAGGGTTCGAATGTCAGCGAGGCCAGTCACCTTCCTATGTCTTCCGAGGTGTACTCAATCGGCTATCGCAGGGACGAAACAAAGAAAGAAAAAATGCAACAACAACCCCCACCCCCCCACCCCCACACACATTAGGTGTGATCGGGGGAATCAAGCGAAGATCATCTTTAATCATATCAACACAACAACCTCGATTGATTATTTTTATAACATTAAATATAAGTAACCGCATTAGTACTAACAGTAGAAACACAAGTAGATGTAATGTTTAGTCAACTTGTCTTCCGTTACCTACCGCCAGTGGGTGGGGGGTTGATCCCTCCTGGGTTGCCCATGTTGGGAAACAGTCCTGGAAACATTGGGTCCGTCGGTTGAGGCTTGGGGCCTACAGCGTTTGGTATGGTAGGATTTACTGTAACATAGAATGACATATTATAGTTGTAACATAGTTAAATGGTAATAATTAATATCGACTTACTACATAGGTTGGACAAATAATGCTTGATCATTAAAATATCATTAAAATATCAATATAATATCAATAAAATATCATTAAAATATCATTAAAATTTCATTAAAATATCAATAAAATATCATTAAAATATCATTAAAATATCAATAAAATATCATTAAAATATCAATAAAATATCATTAAAATATCAATAAAATATCATTAAAATATCAATATAATATCATTAAAATATCAATAAAATATCATTAAAATATCAATAAAATATCATTAAAATATCATTAAAATATCAATATAATATCATTAAAATATCATTCAAAAAACTGAAAAACATTTATTATAATAAAAATTAAATATTAACAGTTAAATAAGAAAGAATGGACCAATCAAAGTAAAGATAACTGCACCGGTTCAAGATAATGTATCACATTTATATATCTATGATGTATTAGCATGAGAAATTTTCTATTTTTTTTTTAGAAATCATCGTTTACTTTGTACAGTGGACAGCGTTAAATTAAACAACAGCTTTTTTAGTTGTTCATACACTAGCAGTGGACAGAGGATGGTTTGAACAACCAGTACAACCGATAGATGTTACCTGCTGACTTGTGTTATTGCGTGTTAAATGTTAGTATATTAAAAAAAATATATTACAAAGACGGACGCGAAGACACTATATCAGCAATGAGCAAACTACATCTCCCCCTCCCCCAGCTGAACGGTTTATCCGGTCCGCCACTCGTCTCAGATCGAAGCACAGTACTAGTCTTCTATGTTCTGGCGTGTACGTTTTCTTAGTCCATGTCAACACTTCCTCCATCTGCTCTTGTCCGGCCGGCCGGTTAAATTTATTTGGTTCCATGACAATTCCCCACATCAGTCAATTCCCCACATTCCCAACTCCCCACAATTACAATTCCCCACATCACAATTCCCCACATTGCAATTCCCCAAATTCACAATTCCCCACGTCCACAACTCCCCACATTGGGATAATATGGAGTGCACTGAATTAATAATATAATGAAGGAATTCTGAAATGCAAATAGTAGTAATTAATCTCCAAAAGTTTTATTTCAAGACAATTTATTGAAATGCATTACTGATTACAAAATACAAGTAACTGATATACACAAATGAACAAATGAGTTTAATACAAAATATGCTTGGTAAAAAATAATGAATTAGATAAGGTCCTATTCCATTTGCTAATAATTCCACTGTACAGGTTTATCTAATAAAAGAAAAATCATTAAACTAAATGTACAGTACAAAAACTATTAATAATTGACAAGAATGACTAAAGTACACAGAAACTACTAAACACAAAGGTTACTTTGGAAACTGCATGTTGGCCAATTTTCTCAAATACTTAATCTTATCCTGTTGATTGGCATACCCTTGGACAGCCTCAATTACTTTGCTATTTAGGGTCTCATACTTCTTCCTTTTTGGCTGTGGTCTGCCATCATCTGCATCAGCCAATGTCTTGCTGTGGATGGCCATGTCCTTCTTCAGACCTTCCAGAAGATCCCACACACCTGGATGACTGCAGTGAAACAGGGCTCTCAGTGAATTGTGGTATCCTTCACAGCAGTTTGTTGTTCTTGGTAGGCCAGTAGCAGCAGCTTCAAAGTGATTCCAGATTCTAATGGGAAACACTGCATCTCTGCCTCTTACTCCAGTAATGTAGGTTGATTCAAAGTAGGCAAGAAGGTCATTGTAATTGTCTTCATTAAAAGGCAAATTGTATATAAAAATGCATGCTTGGATAATGTATTTTTACATATTTATTAAAAAGTAGTGTTTTTAAATAAAGTAATGCTCGATGTGGGGAAACGGAGGACACTCTTTTGTATCATTATATGGACTGTCTTATATAGTACATTAGTCTATGGTTATAATAAATATTATCCCAATGTGGGGAGTTGTGGACGTGGGGAATTGTGAATTTGGGGAATTGCAATGTGGGGAATTGTGATGTGGGGAATTGTAATTGTGGGGAGTTGGGAATGTGGGGAATTGACTGATGTGGGGAATTGTCTGGCCACCAATTTATTTACTAACCCGATGTTCCCCGTGACCCAAAAAGTCTGCCGACCTACTGCTCTATGTGAACATTATATGATACATAAAGCTGTCAAAATAAATAAATATGTTCGTATAATCTTTAAAATATAAATATGATCTTTGAAAGACAACAGTATGAAGGTTATACTAGTACTGACTAAATAGATATGATTTTATATAAAGATTATGTAAAACTATACAAAAAGTAGAGGCTAAATATAAGCTACAGAGATATACATGCATGCCAGGAATATTAAGAAGTCTTATTTAGTCTCATGCTATAGGTACATATAAAGGAAGCTCTTGAAAAGTTTGCTGGACTATGGTACATGCTTGCTGGACAATGGCATATGACAATTGACCCTAGCCTTAGTCACCAGGTCACTGTGGCCTTCATTTTACTAGCGATGACCAACAGTCTGACACATTTTATGAATGTCCATCTTTCACCTACTTATGGGGTATTGTTTGGAATGATCCGAATATACCGTTTGTAATAAAGTGTATGACAAGTATTGTATATTTTATATGACATGCTGTATAGCTTGTAGTATGATATGTCATATGATGTTGTATGACATTGCACGGCATGTTGTATGTTATGTCATATGATGTTGTATGACATTGCACGGCATGTTGTATGTTGTGTCATATGATGTTGTATGACATTGCACGGCATGTTGTATGTTGTGTCATATGATGTTGTATGACATTGCACGGCATGTTGTATGTTGTGTCATATGATGTTGTATGACATTGCACGGCATGTTGTATGTTGTGTCATATGATGTTGTATGACATTGCACGGCATGTTGTATGTTGTGTCATATGATGTTGTATGACATTGCACGGCATGTTGTATGACATTGCACGGCATGTTGTATGACATGCTGTATGACATGTCGTATGACATGTTGTATGTTGTGTCATATGATGTTGTATGACATTGCACGGCATGTTATATGACATACTGTATGACATGTCGTATGAAATGTTGTATGACATGTTCAGATGACATGTAGCGTCTGACTCATTGACTCACTTTGTGTACTCACTTTGTTACACAGGAAAACAGAATTTAAAAAAAAAAAAAAAATTATTGTTAAGTTCAACGAGTCATTTCAAAAACCACCACCAAAATCTTCTTTTTTTTACAGAAATGTTTTTTTACAAAACTTTGTTAATGACAACAAAAATGTAGAAGAAGCAGTCCTTTTGTGAAGCACCTTAGAGAAAAACATTTAAATGGCTCAACTGTTAATTGATACATTACAGAGAACACAATATACAGTCCACCGTTTTTTGTGTTATGTTACCGCCAAGTGATGAATGAAAGAGTGGGTGATTCATGGGATGACGACCACACCAGAGCAGAATTAGAATGTTAGAGGTTGATGGTCAGTTTTTTCAAAAGGGTGTGAGGGGAGGGAGGGAGGGGGGGTTGAAGGTGGGACACAACAGTGAGTGGGGTGGAGTGACTCACGATTTGAAATTCCGCCGCCGCCGCCGCTGCCTCCGCCGCCTGTGAGCAAGCCCATAATGTCGACAGAGCTGGGTTTGGTGGTTGTCGTCGATGGGGCGAGGATGTTGGGGAACAGACCTGGAGTCAGCATGGACACGTCACAGGACACATTGAGTAGACATGGGTTTTACAAAGATATCAAATAGTGTGACTATAGTTCATGTATGCAAACACGTATTGTTCGTATAAGATCAGATAATACACATAGGTCTGTGTGTATACGTGGGGTATACTGTATATGCATTGACATAGAAGGATAAATACAACTATCTCATACGTGCATTTATTTATATATCATATATCATGTATGGATACAGTTACATATAAACTAGCCAGGCGATAAAATTTAACACATATCTTATTGGTATATATATATTTATATTGGTATCTAATGGGTACATGTAAGACTATTACACATGTGTGTAAGTTGAGTATATCGATACACATAGACAGATAAATATGACTAGCTCTGTAAGTATATATATATTTATTTTTATGCCGTATATGGATACAGATGAATATATACTGGCTCTAAAAATAAACTGTCTCTATAAGATAACAAAACGTGCTTATCACAAAAAAAATATTGTGTGTGTGTGTGTGTTGTGTGTGTGTGTGTGTGTGTGTGTTGTGTGTGTGTGTGTGCTGTTAGGATGTAAACCTTACCATTAAAGTTAGGTATTGAACCACCGCCGCTAGGGAAAGTCGGGAATGTGCCACCGGTTCCTTTGAAAACAAAAATTATAAAGTGTGAATCAATATGTCTACAGTTATGTGTTGTAGTTTTAAAAATATGGTATTGTTCTAACCAAAGATAAATTAATAAGCATCTCTATATAGTATCTATCTATCTATCTATCTATCTATCTATCTATCTATCTATCTATCTATCTATCTGTCTGTCTGTCTGTCTGTCTGTCTATCTATCTATCTGTCAACTATCTATCTATCTATCTATCTATCAACTATCTATCTATCTGTCTATCAGCTATCTATCTATCTATCTATCTATCTATCTATCTATCTATCTATCTATCTATCTATCTATCTATCTGTCAACTATCTGTCTATCTATCTGTATATCTATCTATCTATATATATATATATATATATATATCAACTATCTATCTATCTATCTATCTATCTATCTATCTATCTATCTATCTATCTATCTATCTATCTATCTATCTATCTATCTATCTATCTATCTATCAACTATCTATCTACCTATTATCTATCAACTATCTATCTATCTATATTCAAGTACAATGTGGCCGTATTTACCACTTGAAGGGAAGGACGGGAAAGAAGGAAACACTGGCCCCCCGCCGGTTCCTCCCGTGTTGGTTGCCGGTGCTGGTGTTGGAAGTGCGGGCTGCGTCCCACCTGGAGCGACGTTCACCAGGAGCGGGTCTGTCGGAGCTACGG
Organism: Bulinus truncatus; assembly: GCA_021962125.1. Classification (NCBI taxonomy): domain Eukaryota; kingdom Metazoa; phylum Mollusca; class Gastropoda; family Planorbidae; genus Bulinus; species Bulinus truncatus. The sequence goes on along the minus strand of JAGDYQ010000136.1, from coordinate 2,319,465 downwards.
CCCCGGGCACGACATATGTAGGGGGCGCTGCAGTGAAGAGAAAATAAGAAACGTAAATTGTGATTTACATGGATAGCGTAGGAACATGACCTCAATGTGATTACTTGAAGTGGCGTAAGAACATTACCTCAGTGTGATTACTTGAAGTGGCGTAAGAACATTACCTCAGTGTGATTACTTGAAGTGGCGTACAAAGGGTCGCTGGCGCCCAGAGCGAACCGTGGAGGTCCCAACCCATTAGTTGCCAAAAAAAAAAGTTCTCATTACAGCGGGCGCCGCTAATGGCTGATGGACTCCCCCCCCACCCCGCCACCCAGCTGCTTACGCCACACAGGCACGCCGATAGGGGGACAGGGGGTCATTGCCAGGGGGGCCGCATCTGTAAGGGGGCCCGGCCGCTCCGACCATGTCAATTTTTTCACGACTCATTGTTTATTAAGGGGCCCACAATGATGTCCTGCCCTGGGGGCCCTTGTTGGCACTCGGCGCCCCTGACGCCACACATGACTTATCATCATCGCCAATCTGGAGCGTAACTGAATCTGACGTCATCTAAGTCTGCCCCCCCCCCCCGGTAATAACCCATCCCATTGTTGCCCCTCTTGTTACACACACGTTCACCTATTACTGGTGATTCCTTGTATAGAAGATGTCAATACTTGACGCGGGGGGGGTCAAAGGTCATGTAACCATTTAACGAGTGTTTGGACTTTGGACTGCCCCCCTCCCTTTTCTAGTCGCCCTGACACAACACAAGTCAATTAAGCTTTATATAAGGAGCCGATCAAGGACAAAGTAAGAGACTGATGACATATCCTCGTCATTCAGTTAGATGACATCAGTCTGTGCGAAATCAGTTTCGCATGGCGTGACATTTATTAAATGAGATTGCATGATCATCGTTATGACATATGAAACATGTCTGTGCAATGTCATTTAAACAATTAGGGGAACGTCACCCATGACATAAAGTTTAAAAATCAATGACATTTCAATGACATGACATGTTATTATTATGACAGATGACACTAAAAAAATTGAATCAAAGAGATCGATTGATATAGCCTGCATCATTCACAAGTCAAGCAGACGACACACACACACACACACAATGAAACTCTTAAAAGCTGACCTTCCTTACAGCCTTCAACTCAGCCTTGACCTATGACGTAAGTGACGCCACGCAACTTTCATTTACTCTCAACCTAACATGTTACGTGACCTACTTGTGGTTACTATTTGAGTGGCTGGAATGATTCCTAAGTTGATGAGGTCCTGATCAGTCGGAGTCTGGCCATTCATTAGCATCGTGACGATCTGTTGTACTTTGGCGTCACTAGCGTTCCCAGAATACCCGGCTGAAATGTCAGAACAACATGGAGATCAGTATCAGCAGTGCAAACATTATCCAATGCGATGATACATTACTTTGAGATGTGAAATTGAAAACAGAAATGGATAGGCTTGTATCTTGAGTACATAATGATAAGTCACCTATCATCAGAGCCGTTTTTTATTATTAATTGGGTGTTCTATGGAAAGATACATTAGAAGGGGCCTTAGGTAAAGATACATTAGAAGGGGCCCTAGATAAAGATACATTAGAAGGGGCCCTATGTAGATATATTAGAAGTGGCCCTAGGTAAAGATACATTAGAACGGGCCCTGGGTAAAGATACATTAGAAGGGACCCTGGGTAAAGATACATTAGAATGGGCCCTGGGTAAAGATACATTAGAAGGGCCCCTAGGTAAAGATACATTAGAAGGGGCACTAGTAAAGATATATTAGAAGGGGCCCTAGTAAAGATACATTAGAAGGGCCCTAGTAAAGATACATTAGAAGGGCCCTAGGTAAAGATACATTAGATGGGGCCCTAGATAGAGATAATTAGAAGGGGCCCTGGGTAAAGATACATTAGGGTTGGGGCGGCGAGGCTAAGGTAATTTGGAGACAATAGAAAAATGTGTTTAAAGCCGATGCTTGAAAATATTGGGCCCCCTGACCAACCCCAACAGTTTAATCACTATTTACTCCAGGGCCCCTGGCTATATTAGAGGCATTGAGTTGCTACTGAATGTCATGATTCCCACAAAGCCTGCACACGGATGAACGAGCCTATGTGTGAGTGCATGCAGTATGTCTTACTTTCATTTAAAAGTGCCATGACAGTACTTGTGACATCTGCCTGTATACTAGCATCTACAGGGGCTGAAATAAAGAAAAAAACATATGAGAAAATTACATTTACAACATGACATATTCCACTCACACTGTGAGTAACATTTCACTACTCACACTCAACCGAGCCATTACAATAAATTATAACAGCTAAAGACAATAACGTAAAAAAAAAATAGAATACGATTTTCATGTAATCCGAAAAATACCTTTTAGCTCAAAGTAAATATCAAAACTAATGATTTTAGTACAATAGTGGCAAAATAAATTACACACAAATACCCATACGCTCAAACACACACACACACACACACACACACAAACACACAAAAACACCCATTACATATTGAAATGATATGTAGGCCTTTACACAGTTTCTTCATGTAAATATATATGTCTTGTATTAGAGGCTTCTCTATAGATTAAAAATTGTTGAATGATTAATTAGTAGATAGAAAAACGCTAAGTTAGATTAGTTATGTAGATAGATAGATAGATAGATAGATAGACAGACAAGCAGACAGACAGGCAGGCAGACAAATAAACAAACAGACATACAGACGGACAGACAGATAGATAGATAGATAGATAGATAGATAGATAGATAGATGGATGGATAGATAAATAGATAGATAGATAGATAGATAGATAGATAGACAGACAGACAGACAGACAGACAGATAGATAGATAGATAGACAGATAGATAGATAGATAGATAGATAGATAGATAGATAGATAGATAGATAGATAGATAGATAGATAGATAGATAGATAGATAGATAGATAGTCTTCTAATTCAGGGATCAACAAACAACTGCCCGCGGGTCATTTCATCCGACCAGCCGACGTTACTTGAACTTGCTTATATAACAAGATGTAGCCAGATGTAACAAGATGTAACCAGATGTAACCAGATGTAACAAGAGATGTTTTTATAAAAAAAAATGAAATTAAAATAAATTAAGATCATCGTTAATTATTATTATGGATTTACATGTTTGAAAATATAACATTTTCATGGTGTTGGAATGTAGAGGGGAAGGTAATCTTGGTTGTCGCGTGTTAAAATGTTTTAGTGTGTGAGTGATGGCCCCTGTAAGGATGAGATGAAATCTCTTAGATCATATCAACCAGAGGTTTTCAACCTTTTTTATGCTGCGGATCCCACAGGCATTTCAAGCTCGGGTGGCGGACCCCCATAGTCCAAGTCCCCCTTGCCTTAAATTCTCGTTCCTCAGGTTGTCCCTGAATGTGTCTTATTAAGTTTGCAGATGCAATCTACTTAAATTCTCCTAAACGGTTGGCCTATCAGAACATGTAAGAGTCGTTTCACATACCGAAACAGCTATCTATCCAAAAAATGAAACAATCACTGTGCATTTATTTTGCTGGTATGTCTGTTACACAGTTTTCTGTTCAGTGGTGAGGCTATGCCTTTTTTTTGCACTACAGAGTTTGTCCAAGCATGGTGGTATGTGAGATAAACATATGAAATATGTGTATTTTATGTTCAGTGTCCAGTCTGGATCTGTACTTAGTAACAGTAACAACAGTGAATGCAGTTTCGCACAAGTACGTCGTAGAAAATGGTAACAGACCATTGATGGCTTTGTCTGACAGCATCGAGTACTCCTGGAAATATGCTAGCCAGAACGGCGACAGTGGCAGTCTGCTGAATAGCAAGCACATTGTCCTGTCAGAAGACAATTCGAACAATTGTTCGAGACCAGTTAAATTGGTTAGATCAAATTCAAAGGGATTTCGAATCCAATCAAATGCGCTGATATCGTCGTCACCGAAATACTGATGAAAGTATTACGACAGCTTCTGTAGGTGTATCAAAAGGTATCCGGACAAAACCCCCACGGACAAAAACCCCAGCGGACAAAACCCCCACGGACATAACCCCCAGCGGACATAACCCCCAGCGGACAAAACCCCCAGCGGACAAAACCCCCACTGGACCTCTCCCCAATTTTTGTTATAAAACCTATTATTTGGCCCTCATTTTTATTTTACAATGTAATATATAATACTTGGATGAAAATACATTAAAAATGCGTATTTTTAAGAGAACTTTTTTTTTTCAAAGTACCCCAATTAGCTGCATTAAACCGTCGAGCCATAGTGGTCCTAAGTCATTCTCTTGTTAACTTTACATCAACAGACAGCTTATCTTACAAGATAAAAAAAAATATAATTAAAGTTTTTAGCCCAAGGCCAATAGTGACCGTGTCTTAATTCTACCTTTTAATTCTCGCGCCAGACACACATTGTATAGCAGACGGTAAAACAAACAAGATAAGAACCACAGTGGTCGAAAGCCAATCCTTTATTTAGGTAAAACAGCATAGAAACATGCCTAATGATAGACTGTGTTGACAGACATGATATCTAATATATCGAAAAAAATATCCCTTAGCCCAAGGTCAACTTCGTATACATAAAAGTATTAATAATATTGACTTATATTCAATCTTAATATTTTGGGGGTTTTGTCCGCTGGGGGTTTTGTCCGCTGGGGGTTATGTCCGCTGGGGGTTTTGTCCGTGGGGGTTTTGTCCGCTGGGGGTTTTGTCCTACACTCGGATCAAAACGGTGCCTGCAATGACGCCTGTCGAAATATTGTTCACTGTAGGAAAGTCATCCAACAACGGAAACCGTTAGGTGGCTTCTTCACATCTTCCCCTCCACATGCGAAGTTTCTTCTGGAAGTCATCGACTTTGTTTTTAGGTCTTTGCAATGACACATTTAAACTGTTCAAAATGTTCAAAATGTCTGCAAGATAAGCTAGAAAGGCAACCAATGTCTCGTCTGTCAAGAAGTGTGCCCTCGATTAGCTTAAGATGGTTTAGAAAAATGAGCTCGTGTCGTCATAATACTATCATAACACAAATACAAGTCTTATCAAATATTTTGAATTGTTTACTAACATTTTAAAAATGTATTTGTCACATAAGCAATTCACTTGGCAACAGAACAACATAATAGGTTGATCGCTAGAATTTCGTACCATTTCATCTGTGTGTGTCATTTTAAATTAACATGCAAACGAAGTGCATATCAGCAATTTGATATCAAATCAAAAACTTTTGTCTAAGATTATTTCTAGGCCAATCTAGGCATATAATAATTGTAACCACTGATTAGACTATTTATCAACAATACACACGCTTGTGCAGATCTGGATATTTTAACAGTGATGTCAGAGCTCAGTAAGAAATATTGCCAAGATGACATGACTCAAAAACTCACTGCACAAGTTCATGAAGTATGCAGTCTAGTTCAGACTTCAGACAAAAATATAAGTAATACCATCGAAGTTTTCAATTCTGCACATTGTTGTCTGTGCCTAAAACATAGGCATAGCTAGTATTTTTTGTTTAGCTAAAGCTAACCAATCAACCAAACCAAAGCAATACTCAAGAAAAATAACTAGTTTCCTAGAATAGCCCACGGACCCCTTTAAAAGTCCTCGAGGACCCCTGGGGGTGCGCGGGGAACACAGGTTGAAAACCTCTGATATAAACCACTGATGGGACGGTTTATTTTTAGTATGCATTCAGGTCGACAGTCGAGCATTCGTGCCCAGCTGTTAAAGTTGCGGGGGGGGGGGGAGGTTATGGAACCGGGACAGGAGGGGAGGAGGGGAGGTAGGAACATTTAGCTCAGACTAAAGTAACACCAATAAGTGAATGGCTTTGGGGGGTACTCTGAGTGACGAACAAAAGTTCAAAGTTAAACTCATCGTTTGAGTATGGGGAGGGGGGGGCGGGATGTGTTTTA
>JAGDYQ010000136.1:2270996-2308496 GCA_021962125.1 Bulinus truncatus | reverse complement strand
TAATTTCATCGCGGACCGGTCGACGTTTGATAATTTCATCGCGGACCGGTCGACGTTTGATAATTTCATCGCGGACCGGTCAACGTTTGATAATTTCTCCGCGGACCGGTCGACGTTTGATAATTTCACCGCGGACCGGTCGACGTTTGATAATTTCATCGCGGACCGGTCGACGTTTGATAATTTCTCCGCGGACCGGTCGACGTTTGATAATTTCATCGCGGACCGGTCGACGTTTGATAATTTCTCCGCGGACCGGTCGACGTTTGATAATTTCACCGCGGACCGGTCGACGTTTGATAATTTCTCCGCGGACCGGTCGACGTTTGATAATTTCACCGCGGACCGGTCAACGTTTGATAATTTCACCGCGGACCGGTCGACGTTTGATAATTTCACCGCGGACCGGTCGGCGTTTGATAATTTCACCGCGGACCGGTCGACGTTTGATAATTTCTCCGCGGACCGGTCGACGTTTGATAATTTCACCGCGGACCGGTCGACGTTTGATAATTTCATCGCGGACCGGTCGACGTTTGATAATTTCACCGCGGACCGGTCGACGTTTGATAATTTCACCGCGGACCGGTCGACGTTTGATAATTTCTCCGCGGACCGGTCGACGTTTGATAATTTCTCCGCGGACCGGTCAACGTTTGATAATTTCACCGCGGACCGGTCGACGTTTGATAATTTCTCCGCGGACCGGTCGACGTTTGATAATTTCTCCGCGGACCGGTCGACGTTTGGTAATTTCACCGCGGACCGGTCGACGTTTGATAATTTCACCGCGGACCGGTCGACGTTTGATAATTTCATCGCGGACCGGTCGACGTTTGATAATTTCATCGCGGACCGGTCGACGTTTGATAATTTCATCGCGGACCGGTCAACGTTTGATAATTTCTCCGCGGACCGGTCAACGTTTGATAATTTCATCGCTGACCGGTCAACGTTTGATAATTTCTCCGCGAACCGGTCGACGTTTGATAATTTCATCGCGGACCGGTCGACGTTTGATAATTTCATCGCGGACCGGTTAACGTTTGATAAGTTCTCCGCGGACCGGTCAACGTTTGATAATTTCACCGCGGACCGGTCGACGTTTGATAATTTCACCGCGGACCGGTCGACGTTTGATAATTTCTCCGCGGACCGGTCGACGTTTGATAATTTCATCGCTGACCGGTCAACGTTTGATAATTTCTCCGCGGACCGGTCGACGTTTGATAATTTCATCGCGGACCGGTCGACGTTTGATAATTTCTCCGCGGACCGGTCAACGTTTGATAATTTCACCGCGGACCGGTCGACGTTTGATAATTTCACCGCGGACCGGTCGACGTTTGATAATTTCTCCGCGGACCGGTCGACGTTTGATAATTTCACCGCGGACCGGTCGACGTTTGATAATTTCTCCGCGGACCGGTCGACGTTTGATAATTTCACCGCGGACCGGTCGACGTTTGATAATTTCACCGCGGAACGGTCGACGTTTGATAATTTCATCGCGGACCGGTCAACGTTTGATAATCTCACCGCGGACCGGTCGACGTTTAATAATTTCTCCGCGGACCGGTCGACGTTTGATAATTTCATCGCGGACCGGTCAACGTTTGATAATTTCTCCGCGGACCGGTCGACGTTTGATAATTTCATCGCGGACCGGTCAACGTTTGATAATTTCTCCGCGGACCGGTCGACGTTTGATAATTTCACCGCGGACCGGTCAACGTTTGATAATTTCTCCGCGGACCGGTCGACGTTTGATAATTTCATCGCGGACCGGTCGACGTTTGATAATTTCTCCGCGGACCGGTCGACGTTTGATAATTTCACCGCGGACCAGTCGACGTTTGATAATTTCTCCACGGACCGGTCGACGTTTGATAATTTCTCCGCGGACCGGTCGACGTTAGATAATTTCATCGCGGACCGGTCCACGTTTGATAATTTCACCGCTGACCGGTGGACGTTTGATAATTTCACCGCTGACCGGTCGACGTTTGATAATTTCACCGCGGACAGGTTGGGGGATAAGGGGATGGAGGGCCTTGATTTTCGTATATTTGAGTTTATTTTAATTTACAATGCCGTTTAGCTTCCGGTTGAACTCTCGTCCGTGGAAAGTCGATCCACCATTCCGGGCAGAAATACACCGCCCGCGGTAAATTAAAATGAAAATAATTTAACGCTTCTCGGGCGGCCCAGTACCATTTGATCCACGGTGAAGGATCTGTCCGTGGCCCGGGGGTTGGCGACCACTGTGGCACACAACTCAATGTAACTTAGGTTTTGATGTGGATTCTAAATTTAGCGGTATATTAGGAAAGAGCCGAGTCACTGATCGATAACTTTTTTTTTTTTTGCGTTTTGTGATCGGTCCCTAACTTACGTCGGCCATTTTCTTAAAGGTCCCTAACTTACGTTGGCCGTTTATTGTTTTTCATTTCTGGGTCTCTGCCATCTCTATAGATGTATTAATGGTTTTTCCTCCCATTTACCAGTGGATACAGTCCCTTTGTTTACGTGACTATCTGGGTGGTTTCCCCTACTGAAGCCACCAGCAAATTCTTTGACAACAACAAACAGTGGTACGGTCGCGCCTGTACTTTATTCGTGTTGCGTAATCGTGCCCTGTGTGATATTGTGTTCAGCTGGAGAGATAGAAGGGTGGGGTGGGGGGGGGGAGGCTCAGTAGGTCAAACTGGTTCAGGCGTAATTAAAAGAAAAACTTAAGCCAGTTGTCAAGCCAGTTAGATAGTTAATGGGTATTAGTATGTTGACAAATCTGTTGAATCCGTTGTTTCGTACTAAAACAGGCAAACTCTATAAACCGTAGTTATATATATATATATATATATATATATTAATTTTAAAAAAAGATAATTAGAATATACCTGTATTGGTAACTCTTATAATTCTGAAATAAACAAGCCTATGTGATGTATCTGATTTCTCTGATTTAGATCAGTGGTCGGCAACCTTTTGAACCTCATGGGCCTCTATATTTTCTAGCCTCACTCCCGCGGGCCACTAAATAGATCAATTTATTCTCGCGGATTGAATTACCTTGACTCAGCGGTCGGCGACTTTTCGGCTCCGGCGGACCAATCAATGAAATCAATTTATTTTCGAGGCCCACAAAATTTGCGAGTTTTTTGTTCTGTTATTTTTTTTTTTCAACAGCTGCTAAATTTTGCAATTTTATTCTAATTTACCAATTTCAGTTGTCTGCGTGTTTGAGTGTATCCTTAAATACAAATATTTCCGAAATGAAGTAAATTCAATAAAATTTTTTCACTTTAGGGCCCATGATAGCTTTTGTATATTTTCTCAAGTACATTTAGAAAAAAAGTTTTTTTTTATAAATTTTTTTTTTCTGCGGGCCAGGAAAAGTTATCTCGCGGGCCACCGATTACCGACCATTTGTTATTAAATTGAGCAAATAATTAAGTCCGCTGTAAAGAGACGTGCGTGTCACGAATTAAGATGGACATGAAAGACCAGAGGATAGTTGTTAATAAATAGTGTTGGGGGGGGAGGAGGTGGCGAGAACTGTGACGTCATACAAATTGGCCTGGAGGTCGCTGGCTGGTACGAGGGCGGCTTCGGTGTAGGCGTCGTCGGTTTGGCGGTGGTCGAAGAGGGTGCCGGCGCCCTGATGGTTGTCGTCGTTGTCGTTGACGTTGCTTTGGTTGTGGTGGTGGTGGTGGTGGTGGCTGGCGTGGATGTGGTCGTGGTGGTGGTGGTGGTGGTGGTCGTTGTCGTGCTGGGGCTTGGCGCCACCTGCCAGCTGGGTGGCGTGGAGCTGGGCGCCGGCTTGGTCGCCGACGGGTCGACTGACTCCATAGAGACTGACCAGACCACTGTGCTCTGACTTTGATCTGAACAATGGGGGGAAACAGGGGGAATGGGGAAGTAGGCATACAGATTCGGATGACCAACAGAGGAAAACGAAGTTTGTTTGCATAGAGTCTATTACATCTATTACAGTAAGCACATGCATATATAGATATCCAAATGACACAACTGTATGCAAACACAAACTGCCCCCATCCCACCCCCCCACCACACACACACTTTCAAATTCACCTTCCCACCCCCACATCTACACACACACGAAAAGATTCACACATACACACACCAACAAGTGCACTCATTTACACCACCACACACACACTTTCAAATTCACCTTCCCACTAGCACATCTACACACACACACACACAAAAAGACTCACACATACATACACCAACAAGTGCACTCATTTACACAACAACAACACACTTTAAACTCCGAGTTTAATCCACGCAAACAAACACACACACACACACACACACACACAGGCATCAAATAACAAAAAAAATCGTTTTTGAATATTCTGTGTTATATCTTTTTCAATTGTATTTCTATCAAATTATTCACCCTTAATTTGGAGGAAATAAATCAAATTATCCCCCCTTACTTTGGAGGGGAAAAAAGTCAAATTGTTTACATCCATGAAAATAAACTGAATATTTGACTGACTTTACTGAGTCCAATAATTAAATACTTATTTAATTATTTACTAACAGCAATATGTTAAATGTACTTAAATCTATTAGAAAAAAAAATGTTAGTACAAGACTGTGATAAAGCAAAGAAACGATGGGGGAGAGGGGAGGTAAAAATGTAATTTATATGGGTGTGGCATATACAAAAAATAAAAGTATTAATTAAATCGCTGATAAATCAGTTGTTATTTTACGGAAATAAAGATAAGAAAAAAAAATGTATGAAATCGAAGTAGAAAACGAAATGACGTCATGTCTCAAAGAGAACCACTGCTCAAGTACGTCACATCCGGTGAGATTCAGTTCTTAATGGGGCGAAAAAACTTCAGTAATCCTGATGTTGCGTGAACTATGTATACCTATATATACTTATATATACTTATATATACATATATATACTTATGTATACTTATATATACTTAAAAGTCCATTATATGATGTTTCTATTGTTATAATAGTGCTAACCGCTACATATAATATTGTTTGAAAAGTGCTAACCGCTACGCACGATATTGTTATAATAGTGCTAATCTTTACGTACAATAATGTTATAATAGTGCTAACCGCTACGCACAATATTGTTATAATAGTGCTAATCTTAACGTTCAATATTGTTATAATAGTGCTAATCTTTATGTATAATATTGTTATAATAGTGCTACCTGCTACGCACAATATTGTTATAATAGTGCTAATCTCTACGTTCAATATTGTTATAATAGTGCTAATCTTTATGTATAATATTGTTAGTAGAGTGCTAATGGTTACGTAAAATGACATTCCAAGAAAGGACACATGTAATTATGTGTGCTAAAAATTGTCATAAAAACAATCAGGGATGTTCATATATACACGGTGAACTCGACAGACATAATGATAAAGCCAAGCGTAAAAAAATAATAATTTTATGACAACATTCATTTAATACATGTGGTAGAGGTGATGTAATAGCTACTAAGGGTGAAGCACAAGATATATATCATACAGAAAACGGAACCGCTTTTTTTTAAAAAGTAATCTACCGATGTTTTTTAAAAAAATACCGCCATTTGTGTTATTTTCCTTTCCCATATTGCTACACCTGAAAACTGATACATAATAGCAGCATACATAAATATGGCGGCTTTCGGAAATTCAATTTCAATGTAAGATGCGATTTCTGTAAAATTTAAACAGAGTAGTATTTAAACAGCGGGGCATTTAAACAGGGGAATATATTTAAATAGGGGAGTATATTTAAACAGGGGGGCATTTAAACAGGGGAGTATATTTAAACAGGGGAGTATATTTAAACAGGGGAACATTTAAACAGGGGAGTATATTTAAACAGGTGAGTATTTAAACAGGGAATTATATTTAAACAGGGGAGTATATTTAAACAGCGGGGCATTTATACAGGGGAGTATATTTAAACAGGGGAGTATTTAAACAGGGGGGCATTTAAACAGGGGAGTATATTTAAACAGGGGAGTATATTTAAACAGGTGAGTATATTTAAACAGGGAAGTATTAAAACAGGGGAGTATATTTAAACAGGGGAGTATATTTAAACAGGGGAGTATTTAAACAGGTGAGTATATTTAAACAGGTGAGTATATTTAAACAGGGGAGTATTTAAACAGGGGAGTATTTAAACAGGTGAGTATTTAAACAGGAGAGTATATTTAAAGAGGGGAGTATTTAAACAGGGGAGTATTTAAACAGGTGAGTATTTAAACAGGGGAGTATATTTAAACAGGGGAGTATTTAAACAGGTGAGTATTTAAACAGGGGAGTATATTTAAAGAGGGGAGTATTTAAACAGGGGAGTATTTAAACAGATGAGTATATTTAAACAGGGGAGTATATTTAAACAGGGGAGTATTTAAACAGGTGAGTATTTAAACAGATGAGTATATTTAAACAGGGGAGTATTTAAACAGGGGAGTATTTAAACAGGGGAGTATTTAAACAGGGGAGTATTTAAACAGGTGAGTATTTAAACAGGGGAGTATATTTAAACAGGGGAGTATTTAAACAGGTGAGTATTTAAACAGGGGAGTATATTTAAACAGGGGAGTATTTAAACAGGGGAGTATTTAAACAGGTGAGTATTTAAACAGGGGAGTATATTTAAACAGGGGAGTATTTAAACAGGGGAGTATTTAAACAGGGGAGTATTTAAACAGGTGAGTATTTAAACAGGGGAGTATATTTAAACAGGGGAGTATTTAAACAGGTGAGTATTTAAACAGGAGAGTATATTTAAACAGGGGAGTATTTAAACAGGGGAGTATTTAATCAGGTGAGTATTTAAACAGGAGAGTATATTTAAACAGGGGAGTATTTAAACAGGTGAGTATTTAAACAGGGGAGTATATTTAAACAGGGGAGTACTTAAACAGGTGAGTATTTAAACAGGGGAGTATATTTAAACAGGGGAGTATTTAAACAAGGGAGTATTTAAACAAGGGAGTATTTAAACAGGTGAGTATTTAAACAGGGGAGTATATTTAAACAGGGGAGTATTTAAACAGGGGAGTATTTAAACAGGTGAGTATTTAAACAGGGGAGTATATTTAAACAGGGGAGTATTTAAACAGGGGAGTATTTAAACAGGTGAGTATTTAAACAGGGGAGTATATTTAAACAGGTGAGTATATTTAAACAGGTGAGTATATTTAAACAGGTGAGTATTTAAACAGGGGAGTATTTAAACAGGGGAGTATATTTAAACAGGTGAATATTTAAACAGGGGAGTATATTTAAACAGGGGAGTATTTAAACAGGGGAGTATTTAAACAGGGGAGTATTTAAACAGGGGAGTATTTAAACAGGGGAGTATTTAAACAGGGGAGTATTTAAACAGGTGAGTATTTAAACAGGGGAGTATATTTAAACAGGGGAGTATTTAAACAGGGGAGTATTTAAACAGGGGAGTATATTTAAACAGGGGAGTATTTAAACAGGGGAGTATATTTAAACAGGGGAGTATATTTAAACAGGGGAGTATTTAAACAGGGGAGTATATTTAAACAGGTGAGTATATTTAAACAGGGGAGTATATTTAAACAGGGGAGTATTTAAACAGGGGAGTATATTTAAACAGGGGAGTATATTTAAACAGGGGAGTATTTAAACAGGTGAGTATTTAAACAGGGGAGTATATTTAAACAGGGGAGTATTTAAACAGGGGAGTATTTAAACAGGGGAGTATTTAAACAGGGGAGTATATTTAAACAGGGGAGTATATTTAAACAGGTGAGTATTTAAACAGGGGAGTATTTAACCAGGTGAGTATTTAAACAGGGAAGTATATTTAAACAGGAGAGTATTTAAACAGGGGAGTATTTAAACAGGGGAGTATTTAAACAGGTGAGTATTTAAACAGGGGAGTATTTAAACAGGGGAGTATTTAAACAGGTGAGTATTTAAACAGGGGAGTATATTTAAACAGGGGAGTATATTTAAACAGGGGAGTATATTTAAACAGGGGAGTATTTAAACAGGGGATTATATTTAAACAGGGGAGTATATTTAAACAGCGGGGCATTTATACAGGGGAGTATATTTAAACAGGGGAGTATTTAAACAGGGGGGCATTTAAACAGGGGAGTATATTTAAACCGGTGAGTATACTTAAACAGGGGAGTATTTAAACAGGGGAGTATATTTAAACAAGGGAGTATATTTAAACAGGGGAGTATTTAAACAGGTGAGTATATTTTAACAGGTGACTATATTTAAACAGGGGAGTATTTAAACAGGGGAGTATATTTAAACAGGGGAGTATTTAAACAGGGGAGTATATTTAAACAGGTGAGTATTTAAACAGGGGAGTATATTTAAACAGGGGAGTATTTAAACAGGGGAGTATATTTAAACAGGGGAGAATATTTAAACAGGAGAGTATTTAAACAGGGGAGTATTTAAACAGGGGAGTATATTTAAACAGGGGAGTATTTAAACAGGTGAGTATTTAAACAGGGGAGTATATTTAAACAGGGGAGTATTTTTAAACAGGGGAGTATTTAAACAGGTGAGTATTTAAACAGGAGAGTATATTTAAACAGGGGAGTATATTTAAACAGGGGAGTATTTAAACAGGGGAGTATTTAAACAGGGGAGTATATTTAAACAGGGGAGTATTTAAACAGGGGAGTATTTAAACAGGTGAGTATTTAAACAGGGGAGTATATTTAAACAGGGGAGTATTTAAACAGGGGAGTATTTAAACAGGGGAGTATTTAAACAGGTGAGTATTTCAACAGGGGAGTATATTTAAACAGGGGAGTATTAAAACAGGGGAGTATTTAAACAGGGGAGTATTTAAACAGGTGAGTATTTAAACAGGGGAGTATTTAAACAGGTGAGTATTTAAACAGGGGAGTATATTTAAACAGGGGAGTATTTAAACAGGTGAGTATTTAAACAGGGGAGTATATTTAAACAGGGGAGTATTAAAACAGGGGAGTATTTAAACAGGGAAGTATTTAAACAGGTGAGTATTTAAACAGGTGAGTATTTAAACAGGGGAGTATATTTAAACAGGGGAGTATATTTAAACAGGTGAGTATTTAAACAGGTGAGTATTTAAACAGATGAGTATATTTAAACAGGGGAGTATATTTAAACAGGTGAGTATTTAAACAGGGGAGTATTTAAACAGGGGAGTATATTTAAACAGGGGAGTTTTTAAACAGGGGAGTATTTAAACAGGGGAGTATTTAAACAGGGGAGTATATTTAAACAGGGGAATATTTAAATAGGTGAGTATTTAAACAGGGGAGTATATTTAAACAGGGGAGTATTTAAACAGGGGAGTATTTAAACAGGGGAGTATTTACACAGGTGAGTATTTAAACGGGAGTATTTAAACAGGGGAGTATTTAAACAGGTGAATATTTAAACAGGTGAGTACTTAAACAGGTGAGTATATTTAAACAGGGGAGTATTTAAACAGGGGAGTATTTAAACAGGGGAGTATTTAAACAGCGGGGCATTTAAACAGGGGAGTATATTTAAACAGGGGAGTATATTTAAACAGGGGAGTATTTAAACAGGAGATTATATTTAAACAGGGGAGTATATTTAAACAGCGGGGCATTTAAACAGGGGAGTATATTTAAACAGGGGAGTATTTAAACAGGGGGGCATTTAAACAGGGGAGTATTTTTAAACAGGGGAGTATATTTAAACCGGTGAGTATATTTAAACAGGGGAGTATGTTAACAGGGGAGTATATTTAAACAAGGGAGTATATTTAAACAGGGGAGTATTTAAACAGGTGAGTATATTTTAACAGGTGACTATATTTAAACAGGGGAGTATTTAAACAGGGGAGTATATTTAAACAGGGGAGTATTTAAACAGGGGAGTATATTTAAACAAGGGAGTATATTTAAACAGGGGAGTATTTAAACAGGTGAGTATATTTTAACAGGTGACTATATTTAAACAGGGGAGTATTTAAACAGGGGAGTATATTTAAACAGGGGAGTATTTAAACAGGGGAGTATATTTAAACAGGTGAGTATTTAAACAGGGGAGTATATTTAAACAGGGGAGTATTTAAACAGGGGAGTATATTTAAACAGGGGAGAATATTTAAACAGGAGAGTATTTAAACAGGGGAGTATTTAAACAGGGGAGTATTTAAACAGGGGAGTATTTAAACAGGGGAGTATTTAAACAGGGGAGTATATTTAAACAGGGGAGTATTTAAACAGGGGAGTATTTAAACAGGGGAGTATTTAAACAGGTGAGTATTTAAACAGGGGAGTATATTTAAACAATGGAGTATTTTTAAACAGGGGAGTATTTAAACAGGTGAGTATTTAAACAGGAGAGTATATTTAAACAGGGGAGTATATTTAAACAGGGGAGTATTTAAACAGGGGAGTATTTAAACAGGGGAGTATATTTAAACAGGGGAGTATTTAAACAGGGGAGTATTTAAACAGGGGAGTATTTAAACAGGGGAGTATATTTAAACAGGGGAGTATTTAAACAGGTGAGTATTTAAACAGGCGAACATATTTAAACAGGGGAGTATTTAAACAGGGGAGGATATTTAAACAGGGGAGTATTTAAACAGGGGAGTATTTAAACAGGGGAGTATATTTAAACAGGGGAGTATTTAAACAGGGGAGTATTTAAACAGGGGAGTATTTAAACAGGTGAGTATTTAAACAGGCGAACATATTTAAACAGGGGAGTATTTAAACAGGTGAGTATTTAAACAGGTGAGTATATTTAAATAGGGGAGTATATTTAAACAGGTGAGTATATTTAAACAGGGGAGTATTTAAACAGGGGAGTATTTAAACAGGGGAGTATTTAAACAGGGGAGTATATTTAAACAGGGGAGTATTTAAACAGGGGAGTATTTAAACAGGGGAGTATTTAAACAGGGGAGTATATTTAAACAGGGGAGTATATTTAAACAGGGGAGTATTTAAACAGGGGAGTATTTAAACAGGGGAGTATATTTAAACAGGGGAGTATATTTAAACAGGGTAGGATTTAAACAGGGGAGTATTTAAACAGCGGGGCATTTAGACAGGGGAGTATATTTAAACAGGTGAGTATATTTAAACAGGTGAGTATATTTAAACAGGTGAGTATATTTAAACAGGTGAGTATTTAAACAGGGGAGTATTTAAACAGGATAGTATAGTATTATACACAAATTAAGTGATGCAAAAAGATGATAGATACAGGGGTGTTTTTATGGGTACGCAGCAATCTAGGCTCCCCCATTTACTTATGGGCCTCTTTTGAGTTAATTATTGATATAGTTGGGGCCCCGCCAGATATTTTTTTCCCTTGGATCACTTCAAATAGTCCTTGAATAGCCCCCCCCCTACCTCCCAAGTGCTAAGAACGGCCCTGTAGTTATGACATTGCAGGTGGATGGTTAATGCAGCCTATTTATTTGTTACGGATCAGAACATCAGCAGAACAAGCATATTGTAAAGAACAAACAACCATTTTTTTCCGAAATAATGCATTGAATTTAGAAGGTGTGTGTGTGAAGTTCCTGCAAGAATGAGATGAAATCTCTTAGATCCTACAAACCACAAATGGGACGGTTTTTATGGTGCCCTACTTTCACCGTATCCGATAGTGCAATGACCATGGATGCACCACGTGAGATATATCGGGAACTTTAGCCAAGACATGAAATTTCCTTGGTCCTCACAGGAGATCGAGCCGGAGACCTTTAGGTCGACAATCGAGCGGTTTACCGCACGACCATCCGTTCTCTTAAATCTAGAAGGTAGCACGGGAAACTCGGTGTTATAAAAAGGTGTTTTGGTGAACAGTTAATGCAACTAAATATCTGCTAGCTATCCCATAATATGCCATTTATAAATTAGCAGGAAATACAGTGCTGTACGTTTTAGCCAGCATGTCTATGAGGTTAGTATACTGCAATAAATAGTGAATTTAAACAGACATACCTGTGCCTGTGGTATTTTGACTTGTCACCGTGTGAAGCACAATTAAACCTGGATGGTAAAAAAAAAATAATTAATTAATGAATTAAACTTATCTTAAATGAATTTAAAATAATTTTGTCCATGAACGGAAACCGAAAAAAAAAAACACTGTTCCAATCAGAGAAAGTAATAGGTCAATGGGTCATGGTTCAATGGGTCGCAAAATTGGATGGGGGTCACATGGGTCATGGGTCAATGTTCCCTGACCCATGACCCATCCTTAGTCTCCGATAGACCCTAAAAAAAAAACCCGTCGTCGCGCGATTTTTTTTTAAATTTCATAATTGGTTTCTATGGCGACGGCCGCCATCTTGAAAATAACAACATTCAATGGGTCATGGGTCATGATGGGTCTGGGTCATGAACTTGATGGGTCATATGGGTCATGGGTCAAGCTCAGTGACCCATTACTTGCTCTGGTTCCAATAATCTTAGATGGCTGCCCATCATAATTGCATTCATAATTACACATTCGTGACATTTTAACCAATAATACTGATGACTTACATAACAAAATGACATTTGTTCCATTGGACATTTATGCGGTTGTCATATAAAAGTAATAATCGCTTTTGTCTCATTTAAAACAGGGGGGGGGCATGAGGCACGAGAGTCCTGGGTTCGATCCTCGGTGAGAACCAATGGAATTTTACCAGGGTCTTAGTGAAAGTTGATAAAATGTCCCTTAAGTTCACCAGGATTTAAATGGGTACCTACTTCGGTTGGGTGGGAGGGGGGTAAAGTATGTTTTCATTACTTTTAGAATTGTTTGCTATAAACTAATGTGTTTTTGTTTTTCAAAGTCGTTCAGCGTGTTAACTAACTACAAATTAAATAACAATTAAAATTAAGTTGCTTCTAATGCGTGTTGCTGAGCACAATTTTTAAATCTCCCAGGTGTGTTCATTTTCGCCGTGCAGTACAAACGGGAGACAACACCGAATGGACGTAGCGAAATTATCTTCTCTTTTTTTTTTCTTTTTGTAATGCACACTTCCTCATCAACATTCAGATTTATGTCCCCTTCCTGACCGGCCAGCGGCTGAAATAGCAACAACTCTACACGATTTAAGTACAACGGTTTCTATGGTTAGCCAGCTAGAGTACGAAGTAGAGGGAGATAATTGTTTATGTACAACCAGAATCAAGGGGTTTTTTTCAGTTACTGTAAACATTTGACTTGTTGGTAGTTTAATAAACAAACCTAAATGCAGAAATTACGATTCATTAAAATGCTTTATTTTAGAAAAAATATTTTTTTATATTTGTTTACATGGGGATATAAATTTTGTTTTCTTTTTATGCAAATATCTTTTATCAGCACAAACTACAATACTTTATATATGACACATGACATGTGACCTATTTTAATAAACCTTCGGTATACTGCAATGTAAAATGGAAAGATGATTTATCCATGTCTAAAAATTGAAACTTTTGTTGGTTGAGTGAGACATTTCACATGTGATATGATCAAAATTTCATCGAACACATTAAAAACCGGTCATTGGATAAACCTTTGTTTTAGAGACTTGTGGTAATAGTTCGAGAACCTCGACAGAAGGTACCCTCCCCCGGGGCCCCCTTAGCAATGAATCTAATAGAAATTAATACCGGACAGAGGGAGGGAAGGGCGGGGGGTCATCATCAGGCGTTAGCCGTAGTTTTGGACGGAAGGACAGTTGGGGGGAAATGTGACTTGAAGTAAATGAACTTTCAGCGAAGAAAGACTACCGAAGTAAGAAATGGACATTTACAAGTTTCAAAGTAAATGTTATATTACATGTGTAGGTCACATTTTTGTTTGTTAGTTTGTTTACATTCATTTGGGACGTGCATCAGGTCGACAAAGAAGAAAAGAATCGTTTTCATTGGTAGCACTTGTGATATCGTTTTGAGATTCGCTGAGATCCTCCTCACTAATCTACATGATGTCAGGAGTTGTTTGTCGCACCTTGTATTTACATGATGGACTCCATCTCTCTCTCACTGCTCGAGTGTGTTGAAAAAAACAAACAACTCCAAGTCTAAATATAGAACGGCAAATTTGAAAGCGAAATAAACAAAAGTTGCGTGAACGGCTGACTGTATGAATATTCATGCCTATTTTGGGGTGTGAACAACTTTATAAAAAAAAATGTAGAGTTCTTGTGTATTCCTGTTGGCTGTTACCTGATGTGGTTGTTTGCTTGTTGTATAGGGGTGACGCCCAACTCGCTTTCAAGTTTAGGGGACCCTTGAGTACGCCGCGTCAGCAATAAAATATGTGACGTAACAATTGTGAAAAGTTCGTTCTATTATTTCATCTTCTTATCAAGCCACTGTTTGCGGGAGGGAAGGGTGAACGGGGATTGGTTGTGAGGCCGATCAGCATGGTGAATGTATCGGGTTCAGATCCCGTCAAGCTCAAGCGTCTACAAATGTCCCTCCGTGGTGTCTCCATAGTCACGGTGAACGTATAAATAGAGACTAGACTAAAACCAACCCACTGTGCTGTATATTTTATTGTATGTTGTATGTTGTACATTGCATTGTATGTTTATATTGTATTGTATGTTGTATATTGTATGTTGTATGTTGTACATTGTATCGTATGTTGTATATTGTATTGTATGTTGTATATTGTATTGTATGTTGTATATTGTATTGTATGTTGTATATTGTATTGCATGTTGTATAGTGTATTGTATGTTGAATGTTGTATTGTATTTTGTATATTGTGCCAAGAGGTAAACTTCTCTGGCAGGGACTTTGACAGTAGTATGATCAGTCACTATTGAAGAAGTTGTTATCTGTTACAATGATCTAATAACACAAAAGGGCGATTTATATGTAATCATTAGTAACGTATTATGTTAATACTTGAATAAAATGTGTGTCAGATTTTGGTGTACATCATGTTCGGGGCAGCACTAGTGTTGGTGTCCCCACGGTGTTCATGTAATAGATATTGATTTGACTCCCATTCCTGGCATGATCCAAGGCGATGGAATATAAAAATCACTCTGTCACCTAGACAAATGTGTGATTCTGAGTGTCACAGTGAGTGATTGATGATGAGTGATTGACCACGACTGAACACGTTTCCTGTCACTCCACAATCCACAGTAGTGTGAATGTCAAAGTTAAAGTAACGTGAATGTCAGTTCCTCAAGACTAATGTGTTTTAGTGTAAAGATGGTTTCCGTCCTGAACATGACTTTTATTTATTTACTAGCTGTACCCTGCAAAACATTTCCATAGAGTTATATCCCCTTAGGCTTGATCGGTAGGCTAGGTTATTTTTGGTTTTGGGCAAATCCGATTTTTCATGATTGTATTTTAAACTGGAATACTGTTGTATTAATTCTTTACTTTCAATTTAACGCAGCGCCCAAATCGCTATTATATATATTATATTAATTTACAGGACCTCGTCAAAAACTAATATAATGGATAAGATACAAAATATTAATTGGAATTTTTAATTTAATGTTACACTCAAACTGATGACGCAATATATTTCTTTCACAAAAACAATTTATTAGGCTAAAAAAGCCCCAATGATTTTTTGGCTGTATGGCGAATTGACGAATCCTTTATTGATCATCGGTTTCCTAAGCTATTGTGTGTATTGTTTATTTGTAAAGTTCTGTTCCGGCTTAAAGGTCGTTATTTCGAATTTGATTAATCAATACTTTCATTTCCCTAAATGTTCATATCCAACAATAGACTAACAGCTGACGATAATTATATGTATGTCTGTTCTAATTTATAAATACATTGTTATGATAGTTAAGAATTGTTAAGTCCCTGAAAGGATAAGATGTTCATATCTCAGATACTATAAACCATTGTCGATTCTTTCATCTCAACCATAGCGATGAAGTCACCACGGAAGACATGTTGGGATTGGAACCCGTACCTTACAGCAAGCGGTTAAAAGGTACAGCGTAGAGGTTGGGCCAACAGCCAAAGCGCTACCGTTCAATTCAATAACATCTTTTTTCTTTACACTCACACACACACACACACACATATATATATATATATATATATATATATATATATATATATATATATATTCAAGTAGTCTTTCAACTAAAATATACCTATACCAGCCATCTAGAATTATGGAAAAAAAAAGGTTTCGGATATCACCCAGTTTTTAAAGACGGTGTATATCCATAATAATGAATAGCTGTAATTTATCCTACAGTTAGAACTTTGCTGACGTCATGAGTTTGCGGTGACGACAGAGCACACATCTCTATCGATTTAAATGCTGCATTTTTAAAAAAAAAACAATCTTGTAAATGATTGATAAAATGGGTCCCCAACCCCTTAATTTTTTCTGAATGTTGGCCCCAAATTGATTATCATGCCAGCCTTGCCTCTGACTTGTACGCATGACGTATTGTTACAACCAAAATTTATCCCTGAAAACACGTTTCAAAACTGAAATCAATACATTGCCAACAAATATTGAATGACTTACCTACTGCGACGAACAACAACTCTTGCCAGATTCTAAACATTCCTGAAGTTATGTCTTCTTCACGTTATTAATAATTATTATAATATTTCTCTAGAAATAAGTTAATCGAGATTATCTCTAAATCAGGTGCGCAGCAGACTAAATGTTTCATCAAATTATACAACTTAATCAAATTTATTTTTTTCCCCGCCTGTATCTCCTTAATTTATTTTCTTTCAACTAATAATTTTTTTTTTAATATTTAAATATATTTCTTGGAATAACTATTCAGTACGAATCTATTATTCCAATATAAAGAGAAGGTTACTTGAACGAAAAGTTGAATTTCTAAAATATCTGCAAAATGTCCATAGCACGAAGCGAAACAATTTGTCCCCCCTCTCTTTAAATGCGAAAGTAACTGTCTTACTCTGAAGCAACGGTTATTTTACTCTCTTTTTTTTAAAAAAAAAACAGAATTCGTCTTTGTCCAGGAGGTAGTGGTGACAAGGTAAGGGGAGACAATCGCTCCTCATTTTTGACAGACAGTTTGTCAAGGGGAGAGCATGATGAAACGGACGCAGGAGACAAAAATGAAACACGTTTTTGTAGTCGGAGTGAATCTCAAACTGCCTTTTCTACTGATCCCCCGTAAGTCCTGTTAGAGTTGCACAAGATACTGGGCCACCGTAAACTACAATAACGAAGAAATCGCTGGCGAAATGTCAGGGGGACCAGCATATTATGTTCAGTAATCTTTGCGTTCATTTAGTAAAGCACAAAGTTCAAGTTTCAATACAGCATAATTCTTTGTTTTCTAAAATGAAAAGCCAAATTTAAATTAGAATGAGTCCAAATTCATGGGTGAAAGATTTGACAAAAGAATGCAACAGATATCTAACTCGATTGTATCGCTGACACAGACAACTTCTTCACTTTGGACTTTTGTTTTATAGCTCAACTTTGTGTTTAATTTACCAGATAGAAATATCTCTCTCTCTCTCTCTCTCTCTCTCTCTCTCTCTCTCTCTCTCTCTCTCTCTCTCTCTGAGTGTGTGTGTGTAATATTTTTTTTTGATAGGTGGATACACAGAGGTAAATAGACGGGAAGAATATATAGATGGGTGACAGACTGACAAACAGTATATAGATAGATAGATAGATAGATAGATAGATAGATAGATAAATAGATAGATAGATAGATAGATAAATAGATAGATAGATAGATAGATAGATAAATAGATAGATAGATAGATAGATAGATAGATAGATAGATAAATAGATAGATAGATAGATAGATAAATAGATAGATAGAAAGATAGATAGATAGATAGATAGATAGATAGATAGATAGATAGATAGATAGATAGATAGATAGATAGATAGATAGATAGATAGATAGATAGATATCTTAACTGTCTTCTATCCCCTCATCTCCCACATTGCCCCACCCACCCCCACATTCGCCGTCCACCCATCCACGTAGCAGTGACGTCATGTCCATGTATGACCCAGATACAACAAGACTAACTCTACACACCAACTCAGTTCCTTCAATTTATCACAGTGACCAGTGAATCCAAACAATCTGATCCTTCCTTCATCAGTCAATTCATCCATCAATCCGTCACGCTGTAGGAAACCAAGTCGGTCATTGTTTTGTTGTTTCAACAGATCGTGACTCGAGCAAAGCCAAAATAAAATGTTTAGGATTGTAAGGGGAAGAGGTGGTGGGCGGGGGGGGGGTATTTCTCAGGTAAATTATTGTCTCCCTTGCCCCTAAAGTTATTGCCCTTGGTTCCTTACATGTCTGTGCCACTAGGATAGAAATATTGTACACAAAACTATCTCCCTAATTGTGTACAGCTGTCAATTATGCCAACTATTGTGCACAACAATTAAGTCAAATACATTATGTCATTTATGACACCTGAATTGAATGTATAATTTTAATAATCTTTTTTTTAATTCAAAAACTAAAAAAAAAAAAAGAAATGAACATCATATTTAAAAAAAAAAATCACTCATGTCTTATGTAAGAGAAAAGCGACAATATTTTTAATTGTGTTTATTTTATTTTTTCATTTTACATTTTTATTAGAAATAAAATACACCTTCTTGATGTCAATTATCCAAATGTTTTATTAACATGAACTAAAAAGTATAAACATGACTTATTATTTCAGACAAATATAATTATAAATAATAATAATACTCATTTCCAGTGTGCGTTAAATCGAAAGTAAAGAATTAGTACATGTACAACAGTATTCCAGTTTAAAATACAACCATGAAAAAAATCGGATCTGCCCGAAACCAAAAAATAACCCAGCCTACCGATCAAGCATAAGGGGATATAACTCTATGCAAAGGTTTTGCAGGGTACAGCTAGTAATTATAAATTATCATAACTAACAAAAAAAAGCGTGTGTCACAGTCGGCACGCGACTAAACTAAAAGTATCACTTCCTTTGTTTTTAATTAGCGGGTTTATTTTTTTTGGTTTAATTTTGGGCACGTGACCAAAAAAAGGGTTCGCCCCCCCCCAGAGGCGTAGTGAGAGGTGGGTAATGTTGCATCATGCCCCGGGCGCTACTCACAGAAGAGGGGGGCGCCGAATGGTATAATTAACATATAATATTATATGGTTTTCGAATGTGCCCCGGAAACGATTTAAGTTCGCTACGGCACTGACCAGTACTGACCACCACGGCTGATCTAGATATATCGATTATTTATTGATAATGTATTACTAGCGATGTAAATGTACGTAAATGTTTATTTCAGTTGTATTACGTCACCCATGCTTTTTAACCTCCAACCCAGACTTTTCAGAAAATGAAATCCATTTCGATTCATTACAACATAGCTCTAAACTAAAACAAAGAATAATACTCTGACAAATGATGGCTACATTTTTTAAATAGTAATGATAAAGATATTTAATGAAAATTGAATAAATTGTAGAATTTGATTTTAATCTATACCAATTTCTTCGATAGTTGACACTAATTTGATAATTTTTATGTTTTATTTTTTCCTCTACCATTTTGCATTTTTAATCAACACCGTTGAAGTTCGGTATCAGGACGTAAGCCCCATCACTTCCGGGGCAGGTGGGCGTGTCGTATGTGTACCAATGATAAGTGATGTCACCACTGGCGTCCTCGTGTCGCTCGGTGCACTGTCCAATGGAAACATGTTTGTAGTATCCGTGCGGGTGGGACACGATGACCGCCATCTTGTCTAGGTCAGTATAACCTTTGCCATAGTATTCATCAAACGAGCTCTCCCACGCCTCGATGAAAGCGTCCACCATTCGGTCAAGAGTATTGACCACATTCACGTCACAGGAGACGCACAGTAATTTGCAGCTGTCCTTTTTCACGTCGGCCGTTTCTAGCCGTAGCCCTTCGACGCACGTCCACGGGCTTCCTTCGCTGTCGTAAAACAGGGCGCACTTGGTTTTTTCAGCCTCGGAGTCGTCGAACACAACATGGGTCGCTGTACATATTCTGATGATCCCCCATGATGTTTTCGGAGAGTCTGATTGTTTACATTCTCTGCAAGGGCATGTCTCTTGTTTACTATTGACTTTCTTCACCTCTTCCACCCTTCCGCTACCTAATCTAGTCCCAAAGGTTTCGCCACCAGAAAATGGATAAACGTCCTGACTTCCGGGCCAATAACTGGGTCTTTGATCACTCGTGTATTTGACGGCTATTCTGACCGTTAAGTCGGCGGCTGCTTTTATTAAATCATAGAGTTCTGGACAGTTTTTGGGCAAGAAGTCACTTATCAGTGTGAATTTCGCATGTCCTGGATTTTTTTTACATCTTAAAAATTCTTTTCTTGCTGCATCTTCATCCTCCATGACGTCAACTTCAGGGACACCTGAAATAAATATGTACAATATTTTCTTTTGCCGATATCATTACTTTTAAAACAAAAACATAATTACATACATCTGTAATAAAAGCTAAGAATTTCATTACTTTTGTAGCTTTTCAATTTAATTTAAGTGATCATAAATTATTATGAATGAATTTTTTTTCTTTTTAGATTTGAGGTACAAAATACGAGGTCATGGAGGTAAATGTTTCAATCTCAGAACCT
This sequence comes from Bulinus truncatus, assembly GCA_021962125.1. Classification (NCBI taxonomy): domain Eukaryota; kingdom Metazoa; phylum Mollusca; class Gastropoda; family Planorbidae; genus Bulinus; species Bulinus truncatus. The sequence continues at coordinate 2,287,886 of JAGDYQ010000136.1, read as the reverse complement.
GATTATGAATTCTGTTGGATCACATTAAGCTATATTAGGTCCTTGACATTAATTTTGTAAAGAAAATTACTTTTGGTAAAGAATATACTATTTGTAATGAATATACCTTTTGTAAAGAATATACTTTTTGTAAAGAATATACTTTTTGTAAGCACATACTTTTTGCAAAGAATATTCTTTTTGTAAAGTATATATATAGTATGTATCACTGTGCAAGACCAAAAATAACAGGATGGAGTTCATTATGAGATTTTTACGTAAACCCTTAAATGACTCTTTAATTCTGTGACTTTTCTTATTTTTTTTTATAAATTCCATGAAAGGCCGTAAGTCACATTAACCACTCATGAGAAGGCCCTTATGTTGCCTTCCTTTATCCCCCATAAAGCCGAGAGTGCAAACGTTAAGTAGGTAACTCGGGTTTGAATCGGTAGCCACCACATGCAGATTGGGTTCACAAACGATGCGCCGCCTATTCATCCGATACTGCTATAGCCTATTTAAAAAAAGAAACATTCGTGCTGATAGACACTGGCATCCATGTAACATCTTCTATATGATTTTTTTTTTCTATCTCTAGTGACGCCAAGTTCAATTTTTTATGCTCACTGTAAAAACGTTTACAATATTTAACATCCATCGCATTAACTATACTAACGAGGACAACAGCTTGGTCCAGGTAATTCACTGACTTATAATACAAACACACACACCACACACACGCCCACACACACACACACGCCCACACTCACACACACAAACACCCACAAACACCCCCCCACTAACACCACACACACACACAAACACCCACACACACACCCACAAACACCCCCACACACACACACGCCCATTTGACTCATAGAGACCAGCGTTAAATGACTTGAGCCCCATCAAATATACTGACCCTTAAAATTGGACAGCTGCACTCTTAACACCCAAGCTTCTTTACAAATAATTGTATATTCACTTTTTTTTTTAAGCTAAAAAAAAGATTTAATTAAAAAAAAATTGGTCTAAAAATTCCCTGGTGTTAGTTGATTCCGACATTAACATTCTAAGCAATCATACACACATTTGACGATGAATAAAAAACGTTTTCGTTTAATAGATAACCACGACTAACCTCTAGGAAGCACTTAAGAAATGTAACAACTTTACTAAAAACATGTTTGTATTGTTTACAAAGGTTTACTCTCTTACCTGGATAATTGAGTGCTTCTGTTAGACCTGAAATTGATTTGTAAGGTGTCACCAAAAAAAAAATGAATTTCGTATTAAGATGATTTTTCAGTTGTACCAATGTGCTATGAAAGAATTCACAGAATTTAGATTTATGTTTAAGTATAAACACATACTAAGGTGTTTTGAGCTGTAATATACCTGGAGTACGCATTAATCATATTTTACTATTAATTGATAGTCCTTAATAGTTCAACTCAATAATGTTGTCTTTTTTCACTGACTTATGAAAATTTTCACATCAATACATCAACTTCCTGATTAATTGATTAATACAATGTGAGATATAAATAGACACAAATAAGCAAACGTTTCTTTAACTAATAGTTTTCATCCGTTGCTCGATGCAGTTCAATTTTCATATTCTTATTATTATTAATATAAGGTTTGATATAAATTTGCCTTACCTCCCATGTTACTTATGAAATCAGTTAAGTGGTGATCTGTTAATAAAAAAAAATGATCTACTTTGTAATAAATGCACTGGACTAATTGAGGACTACTGTCCGAGTGTAAACTATTTAATAAAGCGGTTCATTACTTCCATACAAAAAAAAGTCACAAATTGAAAATATTGCATGTATTAACTGGAAATGATTTATTAGTTACATCATTACCTTTCATCTGTCTACTGTTTACATTTTCTAAAACGATAAAGAAATAACACTTGGCTATTGTATAAATTATATACAAATGGCTAGCTTGTTTAATATTATAATTTAATTACAACGATATTGCAATTTGATAAAAACGATACAAAAAAAAATCTGAAAAAAGTACTAAAACCAAACATTCCAGGCAGTAATATACTAATATACTAAAGCCTATAGAAAAATAAATAATCAAACGTAATATATGTTGTTTTTTTATATAAATATTTTTTATAATACTGATTTACCTTCAAAATCACTGATATATACAAGTTTCATGCCCTTAGACTTTTTTACGTTTATGTCTTCAGTGGAGCTGTAATAATCTGGAAAGATAAAAATACGAAACTTTAACTACGTCTTTTTTTTTCCTTAAGTTTTTTTAATGTATGACATGACGTGAAACTGAGTAATTACTTAAATGTTTTCTGATCAAATTGTACCTCTTTGGTAATATAAAAATAAACAATAAGTTAAAGAACTATGTTAAAACTTACAATGCATTTATTTAAAATGAAATAAAGTACTTATAGTACCTGAAGATGGACTTCGTCGTGAATTTTCTACACATTTAAAAAGTAATATAGCATAAATTAAAAAAAGTAAAATAGCATAAATTAAAAAAAGTAAAATAGCATAAATTAAAAAAAGTAAAATAGCATAAATTAAAAAAAGTGAAATAGCATAAATTTTAAAAAGTAAAATACCATAAATTAAAAAAAGTAATATACCATAAATTTAAAAAAGTAAAATAGCATAAATTTAAAAAAGTAAAATAGCATAAATTAAAAAAAGGTAAAATAGCATAAATTAAAAAAGTAAAATAGCATAAATTAAAAAAGTAAAAATAGCATAAATTAAAAAAAACATTATTTTAAATAATAATCTAATGATATATATAAATGTATATATATATATATATGTGTGTGTGTAGATGTGTGTGTATTTGTTTGGGTGTGCGTGCATGCATGCGGTCGCATTTGTGGAGTGTGTGTCTGTGTGTATGCGCGCGCATTCCAAATTTTTATCTTTTTATCTATTTAAAAATACTTACAAGAGCCTCACCATAATCAATTTAAAAAAAAAAAACAAGATTTTGTAACTAAATAGCAAATGAGATAATTGACAGAAGTGTCTCACTGTGAGGCGGAAAATCAACAACAAGAAACTCAAGGTAGATACTTATATAGCAGCCTACACTGACATTGTATCGTTTACACATCTGTGCATAAGCTGTTCTTAAGAATTCAAGTTTAAAAAAAACGCCTGACTTACCTTGAAATAAATCTAAATGAACAGCCATCGATTTTTGTAAACTGTCTGGGGCTTCATTCTCATCTAGATATAAAGTGAAATATATATATATATATATATATATATATATATATATATATATATATATATATATATATGTGTGTGTGTGTGTGTGTGTGTGTGTGTGTGTGTGTGTGTGTGAAGGAGTTAAAGTTGAATTAAATATACACTGTTTGATTTTGTTTGTGCATGTGTGTTAATCACACTTTTTAAGTGACTATAGAGAGTATGAGTTGTTATGTGACGTAGTAAGACGTCATTTTTGAGTTGCTTAGAGACAAGCCTTAGAGATAGAGGCAGTTACTTTTTTGATCTTAAACTAGTAAGACGTATTTCATTTAACTTGGAGGATGTGCCTTCATTATGTGCCTTTGTCTAAAATTTAATGTAATATTTTAAAGTCTACGTCCACAAATAAAACCAGGAATCAGCCGCACTGTTTTGTGTATTTATTTGAAGTTGTTTGAATGTAAAGTCAACGACCCGCTACCACAGCAACGCCTCCATATCTATTCCAACAGTAATAACAGTCAAACCCCAAACTTCACACCTTCACATATATATATATATATATATATATATATATGATGAGATTGAACAATCCTGTTTATTACAAACAGGGCATTCTACTTAGAGATAAACAAACTAATTAGCTCCCTAGGGGCTCACATAGGGGTGGGGTCACTGTCGGGACTTTTATTCTGCATATTTTTAAGTTCGGGTTCAGGGGAGTTGTCTAAGTTTCAAAGGGGTCTAGGATTTGCAAGTGATGATTTTGACAGCGTTATAGTCTATAGTCTATATAAGTAACTTCTAAAAGGACCCATAAATTTAGATTTATCTAGACCTCCAAATAAATCTGCATCTTGGGCACCAAAATGAAACTGTAGTTAGGGCCTCCAAATAAAACTGTATTTAGGGCCCCCAAATTAAGCTGTATCTATGCCCCCCAAATTAAGCTATATCTAGGGACCCCAAATTAAGCTGTATTTATGGCCCCCATTATTAAGCTGTATTTATGGCCCCCAAACTAAGCTGTATCTATGGCCTCAAATTAAACTGTATCTATGGACCCAAATTAAACTGTATCTAGGGACCCCAAATTAAGCCTTATCTGTGGCAACCAAATTTAGCTGTATCTATGGATCCTAAATTAAGCTGTATCTATGGACCCCCAATTAAGCTGTAGCTATGGACCCCCAATTAAGCTGTATCTATGGCCCCCAAATTAAGCTGTATCTATGGCCCCCAAATAGCGGCTCTGATTCTAAACATCCATTCTTTATAGTAATACAAGATTTTTTTCATTCGACCGTTTATAAAATGTCTAAAATTAGAGCTTACCTTTGCAGAAACCAGAATCATTTGACTTGACTGTCATTAAAGAAACATTATCCAACGATCCTCTGCGGACTACAACATAAAAAAACACAAAAACTGCCAACAATTATCTAATATTATAATATTCATTTCGATTCTGGGTAAAATCGAAAGCGGAAAACAAGAATTCAAAATGGCGTCTCGCCCGCGTCTCGATTCGATATTTCTCTTTGAAAAATCTACAGTTTCAAATAGTTTCTGTGGTTTTTATTATGAAATGTAAAAGTCCCAAATATTAAAAAGTAATAAGAACATATAATATCATTCAAATTATTGTAGTTTTTTATTACAACAGATTGCATTTAGTCATCGTCAAACGTAAACATTAGTAATAATCGAAAATTCCCCGACGATAAGACTAGCAAGCGGGTTTGTCGTATCTAAATTCGTAAAAAAAAGTTCTTTTTTAAAAGTCGATATAATATAAAAAAAGAAATTCTGCACATTTCTATACAAATTAAGTTCTCAGCTGTTATAATGTTTCCTTTTTTAAAAAATAACTAGGCCTTTGATTTATTCTAAAATACAAAATAAGAATATACAGGCCTAAAACTAAGACAAGTGGAAGGGGGAAAAAATCGAGCGATTTTTTAAAATAATACATTCGTAGTGGCTGAATGGATAAGCAACTTGGGTTGTTTTTTTTTTTTATGCTGACTATCCAGGTTCGATTCCTCTCAGGGACATTTTTTTAGAATTTATCCTTTTGGTTGATTTAAAGAAAAGTAACGAATTAGATATCTTTGACATTTTTTTTAATTGAAATAATTTATCCTTTAGGATGTTGTAAGAAAAAGAAACAACAACTAATTAGATTTTAGACTATTTCATAATTTAAAAAAATTTTGAAAATATGTATCAAAGCTGAACACAGAGGCGTACGTAGGGTGGGAGGAGGGGGTCCAAAATCGAAAGTCCACCCGGGCCCAAGCTTGAAGGGAGCCCCTAAAATTATTTTTTACATTAAATATTAAGTACATAATCTCATGTCATGGTATCGAATGTCAAAATGCAGGGGCCCCAAAAGAGGCTTTAAAAAACACAATAAACATACATTTGATCATTAAGATTCAGAATTATGTTGGACCTGAAGTGAATTATTCTGGCTGTACGACTTTTTATATTAAGATATATTTATCTAATTAACGTTTTATTTTTTTAAAAAAAAGCGCGATGAACTTCGGCTAATAAACAAATGGATGTCCAAAAAATACCAATTTCAAGGTTACGCTCTCTGGGGCCCCAGATTACACAGTGCCTTTAAAGAGTTAAGAGTACGTTGTAAACAAAATTTCAAATTTGCAAAAAACAGTTATCGTTTAATACGAGGTTTTAAATTAAACCCTTACCTTCTGATCTAATGGTTCTAAATCTTTCCGGATTTTTTATATAGAAACTTGATCGAAGACCTGCAAAAAAAAAAACAACAACATTATTTTTGTTTATTTCAAATTTTTCGCCCAAAGTGAATATTTCAAATCTAATACATAATCGGCTAGTGTGGCGTACGTACGTTCGCGTGCGTACTGGCGTATAACTTCCGCGGCTAAAAATAGACTGATGGTCAAAGGGATACAACTCAATTATCACGATATGAGTTAACTCTATTGCTCGGACACACCGGACCGGGTACCGGGCCTTTGTTCTAGTTTATAAATAAATGTGTAGGTTATATCACGGCCGATGTCGAAGATACAATGGTAAAAGTATTGTGTGAGAGAGAAAACATCCAGTACGAACTTTTTGAACACTAAAGTTAGATAAATGTACTGAAAACAGATTCAGTTGAGATTTGTAGTTTATTTTTTGTATGCTAATTGATATAATTAAATCTGTCAATTGTTTTTCTTGGTTATTCCTATGATCCTGAGTACAATTTTGGTTATTTGATACAAGAACCGATTCTTCTCTTAATTATCGATTCCAATACAAGAACCGATTATTCTCTAAATTATCGATTCCAATAAAAGAACCGATTCTTCTCTAAATTATCGATTCCAATACAGTAACCGATTCTTTTCTAAATTATCGATTCCAATACAAGAACCGATTCTTCTGTAAACTATCGATTCCAATACAAGAACCGATTCTTTTCTAAATTATCGATTCCAATACAAGAACCGATTCTTTTCTAAATTATCGATTCCAATACAAGAACCGATTCTTCTCTAAACTATCGATTCCAATACAAGAACCGATTCTTTTCTAAATTATCGATTCCAATGCAAGAACCGATTCTTCTCTAAACTATCGATTCCAATACAAGAACCGATTCTTCTCTAAATTACCGATTCCATTACAAGAACCAATTCTTCTCTAAATTTTCGATTCCAATACAAGAACCAATTCTTCTGTAAACTATCGATTCCAATGCAAGAACTGATCAACAGATCAAAGAATGATGATTATTGGCCTGTAACAGGTTGAAATACAATAAATTTGTATTTTTCCATTTATTATAACATACTATCTATGATACAATGTAAATTAAAATTGCAAAAATGATTTATCAATATAGTTTTCATAACATGCACAAAAGCCCGGGATAAGAAATGTAATTAGACTGTTAAATACACAGATAGATAGATAAATAGATAGATAGATAGATAGATAAATAGATAGATAGATAGATAGATAGATAGATACCTTTGTGAGATCCCTGTCGATCAGTCTTTGATTTGATGTAAACATTCTTTTTTATTGAGCCATCTAAACAGAACAAAGAAAAACTATACATTTACTTTTTTTTTAATAGAACTGAGCAATTAATCACAGCACATTAATCAGGGTCAAAAAGTACATGATTATTTATCTTATAAAATCATATTAATATATACATACAATGAAGAAATGCGAAATCCCCAGACTGGCTTGAGGTAGAAGTTACATCGTTGACTGATCCACCGTAGTCTACAGAGTGAATGTACGAATATGAAATCTCAGCTATAATCAAGTCATTTTGAATATACCAGGTCAAATATAACCAAGTCATTTGTTTATCCCGGCATATATAACCAGGTCGTTTTAATAACATTGTGTAAAACATAAACAAGTCATGTTAACATCAGATAAAACGTAAAAAAAAAGTCATTTTTAAGTACATCCTGGTAAAAAAAATAGCCATTTCAATAAAATCAGGTTAAATACAACTAAAGTCATTTCTTAGTAATATCAGATACAATTATAAAAATACATTAAAATACTACCAGGTTTTATATAACCAAATCATTTTTTACACCATCATTTGAGTAAAAAGAAATGCACTTGTTAGGTTTACATAATAAATAAATTATCTTCATCAGCAGAAAATTCAAAACAAGAAAGTTAAATGTCTACCTGATGTTACAGAGTGCTCACTTATTTCTGAAAAAAAAAATAATTTCACTTCATTTAAAAGTGGACATTTAAAATCAGACGCAGTACGCATTTAAAAATAAAACATTGAAATTTTAAAAATATTGTATGAGCTTAGGCAGATCATACCTGAAAAAAATTATTATGTCGCTATATTGATATCATACTTTAAATATCAATAAGTAACTTAAAATTCACTTCGTAATGAATAATATTGTTAATAACTGTCTCCTTTGAGCGACTTAACAGAATGTAAAAAAAAAAAAATTCTGCACAATTCCAAACTAGAATCTCAAATTCCAGCCATTAGTTAAAAAAGAAAAAGTCAAGAAAGATTGATTGGCCCATCCCATCGGAAAACCTTACGGTCCCTAGTTTGGTCTTTTTTTATAACCAATGGAATTTTTCAGGTAATTGTGAAACTTCACCTCTCCTATGGTGCCTCTATGACCATTGCACTTTCGATCAAGCTGAGGATGAAAGAAGGGCACTGTATAAACAGTCATGAGGACGGATGGTTGTGTGGAAAAGCAGCTCATCTGTCCACCTGAGGGTTTAAGGTTCGATCGCCGGGAAGGACCAGTGGGAAATTCAGATATTGGCTTAATTCCCCCGCAATATCTTCTGTGGTGCCTCCATGGCCATTGCGCTATCGGCTCTGGTGGGGATAAAAGAAAGGTACCATAAAACAACACCCCCATTACTGATTTAAAGGATCCAAGAGATAAACCTCTCATCCTTACAGGGACTTCAAAGATTGAAAAAACCGGGGCTTAGCTCAGCCACTTGTATTATGAAGTAAGAGAAAAAACCTCACCTTGGGATTTTAATAAATTATCATCAATGTTGGGGATGTCATGGCAGGTCGCAACTGAAAATGAAGTTATATATTATTGGTTTATTCGCAAATTCAAAAGTTTGTCACAACATGAGACTTTTATCATTTTATTTTCACGTGGAGGTTATGCGTGATTGGAGGTGTGCAGGTTATGTCTTCAGTGTCTTTATTCCCGAGAAGCGCCCATAGATGGTGTTGCTAATTAGGGCAACACCAATAATGTGCTATTAGTGGTTCAAAGAAACTAAGAGATTAAATATCTCATTCTTACATGAAATCGAATACTAGGGTAGACGATTAATAGCGCGATTATAGCATTTAAAAAAAAAAAGAAAAGAAATGTGTTTATTTCTATCCAAAATGCTGTTAGTTCTGAGTTACATATTAAACGCAGTGAATAAACCTACGATCTTGTGACGGGGCGATAGTTCTGAGTTGCATATTAAACGCAGTAAATAAACCTACGATCTTGTCACGGGGCGATAGTTCTGAGTTGCATATTAAACGCAGTAAATAAACCTACGATCTTGTCACGGGGCGATAGTTCTGAGTTGCATATTAAACGCAGTGAATAAACCTAAGATCTTGTCACGGGCGATAGTTATGAGTTGCATATTAAACGCAGTGAATAAACCTAAGATCTTGTCACGGGGCGATAGTTATGAGTTGCATATTAAACGCAGTAAATAAACCTACGATCTTGTTACAGGGCGATAGTTCTGAGTTGCATATTAAACGCAGTAAATAAACCTAAGATCTTGTCACGGGCGATAGTTCTGAGTTGCATATTAAACGCAGTAAATAAACCTAAGATCTTGTTACAGGGCGATAGTTTTGAGTTGCATATTAAACGCAAAAAATAAACCTAAGATCTTGTCACGGGGCAATAGTTCTGAGTTGCATATTAAACGCAGTAAATAAACCTAAGATCTTGTCACGGGGCGATAGTTCTGAGTTGCATATTAAACGCAGTAAATAAACCTAAGATCTTGTCACAGGGCGATAGTTCTGAGTTGCATATTAAACGCAGTAAATAAACCTAAGATCTTGTTACAGGGCGATAGTTATGAGTTGCATATTAAACGCAAAAAATAAACCTAAGATCTTGTCACGGGGCAATAGTTCTGAGTTGCATATTAAACGCAAAAAATAAACCTAAGATCTTGTCACGGGGCGATAGTTCTGAGTTGCATATTAAACGCAGTAAATAAACCTAAGATCTTGTCACGGGGCGATAGTTCTGAGTTGCATATTAAACGCAGTAAATAAACCTAAGATCTTGTCACAGGGCGATAGTTCTGAGTTGCATATTAAACGCAGTAAATAAACCTAAGATCTTGTTACAGGGCGATAGTTCTGAGTTGCATATTAAACGCAGTAAATAAACCTAAGATCTTGTCACGGGGCGATAGTTCTGAGTTGCATATTAAACGCAGTAAATAAACCTAAGATCTTGTTACGGGGCGATAGTTCTGAGTTGCATATTAAACGCAGTAAATAAACCTAAGATCTTGTCACGGGGCGATAGTTCTGAGTTGCATATTAAACGCAGTAAATAAACCTCAGATCTTGTCACGGGGCGATAGTTCTGAGTTGCATATTAAACGCAGTAAATAAACCTAAGATCTTGTCACGGGGCGATAGTTCTGAGTTGCATATTAAACGCAGTAAATAAACCTAAGATCTCGTCACGTGACAACTGCACACTGGGGGTCTCTTTTTGTTATTTCATTTAATTTATGACATGAGGAAAAAAAAACTTTTTTTTTTTAAATTATTCACCCAAAAACAATAAAATTTATATATAGTAGAATACAAGGCCATACCCTTGGGGTGGGGGGCTGGGGGGGGGGAGCATTTTCAATTACCTTTACTAAATAATTTTTACAGTAGCGATCCACCATGTGAAGAATTAAGTGCAGGCGAAAACATGGACTGTTTTCATAATGCTGCCAAACTTCAGTTCCTGTGTTGTGTATGTGGTATCAAAGGTAATAAAAAATGCTCACAGTGTAAGAGAACGTCCTACTGCAGTAAAGAGCATTAACTTTTTGATTGGAAAACAGGACATAAACAGACTTGCACTCAAGATAAAACTAAAGATTCTAAGTCTACATTAGCAATCCTTTACAATTATAAAATATACTTCTTTATCATTGTGTTCCAGTTTTTTCTTATATAAAAATCTCCGCAAGCCCCCCCTCCCTCAAGCCGCACAGCCCCCCCCCCAAAACAAAATCCTGGGTACGGCCTAGGTGGAATATATATACGTAAGGTAGCCAATGGAGAAGCTACCCTAAGCACTGGTAGGCATCATCTAATTCATAGTCTATTGGTATTTATTTATTTAACTCCAAGAAACTGGACCCTTTTACAGACAAACGGGGCCCCAGTTGTCATTGTTTGTAAGGGTCCCTATATTTCATTGCTGTGGTAGAAATATTAAGACATTTTTACTAAATTCGATACGGAATCGAGTCTTCCCTAAACTATCTATTCCAATTTCCTTTTCCTTCTTACAGGGTTAGCAGACTTGATGGATTATTAGAAAATTAAGTGGAGCGAAATAAATAATTAAAATTATCGGATTTATAGGATATCTATAATTATGTAAACAGAGAGAGAAAGATGGATAGAAAGATTGATTGATTAAATAGATAGATAGATAGATAGATAGATACATACATAGATAGATAAATAGATAGATAGATAGATAGATACCTTCAAGAGACCGCCGTCGATTAAACTCTGTTTCGATGTATACATTCTTTCGTTCTATTTCATTATCTAAACAGAACAAAGAAATAAAAATTTCATTTTGATTTTTAAAAAATAGAAGAAAAAGTACTTAAATCAGATTCTTGAAGTATATGATTATTCACCTTATAAAACGTCTGTAAATAATAACGAATTGGCTACGGTACCAAGGAACGGGACTCTGTATTATTTTTTTCAGGGGTCCAACAATAGATGCATATTTTTTTGTTTTCGAGGCTAGGGTTAGGGTTAGGGTTAGGAATAGGGTCAGGATTAGGGTTAGGGGGTTAGAGTTAGGGTTAGGGTTAAGGAAAGGGTTAGGGTTACGGTTAGGAGCTATATCTATAGTCGGACGCCGAATAGATAGATAGATCAGATAGATAGATAGATAGATAGATAGATAGATCAAATAGATAGATAGATCAGATAGTTAAACCAGATAGATAAATCAGATAGATAGATAAATCTGATAGATAGATAGATAGATAGATAGATAGATAGACAGATAGATAGATAGATAGATAGATGATAGATAGATAGATAGATAGATAGATAGATAGATAGATAGATAGATAGATAGATAGATAGATAGATAGATAGATAGATAGATAAATAGATAGCTAGATACCATTCTGAGATCCCTGTCGATCAGTCTTTGATTTGATGTAAACATTATTTTTTATTGAGCCATCTAAAAAGAACAAAGAAAAACTATACATTTACATTTTTTTAATAGAACTGAGCAATTAATCACAGCACATTAATCAGGGTCAAAAAGTACATGATTATTTATCTTATAAAATTATATTAATATATACATACAATGAAGAAATGCGAAATCCCCAGACTGGCTTGAGGTAGAAGTTACATCGTTGACTGATCCACCGTAGTCTACAGAGTGAATGTACGAATATGAAATCTCAGCTATAACCAAGTCATTTTGAATATCCCAGGTCAAATATAACCAAGTCATTTGTTTATCCCGGCATATATAACCAGGTCATTTTAATAACATTGTGTAAAACATAAACAAGTCATGTTATAACATCAGACAAAACGTAAAAAAAAGTCATTTTTAAATACATCCTGGTAAAAAAATAGCCATTTCAATAAAATCAGGTTAAATACAACTGAAGTCATTTCTTAGTAATATCAGATACAATTATAAAAATACATTAAAATACTACCAGGTTTTATATAACCAAATCATTTTTTACACCATCATTTGAGTAAAAAGAAATGCACTTGTTAGGTTTACATAATAAATAAATTATCTTCATCAGCAGAAAATTCAAAACAAGAAAGTTAAATGTCTACCTGATGTTACAGAGTGCTCACTTATTTCTGAAAAAAAAATAATTTCACTTCATTTAAAAGTGGACATTTAAAATCAGACGCAGTACGCATTTAAAAATAAAACATTGAAATTTTAAAAATATTGTATGAGCTTAGGCAGATCATACCTGAAAAAAAATTATTATGTCGCTATATTGATATCATACTTTAAACATCAATAAGTAACTTAAAATTCACTTCGTAATGAATAATATTGTTAATAACTGTCTCCTTTGAGCGACTTAACAGAATGTAAAAAAAAAAATTCTGTACAATTCCAAACTAGAATCTCAAATTCCAGCCATTAGTTAAAAAAGAAAAAGTCAAGAAAGATTGATTGGCCCATTCCATCGGAAAACCTTACGGTCCCTAGTTTGGTCTTTTTTTTATAACCAATGGAATTTTTCAGGTATTTGTGAAACTTCACCTCTCCTATGGTGCCTCTATGACCATTGCACTATCGATCAAGCTGAGGATGAAAGAAGGGCACTGTATAAACAGTCATGAGGACGGATGGTTGTGTGGAAAAGCAGCTCATCTGTCCACCTGAGGGTTCAAGGTTCGATCGCCGGGGAGGACCAGTGGGAAATTCAGATATTGGCTTAATTCCCCCGCAATATCTTCTGTGGTGCCTCCATGGCCATTGCGCTATCGGCTCTGGTGGGGATAAAAGAAAGGTACCATAAAACAACACCCCCATTACTGATTTAAAGGATCCAAGAGATAAACCTCTCATCCTTACAGGGACTTCAAAGATTGGAAAAACCGGGGCTTAGCTCAGCCATTTGTATTATGAAGTAAGAGAAAAAACCTCACCTTGGGATCTTGTTAAATTATCATCAATGTTGGGGATGTCATGGCAGGTCGCAACTGAAAATGAAGTTATATATTATTGGTTCATTGTGATTGGAGGTGTGCAGGTTATGTCTTCAGTGTCTTTATTCCCGAGAAGCGCCCATAGATGGTGTTGCTAATTAGGGCAACACCAATAATGTGCTATTAGTGGTTCAAAGAAACTAAGAGATTAAATATCTCATTCTTACATGAAATCGAATAATAGGGTAGACGATTAATAGCGCGATTAAAGCATTTAAAAAAAAAAAGAAAAGAAATATGTTTATTTCTATCCAAAATGCTGTTAGTTCTGAGTTGCATATTAAACGCAGTGAATAAACCTAAGATCTTGTCACGGGGCAACTGCACACTGGGGGTCTCTTTCTGTTATTTCATTTAATTTATGACATGTGGAAAAAACTTTTTTTTTTATAAATTATTCACCCAAAAATAATAAAATGTATATATAGTAGAATACAAGGCCGTACCCTTGGGGTGGGGGCTGGGGGGCTGCAGCCCCTCCCCGCCCCCCCAAATTAATTCTAAAAATCAAATTTTATTATAAAATATACTACTTTATCATTGTGTTCCAATTTTTTCTTATATAAAACTCTCTGCACAGACCCCCCAGCCGCACAGCCCCCCCCAGCCGCACAGCCTCCCCCCCCCCCCAAAAAAAAACAACAAAATTCTGGGTACAGCCGTGGTAGAATATATTTAAGTATGGTAGCCAATGGAGAAGCTACCCTGCGCACTGGTAGGCATCGTCTCAGTCATAGTCTATTGGTATTTTTTTATTTAGCTCTAACGAAACTGGACCCTTTTACAGACAAAGGGGGGCCCCAGTTGTCATTGTTTGTAAGGGTCCCTATATTTCATTGCTGTGGCAGACATATTAAGACATTTTTTACTAAATTCGATACAGAATCGAGTCTTCCCTAAACTATCGATTCCAATTTCCTTTTTCCTTCTTACAGGGCTAGCAGACTTGATGAATTACACAGCTCAACAAAAAAAAAATGTTTGCGAGTTGCCAAGAATGTTTGAATGAATTTATAACAATTCATGGGTGCTGATTTCAAAACTGCCACTGCTTTTGCTGAATTGGCTCTAGTTTCTGAGATATTGGGCACCCTTGAAAATATGATTGTACCCTTTGTGTAAAACAAATGCAATAAGTTTGGTGTCTTTTGTTTAATTTAACTATACCAAGTTATAACTTGGTTTATTTATTTCTCTTTTATGCTGCTTTCTAAAGACATCATGAGTTCATCACGAAGATGCTGCAAAATAATCCGAATGTATTCTGTTACATCTGTGGAGGATACATGATTGAAAAGCAAAGAAGAAATATAACCGACTTTGTGCAGCAGGCATATTTGGCTTATTTCGGTGTGAAGCTGGGAGACCAAGACAAGTCTTCGGCTCCCCATAAGGTCTGCAAAAACTGTGTGGAGATCCTACGGCAGTGGACAAATAGTGAGAAGAAAAGTCTAAGTTTCGGTGTACCAATGGTATGGCGAGAGCCGAAAGACCATTTTGGTGATTGCTATTTTTGTATTGTGAATGTTAAAGGCTTCAATCGCCACAAGAAATCTAAGTGGGCTTATCCTGATCTTGAATATGCAAGGAGACCAATTCCACATAGCAGTGAAGTTCCTATACCAGTGTTTACTGGATTATTAGAGTTTTCACCATCAGACTCCGACGGGGGGCAAGATCTGGAGTTTTTGGCAGGTGAAAATAGTGGAAGCGATTATGAAGGAAGTTCTTCAACACCTCAACCATTCAGCCAAGAAGAACTCAATGACCTAATACGAGACCAAAATCTGTCCAAGCAAGCATCTGAGCTTTAAAGCGTCCAGGCTCAATGAAAGAAATTTTCTCAAACCAGAAGTTAAAATAACATTTTATCGGAAAAGAGAAGAGTTTTTCTTCCATAATTCAGCCAAGAGGAAGATCTTGTTTACTGTAATGACATCCCTGGACTTCTGCTCCAAATGGGACTACAAGCTTGAAATGTGTTCTGTTACACAATGGTAACCGTTATGCATCTCTTCCCATTGCCCACTCAACAACACTTAAAGAAGAGTATGAGAATATCAAAATACTATAGCAGAAAGTCCGTTATTATGAGCATCAGTGGTCAATTTGTGTTGATCTAAAAATGGTAAACTTCTTGCTTGGGCAGCAGTCAGGATACACTAAATACCCATGCTGCATGTGCCTTTGGGATAGCAGGGCATGGCAAGATCATTGGACAAGAGTGACATGGCCTGCAAGGGAAACCATGACTGTAGGTAAAGAAAATATCATCAACAAGGCACTGGTTGACAAAAATAAGATAATTCTCGGACCGCTTCATATCAAATTATGTTTAATGAAACAATTTGTTAAGGCTTTGGACAAATATGGCAATTGGTTCAAGTATATTTGCAGATCATTTCCCGGATTGAGCCTGGAGAAGCTGAAAGCTGGGATTTTTTACGGTCCTCAGATTCGGAAACTCATCAACGATCGAAATTTTACTAATTTCATGGATCACCTTGAAGCTTCTTCATGGAACAGTTTTGTTTCAGTTGTCAGGAACTTTTTAGGTAATAACAGATCAGAGAATTACGAAAAACTGGTGCAAGATATGCTCGCTAACTTCAGAAACATTGGAACAAATATGAACATCAAGGTACATTACCTGGACTGTCATTTAGACGAATTTTCAGGTAACCTTGGGGACTTCAGTGAGGAACAATGTGAGAGGTTTCATCAGGATATGAGGGTGATGGAGGTGAGATATCAAGGAAGATGGGACATACATATGATGGCTGACAACTGTTGGAGCCTCCAGCGCAATTGACCCAACGACACACACAAAAGGAAGTCGAGCAAACAGCGATTTGCTAATGCATTACCATAGACAATAAACATATTAATTAATTAATTAATTAGACATAATTAGTTTTTCAAATGAAAATGTTTTCCTCTATAACACTATTACACATATTTTAGAACAAATTTCTGCATGACCATTAACAGTTTCACTACTATTTGTTAGTATACTATTTTACTTCATGCAATTCTTGACAATTTTCAAACACGGTGCATACATTATTTCATTAATTTTAATTATCTCGTAAAATAGAGCCAATCTAGCAAAAGCACTTACATATTCTAAATAAGCATAGTTGACTT
>JAGDYQ010000136.1:2253130-2270496 GCA_021962125.1 Bulinus truncatus | reverse complement strand
TGTGTCTAAGTGGAGAGTACGGAAAGGAAATAATGAAGACTGCAGGATTGACAGGGTGGGGGGTGGGGGGGGTGGAGTGTGAGGGGGGTATGTTTTGTTGTTGTTGTTGTTGTTGTTGTGTTCTTTGATGATGGATGACAAAAAATGTGTTCCGCGAGGAGTTCCCTCCACTTTGTTTGTTTTTTTGTTGTAGTTGTGACTGTATGGGAGGGGGGGGGGTCAGAGAGTTATGACATAAATGGTGAAGCGTATGTGCTAGAAATGATTGGGGGTTGCGTTGGGGGGGGGGCGGGGGTGTTGTTGCACGGTAGCTGGCGTTAACGCAGGTCACATTGTATTGTGTTGTCTTAATAGTTCAATTTTTTAGTTAGCGATAGCTGACAGCTGGTGCACTGGGACCCTGACTAATTATTGGGGTGGGGGTGGGGGGAGGGGGTATGTGCACATCTAAAAACTTCTTTCTAAAGGCATCAAACATACATTTCTATTAGGCTTATAAAAATGTTAACAACCTGAACAGTGAGTACTCACTGAGTACCTCTTTAGTACTCACTGAGTACCTCTTTAGTACTCACTGAGTACCTCTTTATACATTTTAAAAAAATATGATTCTCTTGTATTTGTCTGAATTAGTTTATTTTTTTAATTAGGCGTCCAATATTTTATCTTCGTACGGAGGGGGGGGGGTCCAACCTCATTTACTTCGGCTCTGCTGATAGATCGATTACATGTAGAGAAGGTCACTAGTTTTACATTCAGAGAAGGTCACTAGTTTTACATTCAGAGAAGATCGCTAGTTTTACATTCAGAGAAGGTCACTAGTTTTACATTCAGAGAAGGTCACTAGTTTTACATTCAGAGAAGATCACTTATGTTAATCACACACAATATTTATTGAACGCTATCTTATCAACAATTACTTTTTATTTCACTTATAATCCAGATAAGACAGAACCTCAAATTATAAAATTTGACCTCTAATCGGGTGGAGGGAGGTCGTATTGTTAAAGACACACAGGGAGTCAGGGAGTAATAACGGGGAGGGGTTAAAGAGAGAGAGAGAGAGAGAGGGAGAGATGTGGAAAATACTGAGGGGGGAAGGGGAAATATGGATTGGTGCTAAAGGAGATGGAGGGTAGAATGTCGGTCAACCGCCAGGCCATCAAAGTCAAAGTAGCAACTAACAGACATGCACACACTAGCACACACACACACACACACGCAGGCACACACACCCGCACGCAGCGACTGATCAATCATTGACGAGAACAGCTTGCATTGAACTATCCACCGAACATGTTGGAGTTTGTTTTTGTTTCAGTTTGTAGCTGTGAGGGGAGGGGAAGAGGGCGTGAAGGCGCGGGGGGGAGAGAGCAGGGGGGTAGGGACATGTTAGAGAGATGAACATCGACCATACTTCGGTCTATTTGTGTGTGTGTGTGTATGTGTGTGTGTGTGTGTGTGTGTGTCGTGATCAATTTCACAATAAAAAGAAGAAACCTCCATTGTCATTTATAATGAAGAATGGAAGCTAGAGGCGTTCAGCTTAAGCAGTAATGTCCAGGATGTGACGTAGTTAATACAACCAAACTTGTTTTATTGATATAATATAATTTTTTTTTTTTAATTAATAATTTTTTTTTTATTAGTCTTGGTATCATATAAATAGTGTGTATGGTGTGATTAGTGTAGTATCTTCTGACTCTTTTAAACCCAGAAAAACCCAACGTATCTTTCCTTTGTTACTGGAGAAAGAATTTGGCAAAGTTTAAACCTTTTTTTTCCCATGTGGCCCAATCAGTGCAATTAAATCTTCATGAGCGCCCCCCTCCCTTTCTCCCCAACTCTCCCTCCCCCTCTCGCACTCCCAGAATGTTCGCTACTCACTCTGTATGTGGGTCTCAGAGGTGGATTGGCGGGTTGGGTCTACACAACAAGCCAAACTAAACGTATGTGGGACGGGAAGGGGAGGGGGAGGGCAGGGACGAGGCGTGAGTGTTGCCGGTCTCTTAGAGAAAAAAAATATATATATAGAGAGAGAGAGAGAATGATAGAGAGAGAGAGAGAGAGAGAGGGGAGGGAGGGAGGGAGGGAGGGAGAGGGAGAGAGAGAGAGAGAGTGGAGAGAGATAGAGGGAGAGTGAGAGATTGAGAGAGAGAGGGAGAGAGAGGGAGAGAGAAGGAGAAGAGAGAGAAAGAGAGATTGAGTGTATGTATTTGTGTGTGTGTGTGTGTGTGTGTGAGAGAGAGAGAGAGAGAGAGAGTGAGAGAGATGTATTGAAATATCTTTGCTGTTATCAAGTACACAAGTCTAAGAAAAAGGTTAACGCAATTTGATTTAGTCATATTTCGATGTTGCAGTCTTTCGCGACCTCCACCTCAAATCAATGTATGGGGGCAGGGGAGGCGGGTTCCGAGATCCACACTTTGACGACCACTGCTGTGTGGGGGAAAACGGAATCTCGTTAGTTCCGCTACAACTAGGGGGTGGAGGGGAAAAATTCAATATCCTGTTGGGACTGGAAGGAGGGGGGGGGGGAGGGGTGGATGTAAAGCTCGGGGGGGGGCAGGGGGAGGTAGGGGGGCAAAACGGGAAGTCATTTTTGAAATGGATCAACTTGGGGGTGAGGGAGGGGGGAGGAAGGAAGGGGGAAGCTGACGTCATTGTCTTCTTTTTTTTATATCTGCCAGGTTTAAGACGGAAACAAAATGGAGGACGTAAAAAAAAAAAAGGACATTTTGACATTTGAAGCGATTTGTTTACATTGTTGTATTTCCTGTGTCACTGAAATGTTTATGAATGCATTTCTCAATTCATGTGTAAATACATAAGAAATAGAATATCAGCGAAGTGTAACAAAATGTTTTGTGAGTTAAACACAAGCCAACGTGGCCGATCAGAGGGTCTAAACATGTGCAGTTAGACAATTTTTTTTGTTCAAATGGTTATTATAATAATTTTTTCTTTTTTTTTTAATGTTATTAGTAATTATTATTTTTTTTAGAAGAGAAACCACATCTGTGACATATATTATAAACAAAAAGGTACACGTGTACGCATGTATTTTTTGCGTCCTGTGCACATCGTAACATGGTGCAATGGTCGTGGAAGCACCACTGGGAGTAAAGGTGTAGCATAATGTCTTTCACAAACGAAAACAAACAAACACACACACAATCACACACACACACACACACAATGCATAGAAGACTGACGTGATACAACTGATTATTATTGGCCAAAAAAAGGGGGGGGGGGAAGATATCTATCGAAAAAATGTATCAAAAATAAAGCAAATAATCCAACTTTTATAACTAAATGAAAGACATAAAAATCTAGTTATAGTATGTGATAGTATCTCCTTATGTCTTGATGACTTCAAAAATATTTCAGTATTCCATATAGGAATCTAAGAATCAATAACAGTGTGTTCCATTCTATCTACGGCGCCGTCAATGGTGCTGACATTTCGTTCGTATGTTCCAAGGGAAGCAACTCAATAAATGTCTTTATGATTTCGGAACATGAACTACACAAGGGAAGCAATCCAACAATTGTTGTTTTTTTTTCTAAACTATTACCTCCAATTGTGAATTGTATGTGTTGTAAAGATTACACTTTGATTGTTTCATTATCAAATCATCTATTTTATTTCAATTCAAAAATAAAATAAACATAATAAATAAAGAAAGTGAATTAAAATAATCATAATAAATAATAAAAAAAATAACGTAATTATAATTTAAACAAAATATAATAGCATTATCATAACAAACAAATAATATGGAGGGGCCATGATAATTTTAAGGGCCGTTGTTCAATACCCTTTTAAACAGCGGTCCCCAACCTTTTTCTCGCCACGGACTGGTCAGCGTTTGATATTCACCGCGGCCCACTGGGAAAAAAAGGGGTGGGGGGTGACGTTAATAATATCTCCTCAATGGAGAGTCTCACAATCACGAGATAAATAAATAAAAATGACATTATTGGATGTTTCTTGGGCGGCCCAGTAACATTTGCTCCACGGACCGGTATTGGGGGGAGGGGGGGGCAGTGAGCTAGAAGGCCGAGGGATTCTCCGCTTCGGACCCCAAGATCTACCGGAGCCGGATGACGACAGCACTTCGCAGATTGACCTAAAACGACTAAACTTCGAAATGGGGAAAAACAGAATGACCACGTGGGAAGCATTCACTGAGGGCGAAAGGGGCAGACGTTGACCTAATTAAAACACGTGCGTTGATGCGATCGTCTGGACTGAAATCTGAAGTTTTCATAACTGCGATCAATGTATGACCACTAGATGGTACTAACGTCGCTAGATGGTACTAACGTCCGCTAGATGGTACTAACGTCCGCTAGATGGTACTAACGTCCACTAGATGGTACTAACGTCCGCTAGATAGTACTAACATCCCATAATAGAGGATGGTACCAACCTAATGTACAGACGATGTGGAAAGTTTCATTAGACAATCGAGCAACCTGTCTCCGGCTGCCCTGAAATTGTGCCGAACCTAGGGATTTGGGGGCCCGTGTAGGGGGGGGGGGTTGGCCTGTTAGGGGGCCCCTGCATTTTGAAATTTGCCACCATGACATGAGATAATGGACTTAATATTTAATGCCAAAAATTTTTTTTGGGGGGCCTACCCTCAAGCTGGGGCCCGGGGGGGACTTTCGAATTTGAACCCCCCCTCTCCTTTCCCTAGTTACGCCTCTGCCCTGAACCGATTCTATTTGTAGCCACATCAGATCTGCAGTATGCATACGCTGACACATATGTAACGACTTCTCAATGGATGTCTCGGTCAGACGGTATTACCATGAACCGCAAACAGAGGTCGAGAATAACAAGGTTATGGTTCTTTGAAACATGCCTACTGAATCAATGCCAACAGGCGGTGCCGTAGCGAGCTTAACTCGCACCCGGGGCACAATACCTTTTTAACGCCCCCCCCCCCATTCGAAAACCATATAATACTATATGTAAAATATACCATTATGCGCCCCTTTGTAAGTAGCGCTAGGGGCATGATGACCCCCCCTTTACCCCCCCCCTCACTACGCCACTACATAGATGGTAAGTGACAGTATTTATAATTAGAAAACATACTTTCTTCCCCACACACACTTATAGGGCCAATAATAATAATAATAATAAAAAATCCAGTGTTTTTAATTTTTCTTCTGGCTAGACGCACCGGAACTGGGCAAAGGGAATCTATGTGTTTGACCTATTTTCTTGAAACTATGACGATATCACGTGCATATGATTGTGGCACTAGTGTAAATAATGGGGTGGTGAACAAAATATTGTTTGCAACGGAAAGCGAGGTGTAGGTAACCTTTGTGTGGCTTAGTCAGTACTTACCTGTAGATTATCTAGCATTAGAAGCGGACTTGAACGAATGCCGCACAAAAATCAAAAAGTGCCACAAGGGAAGTAACTCTCTTCGCCCCCTCTTCATTTACGTCCCCTTCATTATCCCTCTCTCTCTCTCTCTCTCTCTCTCTCTCTCTCTCTCTCTCTCTCTCTCTCTCTCTCTCGTCGAAACATTATATGTGGGTATTACGTTACCATCCAACTTGTGTGTGTGTATATATATATATATATATATATATATATATATATATATATATATATATGTATATACTAGCAGCGTACCCGGCGTTGCCCGGTAAGTCGGGAGTTCAAACGTGACACTTGAAACAATTCTAACACACCATTAGGTAAAGATTAGGGTGCTAATTTATGTCAACTACCTAATGTGCAGAAAATGACCTAATTTCATGCGTCACAATTTACGTTTTACCCGTGAACGCTAACCACCAAACCAAACCAAACAAACCAAACAACCCAACCAAACCAAACCAAACAACAAACCAAACGAACCACCCAACCAAATGAAACCCGTCGCAAATTACGTTCTACCCGTCAACGCTAACCAACCAAACCAAAGCAAACCAAACAAACCAAACAAACCAACCAAACCAAACCAAACATTAATAGGTAAAGATTTGGGTGTCAATTTATGCCACCTACCTATCCCTCAGACTCGCCTTCATAAATGTAACTAATTTGTGTGTGTGTGTGTGTGTGCGTGTGTGTGTGTGTGTGTGTGTGTGTGTGTGTGTGTGTGTGTGTGAATTATAATATTTGTTTACGACTTATCCAGTCTCGGATGTTTTTTATTTTAAATTATATGGTCATATAAGCGGGGTAATTATGTAACCACAAATATTCGTGAACATTTTACTGGATTATTTCCCTTGGAACCTAAATTTTCCGATGATTACTCCTAAAAAAAAAATTATGAAATTAAAAAAAAAAAATTAAATGGGTGAAGAAAGTAAATAGTATCTTTATTTTTTTTAAAGCGAACTGTGGCTAATGTTTGTATTGATAATACATAAATGATACTATCATTCAAAGAATTTTTCCTGGTTCCGTTTAGGGCTCAAGAAAAAACAAACCTCTGTTGTAGTAATGTTTTTTTTTTACAAAGCTCCAGGAAATAAAACGGTTTTATCGGAAACCATTGACACCAGTGGCGTAGTGAGGGGTGGACAAAGGGGGGGGGCGCTACTCACAAATGGCATATTTTACATATAAAATTATATGGTTTTCTACTTGGGGGGGGGGGCGCTAAAAATGTATTGTGCCCCGAGTGCGAGTTAAGCTCACTACGCCATTGATTGACACCACTGTACTTAAAGAGGAAACTAATTTCAACAAATATAATTTAATAAGGAAGTGGTGAATTTTGAAAATTTTTCATTTTAATTTTAAACGCTAAATACGGGAATCATTTTTAAACACTTTCTGTACCAGACAATCATAACACGGTTCGATTACTTTTTTTTTTTTCGCTTTAACTGGCAGTAATTAGTAATTACCATTCGATATAAAAAAAAAATCATTTTATTTTGTTTATGCCATATTTAAAAAAATAAAAAAAAAAAAATTCTAAGAAATAGAAAAAAGGGAATCTTTGCTTGTCAGTGGAGTACGTCACGTGCATCTACTTCTGTGTGGGACGGCCCATGTATGGATGAGATGAAATCTCTTTAGATCCTATAAACCTCTAATATGGTGCTCTTCTTTCATCCCTTCCATAGCCGTTAGTGCAACGGTCATGGAGGCACCACGGGAGACATAGCGGGGGGGGGGACTTAAGCCATGACCTGAAATATTATAATAATAACGATTTCGCGCTGCGGATAATTGGGGTAAAGGAGGTGGGGGGCGGCGGCAAAGCAAAACTATATGACGTAGTCCTCTCCTAATTTATAATGGAGGGGGCCCATTTAGAAATGGGGGCCTTGACAGTTGCTAAGTTTGGTTATCATTAAGAACGATTCTGCTTTCGCCCTTATATTAATGTTATATTTATCTTCACACTATATCTGAACACTCTCTCTCTCTCTCTCTCTCTCTCTCTCTCTCACTTAACCCCCCCCCCGTCTCTCTTTCTCTCGCTGGTCTACCCTGTGGTCCGCCAGCCCGGGCCACTCGAATAGCACATGTTCCACGGTTTTCTCAACTTCCCCTACAGTGTCGGTAAAGACAATCGACTTTGAACCTTCCACTCCCAAAGTACGCACCTACAGGACAATGCCCAGTATAATACTGAACAATTATTGCCTGCTCGACCCCCCTGAGCCCCCACCACGGGTCAGTTTTAAACTGCCGCTCCATCTGACCGCGGATATTTCACTTCACAATCAATGTCCACTTTCTTATCCATATGTTACTCAAAGAGGATGGTGTCTGCAGGTGTTACACAAAGAGAGTGGTGTCTGCAGGTGTTACACAAAGAGAGTGGTGTCTGCAGGTGTTACACAAAGAGAGTGGTGTCTACAGGTGTTACACAAAGAAAGTGGTGTCTGCATGTGTTACACAAAGTGAGTGGTGTCTGCAGGTGTTACACAAAGAGAGTGGTGTCTGAAGGTGTGACAAAGAGAGTGATGTCTGCAGGTGTTACACAAAGAGAATGGTGTCTGCAGGTGTTACACAAAGAGAGTGGTGTCTGCATGTGTTACACAAAAAGAGAGCGGTGTCTGCAGGTGTTACACAAAGAGAGTGGTGTCTGCAGCTGTTACACAAAGAGAATGGTGTCTGCAGGTGTTACACAAATAGAATGGTGTCTGCAGGTGTTACAATAAACTGTTTCATGGTTGTTGTTTTTTTTTTTATTATTTATCGATTGATGATGATGTAGCGATTAATGATGATTGACTGATAATGTTTGATTGATTTATAACGGTTGATTGATAATAATGATTGATCGATATTGATTGATATTGATTGTCAACCTGAAGATTAAAAAAAAAACAACAACTCACTCTACCCCGTTACTACACATAGACCGCTACTGTTTGTAGAGCCCAGGTGAGTACAGGTGAGTACAGGTGAGTACAGGTGCTTTCATATAGATTGACCCTGTAACGATTTCGTAGCCACAGTTTTCATATGACCTTTCTCTTTACCACCCCCTCCCCTCCCCCAAACTCTCTCTCTCTCTCTCTCTCTCTCCCTCTTTCTCTCTCTCTCTCTCTCTCTCTCTCAGACACACCCACACGCACACGCACACACCGACTTTACATAAATGATCAATGGAAGATCAATGAACGCCTCAGCCTTCAACCAGGTAACAACTTACTCCAGTTGATTGGATTCAAACCACAGACTCACCGCCACACCCACGTTCTTCAGCTGGTAAGTAGTGGTGGTGGTGGTTGAGGTGGGGGGGGGGAGGGGGGGGGAGAAGGTGGTTGGTGGCGTAAGTCAAAGGTGACATTTACTTCGCCATCAGTACAAGGGTCGCTGCTTGCCGTATTTCTTTGGCACGATAACGATGAGTTTCCCCACCCCGGCCCGAACTAACTGAGATTTGGGAGGGGGGGGGTGTGGGGGGATAGTCTGTATATAAATCTAAGATTCTTTGTCTGCAGTATGTATCCAAATTTTAAGACATGCATTTTTTTCACACACATACACATACACACACACATACCAAGTCACACACATACCAAGTCAAACACACACACACTGAAACAGTAACAGCATTTCGGCGTGTCCTGTGCAGTGTTCCCGTGACGTCACCCTCACTTTATCATCCATTACATACCTCCCCCCCTCCCAGCTCACCATCGGTCCAGAGTGATTCCTCTTTCTTGTGTGGAGACTTACACATGACATGTGGCATCTAGCCACACCCATTCCCCATCATCATCATCATCATAACCACACGTGGGCTCAGGGTGGTGGGGGAGAGAGTTTATGCAACCGCTGAGCAGCCGGGTACGTTGTTCCACGACTTGTGAAGCTAGGGGTGGGGTGGGGGGATGGGATGACGTGGTCCCCACACTCACAGACACATTCAATCTGGTTCTACGCTTGTATACAAATATACAACATCAATGTCGCATATACAGCAATAGCATCCTTCCAACATGTATCTAACGTAACATTTACTGCGAAAAAAACAAAAATGAATTTTTTTTTTTTTTTGAAGAAACAAGTTTTGTGAAAAAAAACAAAAAAACTTTAATCCCAAGCCCAAGATGGCCCCTAGAAATCCCCACCCCCCCCCCACCACATTGGTCTGAGGGGACCCCAACCGTTGGTAGCTCTGTCCTAACGCCTTCAACTGTGCAGGGGTCTAACATAATAATAATAATAATATACCCCTAAGGGGGGCCGTTCACATATTATATAACGACGAAGGGGGAAAGGGGGGGGGTGGTTGCAAATTTCTTATTTTTGTTATATTGGGGGAGTTTTTTGTGTTAAATAATGTTATACGTGGCCCGGGGGGGAGGTTAAAAATTGACATTTTTGCGTTATATAATATGTGAACGGCCCCTAAGCAGTGCCGAATCTAAAGCTTTGAGGTCCCAGGGGGCTTGGTATCTTCGGGATCCCCTGCAACAAATTTCGGGGCCCCCTTCAAGCTAAGGCCCGGGGGGGACTTTCGGATTTAGACCCTCTTCCTCCCAAGTTACGTCTCTGGGCCTAAGGCTAAGGCCTGATTAGCCTAACAGTACACAGATCTTCGTGCCCATCCCGTCGACTCCCCCCCCCCACAACCTCCCCTAACCTCCCCCATTATCCACCTGTGTCCCGTCTTCCCCCTGAATCTTCCAGTTCCTTCTTCTTTCCATTATTTCATCTCCCACACATATCTTCTTAGTTTAAAATTTTCTCTCTCTCTCTGTCTCTCTCTTTTTTTTTTATTCTTTTAATATTTTGAATTATTTTACTTTACGTTTTCTTATGTATCTTCTGTTTGAGAGTGAGTCGAATTTCTAAGACGACGCGTCAACTCATTAGCCCCCGCCCGAAGGTTTATTTTTGAACGCAATTACAGGGCCCCCGTTTAAAAAATTCAGCCTCGGCAACATTGTAGCGGGAGACGAAACTTTACAAACAACACAACAAAAATAAAAAAATAGAGAAAAATCCCCATTGCTGCCGTAATTCAATATGGCGTCCTGAGGATTGGTCGGAACGATACACTAGGTGGCGCTCGTCTGCTTCCGTCACGCGCGGATTAGATTACTGCGCAGGCGCTGATCTCAGGGGACAGAAGCGCTGCTGCATCAATATATATATTTTTTGTACACCTCCCCCCACCCTCACTTCCCTCCCCTCTTCTCTCACTCGCTTTCTCTCTCGTCTCTAGTTGTTTTTTTTTTATTCTTTGGTTCTTTATTCCTCGGTTCTTTCTTTCTATCTCAACGCTCGTGATATTTGGCAGATAGTGGAGGCTGGAGGCAGACTGAGGGAGAAATGGAAGCCTCGCAGACGAGTCTCCTCCAATCTTGCAGATTCCAGTCGCGTAGAGTGACATAGCTTCCTCCATCTCCATTACCACATTTTTTTAGTCTCTCTCTCTCTCTCTCTCTCTCTCTCTCTCTCTCTCTCTCTCTCTCTCTCTCTCTTGTACATTACAGTCGCGTAAATGCGTACAGTGACATAACTTTTCCCATCTCCAGGTACATTTGTATTATTATTTCTCTCTCTCTCTCTCTCTCTCTCTCTCTCTCTCTCTCTCTCTCTCTCTCCTTCTCTCTCTCTCACACACACACGTACACCTACTGAACACTCTAGATCAGGGGTCGGCAACCTTTTGAGACGGAAGAGCCAAAAGTTAAAAGTTGCATTTTTCTCGGGTTTTAAAGAGCCACAAAAATTTTTGGTTCAATATTGTGGTATTTGATTAGGCCGCAATTTGACATCGAAAGAGCCGATACTTGACATCGAAAGAGCCGCATGCGGCTCGCGAGCCGCAAGTTGCCGACCCCTGTTCTAGATAGAGTGACTTTATTTCCTACATAATCTTATTTTTTCTATTCTTTCTTATTTTTTTTTCTCTTTTCTCCGTCTATTTCATTCTCTCTATCTCCTACTCTGTATCCATCAATGGAGGTGTAATGTTAAAGCATAGTGACCCTGTATTTTAAAGTGTATTTTGCTCTTTGACTAAAATTTTCGGTTTATTTCCCCCCCCCCCTCCACCACCGCATATTCCCTCCCAACAAACTACTTCAATACTTACCGTTGTATCAATCAACATTTTTTCGATCGTCCATCGAGCAGACTAAAACACACAAACTAAACACACGCTAAACACAAACTACACACACACTAAACACAGCCTAAACACACACTAAACACAACCTAAACACACACTAAACACACACTAAACACAGCCTAAACACACACTAAACACAACCTAAATACACACTAAACACAACCTAAACACACACTGAACACAACCTAAACACAAACTAAACACACACTAAACACAGCCTAAACACAACCTAAACACAACCTAAACACACATAACGCAACCTAAACACACACTAAACACAACCTAAACACACACTAAACACAGCCTAAACACAACCTAAACACAACCCAAACACACACTAACACAACCTAAACACACACTAAACACAACCTAAACACACACTAAACACAGCCTAAACACACACTAAACACATACTAAACACACACTAAACACAACCTAAATACAACCTAAACACACAATAAACACAACCTAAACACAAACTAAACACACACTAAACACACACTAAACACAAGCTAAACACAACCTAAACACACGCTAAACACAGTCTAAACACACGCTAAACACAGCCTAAACACACACTTAACACAACCTAAACACACACTAAACACAGCCTAAACACACACTAAACACAGCCTAAACACACGCTACACACAAACTAAGTGCCCACGCTGTTGAGGTCATACAATGTCTATTTTAATTCGTTTGATTTTTAAATTTCCGACTCAAATGGAGACACTGGGCTCTATTATTTGCTATATCCGGCCCTAGTCGGATAGAGGCTGATGTGGGCCTAATGTTTTGGTACCATTATTGGTCTAAATTCGCGAACAATCGGGCCAAATGCCTCTCCTGTGAAACGCTTTTACGTTTGTTCACGTTTCACTTAATATGTCCTATACCTGTATCCAGTAGACCGAATATTTAGATTTCTTTCCGTTTTCTTGGAAAAAAGTAAAGTTTCCTTAGTCCAAACGGGGCAAATGAAGTGTAGAATTCATCAGTTTCTATTACCCCGGCATATGAAGGATTGTGTGGTTAGCCCAACGACCCAGCCCCCATTTACTTCCCCAACTTTAAGTCAGGTACCCATTTAAAGCTGGGCGGACATGTGGGGATGTTTACCAACTTTCGCCATTACCAGTGGCGTGACTAGGGGGTGCGGGGGGTGGGTGCGGACCGCACCGGGTGACACCCTCACAAGGGGTGACACCAAAATGCAAAATATCGAGTTTTAGGCCTATATTCTTATTTTGTAATGTCTATGGGGGTGTCATGAGAGGGGTGACACCATGAGTTACCGCACCGGGTGACACCATGAGTTACCGCACCGGGTGACACCAACCCCAGTGACGCCACTGGCCATTACCAGAAAATATTCCCCTTTGTTCTCACCGATTATTAAACCCGGGACTTTCAAGTCGATAGTCGAGCGCTCTACCTACACCACTCTGCCGTCCACCCTTCTTCTTTCTAAGTATAATTTAGCGATGAAATAACACGGATAACTCGAACAGTGTGAAAACCAAAAGGGGGCCTTTCATTTTAAAACGGGCCTAAGGCTGTAAAGGCCTGGTTAGATTAATGGTTAAACCGGCCCTGATATCAGAGATTCTCAAAATTCCAAACACGACCCCGCATCTAAGTATTTTGCCGCGCCTCCACCCGTTTTTTTTCCCCCCTTTAAATTAAAATTCTGTCTTCTAAGGTAAAATTTAAGCCGCCTCTGGTGACCTAATTTCCTTACTTCAACTTAACACAATGACGTAGTTGGGACGTATATCCTCATCAGGGTTGAAAGTAGCACATTGACAGTGATCGACACACGCAACTACACTTCAGCAATACGACATTTTTAAATACATTTTTTTTTATTTCAAATTGTATTTGTGCCAAGAAAAGATGTTTACTTTTTTTTTTGCGAACTCCCCAACCCCTCCCTACCCTTTCCAACTTTTTCTCTTCTCCTCTGACTCTTGAACCTCCTCCTCTGTCTTAATTTATTATAAAAAAAAAGTACGTGGGGGGACTTAACTCTAAGCCCCTTGTGACTTAGAAACTGTTTCGCTGCTCTCCCCCTTGTTCTCCCCACAGGGACAGGCCAGTCATGACGTGCGGATTTACCGGAAGACAAAAAATTGATAAAGAATGTAGCAGACTTCCGGCTTAATACCTAGGCTAGTGTGACGTGCCGCCGTATCTCGATATAAAGAACTCGGGGAGGATGTAGAGGTTCTCCCACCCCCCTCCCCACCCCCACCCCTCAGGCCTCTTGTGTTTGTTGTTTTAGCCATTAAACGCTGGGAATTAACCGGAATACCTCTGGCGACAAGATGGCGGCTCAGGTTTGGGGGGGGGGTGTTTAACCTTACAACGGCGAAGGCCTCGAATTAATACGGCGACACAGAAGATTGCCATAACTCTCTCTCTCTCTCTCTCTCTCTCTCTCTCTCTCTCCTAATTAAGCAGTTCGTGTGTGTTTGTGTTTATGTGTGTGTTTATGTGTGTGCGTATGTATGTGTGGTATGTGTTACGGTGATTACATACGAAAAATTTGTAAAAGGCGACCGTTATGTCCAGCATGTCCAGAAATGTATGACCAAATCAACAGAACTTTAATGAGGTCCATTCTCTCTCTCAGGTGAGCCATTCTACTGATCCAAAACATTGTTTGGTTTTACTATCCTGCACCCCCCCCCCCCGATCAAGACGATACAATGTCATTAGGCGTGAGTTGATGGGACTTGAACTCATGCTAAACACCAATGCCATCGGTTGTCAGATCCTGAATTCCCACCAACGTGCTGTCCGTGAGAGACATTTCCTTCTCCAGTACAAAGTGTGCATGTAAAAGTGGCATAGTTGTCTTTGAATAATCTCCTGGAATTATACCATCCACCCCCATCGACGGTTTATAATGCATGTTTCTTGTATATAGTATTAAATACCCCTCGTATACAGTATTAAATACACCTCGTATACAGTATTAAATACACCTTATATACAGTATTAAATACACCTTGTATACAGTATTAAATACACTTTGTATGCAGTATTAAATACACCTCGTATACAGTATTAAATACACCTTGTATACCGTATTAAATAACCTCGTATACAGTATTAAATACACCTTGTATACCGTATTAAATACACCTCGTATACAGTATTAAATACACCTTCTATACCGTATTAAATAACCTCGTATACAGTATTAAATACACCTTGTATACCGTATTAAATACACCTCGTATACAGTATTAACTACACCTTATATACAGTATGAAATACACCTTGTATACAGTATTAAATACACTTTGTATGCAGTATTAAATACACCTTGTATACCGTATTAATTACACCTCGTATACAGTATTAAATACACCTCGTATACAGTATTAAATACACCTCGTATACAGTATTAAATACACCTCGTATACAGTATTAACTACACCTTATATACAGTATTAAATACACCTTGTATACCGTATTAAATACACCTCGTATACAGTATTAAATACACCTTGTATACCGTATTAAATACATCTCGTATACAGTATTAAATACGCTTGTATACAATATTACACAAATTTTGTTTTTATAAAAACAATTATAGAGAAAGGTTGAGTAAATCATTTGATGAGTAAAAAAAAAATGAATCCCACGTGACGACATGAATCATCCGGGCATTTTCGCAGATCTTACCAGCCGCCATGTTTTGTTTATCGATGCGTCTGTATTTTGCCAGGCAGACGTGAGGTTTCGTCATTGATGGCGTACACGACAAACCAGAAGTCTACTGTTTTCAGATCTTTGTTGTTGTTAATTTATCGTTAACTTTTTTAAAATGTTTTTTTTTTGTTCGGTGAATGTAAACATTCAATAACAAACAAACAAACAAACAAACAGACCGTTAAACAGTCACGTGTCTTTTAACGTCATCGCTAAAAAAAAAACAAGAAAAAAAAAACTAAACAAACAACGAATGTGTTATGTTTATTACTATAACAAATGGTTATATTTGTTTATTTCCCCATAGGCATAGATGTTTACCGTTGTAATGTAATTAAATAACTTTGTGGTAAACACAGTAAATAAACAAACATGCACGGGGAAAAAATAACAATGACCAAAAAACAACTTTTTTACGCCAGAGTGCAGCGGGGAGCATTGTGCACCGGGGAACATTGTGCCCCCGGGGAACATTGGATGCGGATAAAAACTCAAGTGTGGCGAGTCCAAGTCTCCCGTAATGCCTCCATGTCCATTGCACTTTTGTCTAACGTAGTGATGAAAGAATTGATCTAAACATCTCATCCTTACAGAGACTTGTGAAATTAAAATAAAATAAACCGAGTAGTCTGACGATACCGATTCTGATTCTTCCGATCACTAACGATTCCGATTCAATATCACATTCCGATTCAATGACACATTCCGATCCAATGTAACATTCCGAATGCAATACATTGATATATCACTTTATGGAATGTTCGAAAGTAGGCTACATCTGTGTGTGTGGGGGGGGGGGGTGAAGTTCAATGAATGAAAAAAAAAATAATGATCGGAAAAGGGGTAAACATTCTACTATTCCGATATTCTGCAAAGTATCGATATTTTCTATTGCAATGAATCGTCCCATCAATAATATAAACGTCACATTACTGTACTGGGTTTAAGAGGAGGGGAGGGTGTGGGAGTGGGGTGGGTGGAGGGGGGGGGATAAAAACGTAAAATAAACAACACTCACTGTTTGTGTTGTGTTAACGTGAAAAGTAAACAAATAAACACAATGGTTAGGGTGTTTTGTGTGTCTTACTGTGTTTAACGTGTTTGATATCTGGAGTTATCTTCTCTCCCGTAATCACTTGCACGATAGACAGATTCACACACACACACACACACACACACACCAAAACGTTCACTCAAACACACACACTTACACAGACATATGCGTTCGCCTAAGTACTCACGCAAAGATTCTACTATGAGGAGGGCCCGGGGAGGGAGGGGGGGGTTGTGAGTGAGACATTAACATTAATAAAAAAAAAAGTACCCTCCGCGCCATACCGGTTCCCGCTCAGAGATAGGGACGAATAGGGGTCCTCCGTCGCTGGCCGATTTTAGCCCCCCGCCGGCCTCCCTCCCCCTCCTCATCTCCCCATCACCCGATCTTATTACCGCCCCTGGTTCCTGTGTGATTAGGTCTTGTAATGACCCCCATAATGGAGTCGTAATAGGATAACTCCACTTTCCAGGTCTTCTATTTTGTTTTGATTACTGCCCTTAGTCGTTGGGGAGAAATGTGGAGAAGGGAGGGTGAAAGAAAAATTCCCGCAGCAATACCATCCCCCCCCTCCAACCTCTCTGTATTCTCTTCCCCCCCCCATACCCCACCCCCTCACTCACAACCTTTCCATCGACGGTCTAACGACCGGTACGCTATACCACCTCCCAGCAGCTCCGCCCTCAAGTGAGAGACGTCCAACTATAAACAGTGGACATAAACCTGATATAACAAGAGTTGTCTTGCTTACCACAGCAGTAACTTCCATCTCTACCGCGTTTGACTTTGTGGACAGAGTTAAGGGTAAGGGAGAGTGAAAACAGGAAGCATCGTGACATTGACGCCATGCAATGTTCCCCCCCCATCCCCGTGGCCCACAAGAGTAGGGGGCCCTGATCCCAGTTGCTCTTACAGTATGAGTTTAATTTTTTTAGTATTATATTTGTTTATATTGCGTATTTATGTGTGTGATTTACTGTTAT
>JAGDYQ010000136.1:2235208-2252630 GCA_021962125.1 Bulinus truncatus | reverse complement strand
AGAAAATTAAGTGGAGCGAAATAAATAATTAAAATTATCGGATTTATAGGATATGTATAATTATGTAAACAGAGAGAGAAAGATGGATAGAAAGATTGATTGATTAAATAGGTAGATAGATAGGTAGATAGATAGATAGATAGATAGATAGATAGATAGATAGATAGATAGATAGATAGATAGATAGATAGATAGATAGATAGATAGATAGATAGATAGATAGATAGATAGATAGATAGATAGATAGATAGATAGATAGATAGATAGATAGATAGATAGATAGATACCTTCATGAGATCCCCGTCGATTAAACTCTGTTTCGATGTATACATTCTTTGGTTCTATTTTATCATCTAAACAAAACAAAGAAATAAAAATTTCATTTTGATTTTAAAAAAATAGAAGAAAAAGTACTTAAATCAGAATCTTGAAGTATATGATTTTTCATCTTATAAAAAGTCTGTAAATAATAACGAATTGGCTACGGCACCAAGGAACGGGACTCTGTATTATTTTTTCCAGTGTCCAACTATAGATGCATATTTTTTGTTTTCGGGGCTCGGGTTAGGGTTAGGGTTAGGAATAGGGTTAGGATTAGGGTTAGGGGGTTAGAGTTAGGGTTAGGGATAGGGTTAGGGATAGGTTTAGGGTTACGGTTAGGAGCTATATCTATAGCTGGTTGCCGAAAAAAATATTCGGAGTCCAGCTATTGCGCATGAGCACATCACAGTCGTAAAAAAATTAAGTCCGTCTAGAGAGCTAGAGCGCATGTGCATCTATAGTTGGACCCCGGAAAAAAATAATACGGAGTCCCGTTCCTTGGTTCCGTAGCCACTGCGAAATAATAAACATACCTTGAGAAAAACCGAAACCAGTTAACTTAATTGTGGTTGAGGAGACATCATTCACTGATCCGCTGTAGTCTACTAAAGAAATATACGGATAAATAAATGTGAGCTTTAACCAGCCCCGTAGCGGAAAAATTCTACATCAGTGGCCAGCCAATAGCAGGGGTGGGGGGGGGCAGGTAATACATTTTACTAAGTAGAGCAAATAAGCAGAGGCGGCCCCCATTCCCCCGTACGCTACGGGCCTGGCTTTAAGCCAGTAATTATAATACCCCAGGACAAACATAACCAAGTCATTTGAATACGCCAAGTCAAATATAAATAAGTCATTTGAATACACCAGGTCAAATATAACCAAGTCATTTTAAGACAGAGTAACAACGACAAATAAAGCGGATGCAGGAAGTTTCATCAGGTCCTGACCATGAGACAATGCTGCTCATAACCATTAAAGAGAGGTCAAATTTTCCGTAAATAATAGGAATTGCCTATTAGACCCAATCTATAAAATAAACTTAGCATAACCCTTTCGTATAGTTGATATCCTTCGGTCATGACTAAAAGGACCGGTAATCTCCATTAGAATCTCCACTTAGTAAAATTAATGCATTTTTATTGTCTTATTTATTTTCGCTTCAATTTGAAAAACAGGTTCCCTAACCTGCGTTTCTGTATACTCCTTCCTGAAGAGTTGCTGTTCTTTGTTTTACTGATAAATAAAAAGAACCAAGAAATAGATTACAATGTGTGGTCGATTTTTTTAAAGACAGTTTTAAAAATATGATCATTAATCGTTTCATTATTATTGTATAAAAATTAATTAGTTAAAAAAAAATATACAAATGCAAATGCGTAGTTAATTTTTATCAAAATCTCACTTTGAAATATTTGAAGATGTTAAACAATGACAGTGATTTTTTTTTTTGTAGATTTGTGTAAAAAAATTCTCCTTGGCTCTGCTCTCATCGAATATCGAACCTGATAAATGGTTGTGATGTCAGTAAGATAATAAATTAAGTAAATTTAACTAATCAGTGGCGTAGTGAGGGGGGGGGCGGGTGAGCGCTAAATGGTATATTTTACATATAATATTAAAAATGTTTTTCGAATGGGGGGGGGGGGGCGCTAAAAGGTATTAAAAAGAAATTGTGCACCAGGTGCGAGTTAAGCTCGCTACGGCAGCGTAGCTAATAGGTTCATTGTGAGTACTTACTGTGTACCGAACGTAGACGAGGATGGTACAAGTCTGTACTGTCTACGAGCTAATTGGTAACAAATTATTGCACGTTAAAAAAGAAAATATCAGTTTGAGCCAAAGATAGAAATGTATTATTGTGGGGGAAAAACTTGGACAAGAATTATTCTGCCATGTATTGAGAAATCGGTGTAAAAATGGCGAAATCAGTGGCGTCACTAGGTTTGGTGTCACCCGGTGCGGTAACTCATGGTGTCACCCCTCTCATGACACCCCCATAGACATTACAGCATTCTTAGCAAAATTTATAAATAAATTTACAACGACAATAGAAGAATAAATAATTGATATCTATAGGTCAGTGCAGGTACACCAATAATTTCATTAAAATAATTAATAATAAAAAGTACGCAGCGTCTGTTAATAATCGGAGATATTTTTATATTTGGCATTAATTTTTTTCGAAGCCTTATAAAGTCATTTGCTGTTTAATAATCGGAGATATTTTTATCTATTTTTAAAAATTAAATACGGCTTTGAATTATTTTAAATTACAAAATAAGAATATAGGCCTAAAACTAGATATTTTGCATTTTGGTGTCACCCCCTTGTGAGGGTGTCACCCGGTGCTGTCCGCATCCCCCGCACCCCCCTAGTGACGCCACTGGGCGAAATTTTAATTATTTTTTCTTCTGCTCTATGTTCAGAATTATTTCTTCAATTTCAGCATCTCATCAGCAGTAATTAAAAATTTAGCAAGTAAGACGTTGCCCGGCGGCTCTGAAATATTTGCGATTCACGACCCACTGAACAACAAAACTTTTCGGTTATTTTTGTGACCCGCTTGTAATTTTGTATCTATTTATTTATTTGAAAAACACTAATGTGGCCTATCCCATGAAGACATGTGTAAGCAGATACATGGAGCTCTAATCATGTGCTATGGGTCTAGGGTTATCACTACAACGTAATGTAGGCCCTGCACAGATTAAAGCAGTGAATGTATTATCATTAGCGTGTATTTCTAGGATTGAATGGTCACTATAAATAACCCATAACTTTTAAAACTTCCATGATCCATTGATTTTTTTTTGGAAAACGGCCAATAGTTAAAATAACAACCTCTTTTTATTTCAATAAAAAAATTTGATTTT
Source organism: Bulinus truncatus (assembly GCA_021962125.1). Taxonomy (NCBI): domain Eukaryota; kingdom Metazoa; phylum Mollusca; class Gastropoda; family Planorbidae; genus Bulinus; species Bulinus truncatus. The sequence continues at coordinate 2,249,433 of JAGDYQ010000136.1, read as the reverse complement.
ATAATTACCTTTATTTGATAAAGTATAATCTTTACTAGTACACACTCCCATAGCAACGAGTTTGTAAACAATTAAAATTATTATTTTTTTTTTATTACTGTAATATTGAAATGACTATATTTTAAAGGTGAAGAAAATCTCCATATAAACAGGACAGTGCACTGACATGTCATACTGGGAAGTCTAAGTTTTATCAGGAACTTTTTTCTATTTGACCTTTAGACTTGACTGTTTACTTGAACTTTGTTTGTTGGTTTTTTTTAATACTTTTCTTGGCAGACTTTTGATGTATCGCGGCATTGATAAAATTCTCCAGTAAGAAGTTATAATCAAAATGTGTTTATCAATATACTTTTTGTGCATTACAGTCGTTATTTACATCATAGTAATATTTATCGCTTAGGTCGCCAAATAGCTTAGGAAATTCCCGTCATGAAATTGAGCCTTTCCTTCAAGTTTGTGTATTTATTAACATAAATCAAATGTACAAAATTGAATCATATGATTTCCTTGTAAGTCAGTCTCCAACGCGATGTTTAGTGATTTAGTGATGATATATTATCGGCTCAATTCGGATCAGCCACACAAATCAAAAAGAATCAATGAACTTATGAGATATCTTGAAAACATTTGCAAGCCGTCCTAAAATGGCAACAGGAGACCAAAGATTTCATGGTAATGACAATTTTTTTTTGTTGTATTAATTACATGTCATTTTAGAAAGCATTCAACGCTGAGATATTCATCCTGGTAACAAATTGTAAGGTCTCATGCATCAGAAGTATGCAGATATAATGTTGAAGTGACATATTTTACATATCCAACTAAATAAAAATATCCAAAATATAAATACGTTTCATTAAATAAGTTTCATTATATGAAAATGTAATTAGACATTTTTTTTCATTTAAGAATATTACTCTAAAAAAATCTAATTATTATTTATGACAATGATCAAATAGAATTACTAGGTTTGTTTTATAAAATACACAGGCTAAAGTATATATATATATATATATATGTGTGTGTGTGTAGAGAGAGAGAGAGAGAGAGAGAGAGAGAGAGAGAGAGAGAGAGAGAGAGAGAGAGAGAGAGAGAGATTGCTAATAAAATTAACTCATAACTTTTTACATTTCTATAATCCATTGATTTTTCAAACAATCGCCTATAGTAAAATGAAAACCTCTTTTTATTTCAAAAATAAATTTGATATTATGATTACCTTTATTTGATAAAGTATAATCTTTACCAGTACACACTCCATAGCAACGAGTTACTAAACAGTTATTTATTATAATGGTAATATTGGGATTACTAGAAGTTTATATATATATATATATATATATTTATTTATATATATATATTTATACATATACATATTACTGAAGTAGGTAAAAAACGTCATTTTTTTTTAAATCTACAGTAAAGTAACATTCATGTTTAGAGTATATTTCCTGGTTGTGTAAATAAGCTACTACAAACATTTTGGAAAGATCTTCTTTTTTCAACTACTTTCAGATACGGACATATGGAAGACGAAAGTGGAATGCCAGAAAAACCACCATCAGGATTACATAAAATTTCAAAGCTTTCAACAGAAACACATACCGGGTCGTTTAAGTCAAGATGAGGACTTGTTTAAAGCCATAACTCATTTGGGAATTTTAACAGTCAAGATTAAAGTGAAGAAGCTATTAGAAAACAATAACAATACCTGCCAGATTTTTCGAGGTTTACACGGCAGTGGCAGAATTACAGAATTTATTTCTCAAAATAGAGAGACAGAAGATGGGGGCGTGTATCAAGAGGTCATAGTTCAAACCTCCCACCATGTCGTGGGGCCTGAAACGGAAGTGGACATTCTAGAATGCGAAATGTTTTTCGAGGATTCGAAAAAGACATCGAAATCATTTTGCAGCAAGAAAATAATTGAGTCTGATGAGCGCAGAGACATATGTTTAGTTGCCTTTACAATTAATGACGTATCATTAATCAAAAATTTAAAAAAAAGTTTTAAAAAATTTAACAAATTGTCTACGAAACTGCACAAGAAATACTCCTATGTTCAAGATTGCGATAAGCTCTGTGTCCTAGTCTCGCATCCACATGGCTGTTACAAGTCCATCAGCTTTGGCACGTGGCTTAGAAACCGAGAGGGTTATTATAACTACACGGCCAGGTCTTGCTCATCCAGCAGCGGGGGCCCCCTGTTTCTCCTGGGAGCAATATCTTCGAATCTGATTCACAGAGGCTATGATGGCACCGGAGCAAACTGTAGCTGTTTGGAGGATGACGTAGCCAAGGATGTGTTGACATTACCTGATAACCAAAGTGACTTTATTACAAAGTTATGAAGTGCAGAAATTAAACGAAAACATACAGCGCTATAAACACTTGATAATTTTACTTTTTACATATTTTTGAAGTGTGATGAACAAAGATAAAGTACCGGTATGCTGGACTACATTAATTCATGAATACATTTTGTTTATTATAACTGATCTCAAGAAGAAGAGTGAAAAACAACATTGAATTAACTTCACAGACAGTGGAATGTTTAGCAATTTAAGTTTGACAAAAGAAATCAGTTTTATTATGTAGTGGTTTTCACTTTTATGGTGCAGCATTATGTTACAAAATGAAAATCAGCAATGCGAAAAAATGACAAAAAAAGACAGGTGGAGACATTGTCGTAACTATGGTAACAAGCTGAAACAAATGTTTTTTCATTGGCTGGTAAGTAAAACCAAACTATTGCTATACTTACTGTATTGATGTATTGGTACCATTAGCTACAAGACTGTGGTCGACTTTACTTTTTTCTTAGCCTAGTAGTGTACATAGGTTTATTTATTGTTTATTTATAAAACTTTAATAACAAAAAAGACAGAAGTTACTTGCTATAAATAATGCATGATACTTTTTTGCAACCATTGATTCATATTTAAGATTAATATAAATACCTGCTACTTTGTCTAAAATCATGAGAACATGTACAGTTTGGCCAACTTTAATAACTATAAGCATTTGTATATACTATTCAGTCCTAATCTGCCGCTTTTATTAATGAAGAAAGTTTACAAGTTAAACACTTTGAAATATAAAGTTTCTAAATTTACCTTGAACTTTCTTTTTTTTAAACCCGTCAAAAAATAAATATATATATATATATCAAACTTTAAAACTATACAATGAGTAGCGCAAATGGGTGGAGTTGTCTGGTGGCGTCCACTCCGGGCAGCACAAAATCTATTTATACCACGGCGTAGGCCTACAATGTAAAAAAAAAATCCACTGGACAATCCTATAATAAGTTTTAACTATCCTAAATAGAGGTACAATGCTTTCCCTCATTTAAAGTTTATAAGCTTTATCTACTTATTCAAATACATTGGACCTAGATAAACTTACATGATAATTAAATGATAATTTATCATGTTTATACTGACATTGAGATTCTAAACTGCATGAGATTTTTTTTATACTTTGTGTGATTTAATAAATGCACCCCCCTAAATTTTATATCACTAGCTCATTTTGATAAAACCTACAACTTTATCTTCATAGTCATCATGACGTAAACAAGATGTGTCTCTCAGTGTTAACCTTTTTTACCCAGACGGCTTAACGAAGACATGGATAAACCTGCACAATATATCAGTCCTACGGGCAGAATCAACGGCTACATTACATCGATCTCATATTGAAGAATAATCAGCATCGTGATGAACACAGAATCTCAACTTTTTGACTAAAGATCATCTTTTGATGAAATATCATCTTCTGACGAAATATCATCTTTTCATCTCAAATCATCTTTTCATCTCAAATCATCTTTTCATCTCATATCATCTTTTGTCAAAATATCGTCTTTTCATGTCATCATTTTATCAAATCATTTTCTTTTGACGAATTATCATCTTTTGACGAAATATCATCTTTTCATCTCATATCATCTTTTGACAGAATATCATCTTTTCATGTCATCATCTTATCAAATCATTTTCTTTTGACGAATTATCATCTTTTCACGAAATATCATCTTTTCATCTCGTATCATCTTTTGACAAATTATCATCTTTTGACAGAATGTCATCTTTTCATATCATCATTTATCAAATCATTTTCTTTTCACGAGTTGTCATCTTTTGATAAAGTTTTAATTTATCATGTACCTAATTAGCGATATGTTTTCTATGTTCGTGGTTATGTTTAAAAATGAGTTGCCTTAACTAAGCTGGGTGGACGGAGGGTAAAGCGGTTTCAAGCGTTTGATGTGTCAACCATAAAAGTCTCGGGTTTGATCCTCGGCGAGAACAAAGGGTGTGACGTCTCACAAGTCCGCATCCAGCTTTAAATGGGTGCCTGACTGAAGTTAGTGAAATAAATGCCGAGGTTACAGAAATAGATTAATTCTACTTTCACTTAATCTGACTCGATGGCCTATTAGGCTATGTGAACTTTAAACATGAAAATAGTTTGATAATAATCTTATTATTAATACAATATTTTTTTTTATTTTTAAATTTAAAAACGTAATTTTTCCAGCTACATAATCAAGGTGTTACTGAATTCTTTACCGTAAGACCTTTATAAATGCTGTTTAAGAATACTTTGCCGTAAAATCTCTATAAAATGATGTTTGAGAATACTTTACCGTAATACCTCTATAAAATGATGTTAAAGAATACTTTACCGTAAGACCTCTATAAAATGATGTTAAAGAATATTTTACCGTAAGACCTCTATAAAATAATGTTAAAGAATACTTTACCGAAAGATCTCTATAAAACAATGTTTAAGAATACTTTACCGTAAGACCTCTATAAAATGATTTTTGAGAATACTTTACCGTAAGACCTCTATAAAATGATGTTAAAGAATACTTTACCGTAAGATCTCAATAAAATAATGTTAAAGAATACTTTACCATAAGACCTCTATAAAATGATGTTTAAGAATACTTTACCGTAAGACCTCTATAATATGATGTCCACAAATACTTAAGTGCCTGTAGTCGATAAGTATGATGTATTTTTATTAATACGTATTTTACACTAAGAACATGTGTCTGTAAGAGCTGTATGTTATTGATGCCTGACAAATAATCTGCATTAGTATTGTCCTAAAGCAGTAAGTAATTCCAATGTTTGACCACCAGCTTTGATAAATAGTTTTACATTTATTTAACAATCGGTTGTGGTGATTTATTTATTTCTCCCAGTTTTGGCGCTTTATTCGTGAAATGTGAAAACATTTGTTCACTCCTTATTTATTTTTGTTTGCTTTATGTTGTTTTTATAAAATCAAAAATATTTTTTATATATGTTTACATATCCAGTAAAATTGTGATATTTGTTTATTTATTTTTTTTATTTATCTATAAAACAGCTGAAATCCATCATTGTAATATATCTGCGAAGTATAATATATATATAAGCGATTTCGGCTCTGGATTAAATCGAAAGTAAAGACTGAATACAACAGTATACCAGTTTAAAATATAATCATGAAAAAAAAATTGCATTTGCCCGAAACCAAAAAATAACCTAGCCTACCGATCAAGTCTAAGGGGATATAACTCTATGCAAAGGTTTTGCAGGGTACAGCTAGTAATCTATAATAATGTCTTTTGTTTTAGCTTCAGCTCTATAGTTAAACCTGTACCACATAGTATAGAGGAATTGTTGTGTTTCTACCTCAGTATGTCCTTATAAAGAAAATGTTAAGTAATTCGCTGACCATTTTACTATGTAACCAATAGCCATGTGACAATGGGGCTTTATTAATTTTTTACGTGAAGGTTGATTTTCATTGGCTTCTAAGATCTCTATAAATAATACTTTACCGTAAGATCTTTATAAAATGATGTTAAAGAATACTTTACCGTAAGATATCTGTAAAATGATGTTAAAGAATACTTTACCGTAAGATCTCTGTAAAATGATGTTAAAGAATACTTTACCGTAAGATCTCTGTAAAATGATGTTAAAGAATACTTTACTGTAAGATCTTCATAAAATGATGTCTACCAATTCTTAAGTGCCTATAGTGACTAATTATGCAATATTTTTTTATTGATACTTGTTTTACGTAAAGCTAATGTGTTTGTAAGAGCTCTATTGAATGATATTAATTTATGCATTACTGTAAGACCACTAAAAACGATGTTTAACAATACTTAAGGGCCTATAGTCATAAGTGTGCTATCTTTTTTATTGAGACACCTGTCTTTCGCATTTTATAAATGTTTCATATATATATATATATATATTTAAATGTATTCATTTTAGCATAAGAATACTTTTCTAGTCATATGTGGCAATTTAAAATGTGAATGTAATGTTTCCGTTATTATAAGTATTTATATTAAAACTATAACGATGATATAAATACAACATATAAAGAGCAATTGTCTATTCTGGCTACCTTTTTATATTAATTTTGGTTAATTTTTTTTTTCGTGCACCTTCCAGGAGGGGGGGGGGTGCCCTAAATGATAGTTTTATGAGGGGCGTGAAACCTGACCGAATCTTGTCACCTTTCGATTTTCCCCCACTGTTATCGAATTGATTCCAGAACCTGGTCATTAGTACTTGGACAGAGATAAGGGTCTTGCTATTGGTCCTTCCTTCTGTCTCATCGTGCACTGTCCACGAATCACAACACACTCATGCGGATGGTGGGCGGGGGGGGGGTACACCAGTGACCTGTGACTCGTCTGAAGCTAATCGACTCGCTCAAAGGGTGGGCAAACATTTTGAGTCTTTACTTCCCCATCTTAAAGTCAGGTACCCCTCTAAAGCTGTGTGGACTTGTGGGACGACACTTGGAAACTGGAAAAATAGATAGATAGGTAGATATATATATATATAGATAGATAGATAGATAGATAGATAGATAGATAGATAGATAGATAGATAGATAGATAGATAGATAGATAGATAGATAGATAGATAGATAGATAGATAGATAGATAGATAGATAGATAGATAGATAGATAGATAGATAGATAGATAGATAGATAGATAGATAGATAGATAGATAGATAGATAGACATCTTAAAATTTCTTCTATCCCCTCATCTCCCACATTGCCCCACCCATCCATCTAGCAGTGACGTCATGTCCATGTATGACCAAGATACTACAAGACTAACTCTACACACCAACTCAGTTCCTTCAATTCATTACATTGACCAATGAAACCAAACAATCTGATCCTTCCTTCATCAGTCAATTCATCAATCAAACCGTCACGCTGTAGGAAACCAAGTCGGTCATTGTTTTTTTTTTGTTTCAACAGATCGTGACACGAGCAAAGCCAAAATAAAATGTTTAGGATTGTAGGGAAGAGGTGGTGTGCGGGGGTGGGGGGGTATTTTTCAGGTAAATTATTGTCTCCCTCGCCCCTGAGTAGTTGCCCCTGGTAGCATGTATGTGTCACTAGGATAAAAGTATTGTACACAAAGATCATTTCTCTAATTGTGTACTGCTGTCGATTATGACAACCAAATTGTGTACAATAATTAAGTTGATTGTAAAAATTAAGTTAAATGTAATCGTTATTTATAACACAACAATAATAACATTGAACATAAGTTAAATTTACTAATACATTAAAAAGTTATTGAAATATTTTAAGTACAATTATATTGCATTATATGGCTGCATTGGGGACGGGTGGTCGTGCGGTGTAGAGCGCTCGACTGTCGACCGGAGAGTCTTGGGTTCGAACCTCAGTAAGAATTTGGGATTTTTAAAGGTCCTGGTGTAAGTCCCCAAAGTCCACCTAGCTTTGAATGGGTACCTGACTTTAAGTTGGGGAAAGTAAATGCAGCTGGGCGTTGTGCTAACCACACAACCCCTTCATATGTCGAGGTTACAGAAACAGATGAATTCTACACTTTATATGTCGAGGTTACAGAAACAGATGAATTCTACACTTTATATGTCGAGGTTACAGAAACAGATGAATTCTACACTTTATCTGTCGAGGTTACAGAAACAGATGAATTCTACACTTTATCTGCCCCGATGAACCATTATGGTCTAAAGGCAACTTTTTTTATGGCTGTGTTACCTCACTGACACGTGGCTATCTGGCTCTGAGCCTAATATCAATGTTGTAGGATACGATTTCAAATCTCAACGAATGTAGTCACCTTGAAATACCTTACCGTAATGTTCCTATGGCCAATTAAATCTCAGTGATGGTGTGGGGGGGGGGGGGGATTTGTAAGACAGAAATTTTAAAGAATGTTCCCAACAGCGGCTGTTGGGGGGGGGGGGGTTACAGCACAAGGCTGTTGAGAGGGTACGGCACAAGGTTGTTGAGAGGATACAGCACAAGGCTGTTGGGGGGTACAGCATAAGATTGTTGACGGATACAGCACAAAGCTGTTCATTAAGATGTCGACGTATCTACATTTGATTCACGGAAACTATCCGATCCAGCCATGAGCAAACTGTTTAATCCAGCCCACCATTATTTCAGGGTGAAGCAGCTGCACCAGTCTCTTATGTTACGACGATGACCTTTTATTTAAATTTGTTCATGTCAACAATCCATCCACCTGCTCTTGGTTCCGCCCCGGTGAAATGTACCAACCCGATGTGGCCCGTGATTTTTTAAAGTTTGCCCACCCCTGATCAAAATCCTTATAACTATATCAAATAAAGCAGAAGAGTGAAAGTGTTGGTCGCGACCTACTGGACTAATTTAAGTATAGAGTCCCAGGTACCTGTACCCCACACCCCCCAAGACCTGACAAAACTACGACAATGGTGTAGATGAGGGTGCCACTCCCTACCCCGCACCCCCCCCCTCTACTCTCAGCCAAATTGCGTCGAAAATGATGGGGCACCACGGAATGAGGGGAGGGGACGAATGTAGCAGTCCCGCCTTTCTCCATTCAGGGTTATTTCTAATTTACCTCCCTTAAGTCATTGCTACACGTTAAGTAAGTAACAGCGTGTGCTTGTTGTATAACATAATGTAAATAAGTTAAAATGTTTCACCCAACACATTTGCAATGTCAGTATTTATTTGATTTTTATTATTTATTTATCAAGTAAAACAGCTGAGCTATTTTATGTATAATACAACAATAATTACATTGAACATAAGATAAATTTAGTAAAACATTAAAACGTTATTGAAATACTTGAAAAGTTATATTGCATTATGCTTTAGCTGCTTTAGCTCATTGACATTGGTCACGAAATTCAATAGTCGCTTCCAAGTTCGCTTCCATGTTAGCCGACTTTGAAGTCAGGGACCAGAACATACGCTCCTGCACTTCCAGGGCAGGTGGGTGTGTCGTACATGTACTGCTTGAGAATAGCGTCGCCCTGTTTTTCTGTGAATTTCTCTTTCCAACGCCCAATAGAAACATGTTTGAAGTAACCATGTGGGTGGTGCACTATCACTGCCAGCTTTTCATTTTCAAACTCGTCATCTCTGAAAAACTTGTCGAAAACCCTTTCCCACGCCGCAACAAATTTGTCTACATATTTGTCTATTTTATCCGCCAAATTCGAATCGCAAACGACGCACAGTAGTTTGCAAATGTCTCGTTTTACGTCTTTCGTTTGTATCCTCAGGCCCTCGATGTTCACTGTCTCGCCGTCTTTACTATCGTAGAACAGTGTGCATGTCGTACCTTTGGCCTCGATGTCGTCGAAAACGACATGGGCTGCGGTGCTCACCCTGATCAGCCACCACGCTTCCCGTGGTTTCTTTGAGTTTTTTGCACTTCGAACAAGGGCAAACGTTGGTGCTGCCAATTCTGGCATCTTGCCTGGTGACCTGTTCTATTCGACCACTTCCGTATCTTAATTTGCCATCGCGTTCTCCGTGAAAGGGGTACGCCTTTTTACTCCCAGGCCAGAATTTTGGCCTGTGATGGCTGACCCTGTGGGTACCGACTCTGACAGTCAGATTGACAAGAGCATGTATCATTTGCAACAGGTTATCATCACGACAACTTTCAGGCAAGTGTTTCAATTTAAAATTTTGAACCGGGATGAAGTAAGTGTGTCCAGGGTGTTTCTTACAGTTTGAGAACCTTTTGTCTACATCTTGGTTTAAAGAGTCAATTACTTCAACATCGTGAGAGTCTTTGGAATAAAAGTAAATACACACGTGGCAATGAGAAAACTAACATATATGAAAACATCAATGAAAATAAACAATAAAATATATTTCTCAATTTAAAAAAAAAATGTAAATGTTGAAATAGATTTATTTTGTCTATGTTATTACGGTAGATATCTGGACCGTTTATGTTTATGGTAAACATTTTTTAAAAAATCGAAATTACTGACAGGTCGATAAATTGTGGCAAAGATGTGGATTGGTAACAATTCATGTCTTTCCAAAATTATACATATCGTTAGTTGTTTGTTTATATATATATGTTTTTTTAAAAATATTTTTTTTTTAAATTTAGGCCATTAAGGTTAAATTACCAAAGTCTTCTGTAAACTCTGTCCCAATGTATGGCACTGAAACAGTATTTAAAATAAATCAACTTTATTAGAGATATACTCACGGACATTATAAAAGTTTTAAAAACAAAACCAAAAAAACTTTCAATAACGTTAGTGTAAATTTTTCCAATGTTTATTAATTTTATTATTATTATTCCTTATTTCACCTCATTGAAGATATTTTGTAAGATACTAAGTGGAGTTACATTTAAGTGTAGAGTATTGCAGCTTCAGAGTATTACGACTTTAATATTTTATCACACTGACGATAGATATGTATTCATAGATGAACTGACATGTGAACAATGTAAACTTAAGCTTGTAGCTTACCTGATGAACTGTCCGAATCGGTTGAGATATTTTCAACTAAAAAGAAAAACAAGAGACAGCAGTGTTTATATGTGTGAATATATATATATATATATATATATATATATATATATATATGTGTGTGTGTGTTCGGGCCGATACTTAATAAAAAAAAACATGTGTAAGTAAAAGAGCCTATGAATTAAATAAATGAATTTTGAAAACATCAGGGCCCTCCAGACTTGTGGCCCTCGACAAGTGTTGGGGAAGGGAGGGGGGAAGGGAGGGGCTAACGCTGAGAAATACATTAAAAATCAATTTTTAGATAGCATCGGTGGTCAGTGAAAATTAATACACATTTTGGTCATCGTCGAATTAAACTAGTTCAAAAAATTTCTAGTCAAAAATCTATTGGCGTAACCTGGGACGAACATTTAGAGTTGAGGCCTCTTGCGACAAAAAAAAAAAAGAAAATATTTGGAAAAAGAGCCACACATCAAACGGTTTACAATGGGGCTCTTAGATATTTGGAGGCCCCGCCCGCTGCGCCCTTCATTAAATCCGCCGCTGAAAGCAACACATTAAAACACATGCTCAACACTGGCAATGGCGACTTAATACGGGTCTACGTTGAGTTCGACTGCCATGGAATCTTTAATGTACTACATCACGATGCAGGTCCCACGTTACTCACACCTGGCATAGTCCCTATTTTTTTTTTTACTTGAACGAGTGTTTGTCCCCCCCACCCCCCATCTGGAGCTGAGGCGATACATAGATAGATACATAGATAGATACATAGATAGATACATAGATAGATACATAGATAGATACATAGATAGATACATAGATAGATACATAGATAGATACATAGATAGATACATAGATAGATACATAGATAGATACATAGATAGATACATAGATAGATAGATAGATAGATACGTGGATAGATACATAGATAGATACATAGATAGATACATAGATAGATACATAGATAGATACATAGATAGATACATAGATAGATACATAGATAGATACATAGATAGATACATAGATAGATACATAGATAGATACATAGATAGATACACGGATAGATACATAGATAGATACATAGATAAATACATAGACAGATATACAGACAGATACATAGATAGATACATAGATAAATACATAGACAGATATACAGACAGATACATAGATAGATACATAGATAGATACACAGATAGATACATAGATAGATACATAGATAGATACATAGATAGATACATAGATAGATACATAGATAGATACATAGATAGATACATAGATAGATACATAGATAGATACATAGATAGATACATAGATAGATACATAGATAGATACATAGATAGATACATAGATAGATACATAGATAGATACATAGATAGATACATAGATAGATACATAGATAGATACATAGATAGATACACAGATAGATACATAGATAGATACACAGATAGATACACAGATAGATACACAGATAGATACACAGATAGATACACAGATAGATACATAGATAGATACATAGATAGATACATAAATAGATACATAGATAGACGCATAGATACGTAGATACACCGATAGATACACAGATAGATACATAGATAGATAAATAGACAGATACACAGATAGATACATAGATAGATACATAGACAGATACACAGATAGATACACAGATAGATACATAGATAGATACACAGATAGATACACAGATAGATACATAGATAGATACACAGATAGATACACAGATAGATACATAGATAGATACACAGATAGATACACAGATAGATACATAGATAGATACATAGATAGATACACAGATAGATACACAGATAGATACACAGATAGATACACAGATAGATACATAGATAGATACACAGATAGATACATAGATAGATACACAGATAGATACATAGATAGTTACGCAGATAGATACACAGATAGATACACAGATAGATACATAGATAGATACACAGATAGATACACAGATAGATACACAGATAGATACATAGATAGATACACAGATATAGATACATAGATGGACACACAGATACATAGATAGATACATAGATAGATACACAGATAGATACATAGATAGATACACAGATAGATACACAGATAGATACATAGATAGATACACAGATAGATACACAGACAGATACATAGATAGATACATAGATAGATACACAGATAGATACACAGATAGATACACAGATAGATACACAGATAGATACACAGATAGATACATAGATAGATACACAGATAGATACACAGATAGATACATAGATAGATACACAGATAGATACACAGATAGATACACAGATAAATACACAGATAGATACACAGATAGATACACAGATAGATACACAGATAGATACATATATAGATACACAGATAGATACACAGATAAATACAAAGATAGATACATAGACAGATACACAGATAGATACACAGATAGATACACAGATAGATACACAGATATATACATAGATAGATACACAGATATATACATAGATAGATACACAGATAGATACATATATAGATACACAGATAGATACACAGATAGATACACAGATAGATACATTGATAGACATACAGATAGATACACAGATAGATACACAGATAGATACACAGATAGATACACAGATAGATACACAGATAGATACATAGACAGAAACACAGATAGATACATAGTTAGATACACAGATAGATACATAGATAGATACACATATAGATACACAGATAGATACACAGATAGATACATAGATAGATACACAGATAGATACATAGACAGATACACAGATAGATACACAGACAGATACACAGATAGATACACAGATAGATACACAGATAGATACATAGATAGATACACAGATAGATACATAGATAGACATAGATAGATACACAGATAGATACATAGATAGATACACAGATAGATACATAGATAGATACATAGATAGATACATAGATATTACATAGAGTAGATACATAGATGAATACATAGATAGATACACAGATAGATACATGGATAGAAACACAGATAGATACATAGATGAATACATGGATAAAATGCATGGATGAATACATAGATAGATACACAGATAGATAGTTACATAGATAGATACATAGATAGATACAAGGATAGAAATGTAGATAGATATGAATGAGTATGGATATTGTTATGGATAGATACATAGATGAATACATAGATAGATACATAGATAGATACATGGATAGAATCATGGATAGATACATGGATAACCATAGATAGATACATAGATAGATACATAGATAGATACATAGATAGATACATAGATAGATAAGCAGGTAGGCGAATATGTAGACCAAAACTAAAGGAAATTGTTTACCTGAATTTTCCGGATCCTTAAGGATCGACCACATCTC
>JAGDYQ010000136.1:2204840-2232340 GCA_021962125.1 Bulinus truncatus | reverse complement strand
ACAAGGCTGTTCATTAAGATGTCGAGGTCTCTAAATTTGATTCAAGGAAACTAGCCAATCTAGCCATGGGCCTAATCCGTCCCGCGGGACTGTTCAATCCAGCCCACCATTGTTCCAGGGTGAAGCACAGCTGCACCAGTCTCTTATGTTACGACCATGACATTTTATTTAATTTGTTCATGTCAACAATCCATCCACCTGCTCTTGGTTCCGCCCGCCCGCCGGTCAAATGTACGAACCCGATGTGGACCGTGATTTTAAAAGTTTGCCCACCCCTGACGAAAATTCTTATAAATACGTCAACTAAAGCAGAACAGTGAAAGTGTTGGTCGCTACCTACTGGACTAATTTAAGGTTAGAGTCCCAGGTACCTGTATCCAAGACAGCCGCTAGATCTGATAAACTAGGACGATGGTGTAGAGGAGGGTGCCACTCCCCATCCCCTACTCTCAACCAAATGGCGTCGAAAATGATGAGGCACCACGGAATGAGGGGACGAGGATGGGGTGGTGGAAGGGACGAATTTACCAGTCCTGCCTTTCTCCATTCAGGTTTATTTCTAATTTACCTCCCTTAAGTCATTGCTACACGTTAAGTAAGCAACAGCGTGTGCTTGTTGTATTACATAATGTAAATAAGTTAAAATGTTTCACCCAACACGTTTACGATGACAGTATTTATTTGATTTCTATTATTTATTTGTCAAGTAAGCTATTTTATGTATAATACAACAATAATTACATTGAACATAAGATAAATTTAGTAAAACATTAAAACGTTATTGAAATACTTCAAGAACAATTAAATTGCATTATGTAGCGGTATTAACTCGTTGACTGTGGTCATGAAATTCAATAGTCGCTTCCAAGTTCGCTTCCAAGTTAGCCGACTTTGAAGTCAGGAACCAGAACATACGCTCCTGCACTTCCAGGGCAGGTGGGTGTGTCGTACGTGTACTGCTTGAGGATAGCGTCGCCCTGTTGTTCTGTGAATTTCTCTTTCCATCGCCCAATGGAAACATGTTTGAAGTAGCCATGCGGGTGGTGCACTATCATTGCCAGCTTTTCATTTTCAAACTCGTCATCTCCGAAAAATTTGTCGAAAACTCTTTCCCACGCCGCAACAAATTTGTCTACATATTTGTCTATTTTATCCGCCAAATTTGAATCGCAAACGACGCACAGCAGTTTGCAAATGTCTCGTTTTACGTCTTTCGTTTGTATCCTCAGGCCCTCGATGTTCACTGGCTCGCCGTCTTTACTGTCGTAGAACAGTGTGCATGTCGTACATTTGGCCTCGATGTCGTCGTAAACGAGATGGGCTGCGGTGCTCACCCTGATCAGCCACCACGCTTCCCGTGGTTCCTTTGAGTTTTTGCACTTCGAACAAGGGCAAACATTTGTGCTGCCAATGCTGGCATCTTGCCTGGTGACCTGTTCTATTCGACCACTTCCGTATCGTAATTTGCCATCGCGTTCTCCGTGAAAGGGGTACGCCTTTTTACTCCCAGGCCAGAATTTCGGCCTGTGATGGCTGACACTGTGGGTACCGACTCTGACCGTCAGTTTGGCAACAGCTTGAGTCATATCCAACACGTCATCATCACGACAACTTTCAGGCAAGTGTTTCAAATTAAAATATTGAACAGGGATGAACTGATTGTGTCCAGGGTGTTTCTTACAGTTTGAGAACCTGTTCTCTACATCTTCGTTCAAAGTGTCAATTACTTCAACATCGTGAGAGTCTTTGGAATAAAAGTAAATACATACATGCAATGAGAAATCAACTGTAATACATCCAACTATGAAATGTATTTCTCCAGTTAAAAACAAAAATAAAATTAAAATGTTAAATTAGATTTTTTCCCAAAGAGGTTATTATGGTGAACGTGTTTAAAAGTTAAATATGTTCAAGATAGGTAGTCGAACTATAGACTAATTAATAACCAGACAAAATTTTCTTTGAGTTACAATGCATATTGTTAGTTGTTTTTTTTTTGTTGTATTTACATAAAAAAAATTTTTTTTATTAAATTTTGACCAATAAGGTGACATTACTAAAGTCTTCTTTCAACCTGGCCCAACCGTCTGAGACTGAAATAGAATTTTGTTTTTAAAACACATTTCAATAGATATAGTCATGAACATCAAAAAATGTTTTAAACTTTAAAAAAACCACCTTTGAATAAGGTTAATGTAAACTGCATAAAAAAAATATTAACTTTTCCCATGTTTATTTTTTTTATTATTATTATTATTTTTAATTATTTCACCTCTGTGAAGATATTTTTGTAAAGTTATTAAGCGGTCTAAGTGCAGAGTTTTGCACTATCAATTGTTATCATACTGACGATATGTGTAGATGAACTGACATGGAATGCAAAATAAACTTAGGCTTGTTGTTGTTTACCTGACGCAAAATCCGAATCGGTTGAAATATTTGCAACTGAAAATATAAACAAGAGACAGCAGTGTGTGTGTATGTATACATATATATATATATGTGTGTGTGTGTGTAAGTGTATGTAAAAAAAATCTGTCATTGCCAATATTTAATATAAAATAAGTGTAAAAAAAAAAAGAACATATAAATAAAGAAATGAATATTGAAAACAACGGGACCTCCAGGCTTGTAAACGTTGGTAAACATAAATGCATTATATAATTAACGTTCTAAGCTTTGAAAAAAAATACCCTACCTTGGAGATCAATATCACTGTTTATTGAACGTTTCTTCACTCTATCACCAATAATACCTGCAATAAAATAGTTATTGTTTTTTGTTTGTTTGTTTGTGTTTTTTTGGGGGGGTTTCACATGTTAACTTCCTAGGGTATCATATGTTAACTTCCTAGGGTATCATATGTTAAGACCCTGATCTTGGTCACTAGCAATTGTAATGACTTTACCCCCAAAGATTTAGCCTGAACTCTTAATTTAACTAATATCACCTTCTAATTTCACCTTCTAATTATTTAGTAAACAAAAGATATAACCCTTGAACTTATTTAAATTAAAAAATACATGATCTTGTCTTCCGGACCCAACTTGTGAGAACACTATTCTCCACAGTGATTATTAACAAGAGAATAAATAACTTACCGTATTTGCCTAGACTTAACATCCTTTCTGAGTGTATATTTACTGAACAGGCAGATAAAAAAATTGTTATTGTTAAAAAGATGGATGGAGAATGTATTATATCATTTAGTTAGATGAAAAATTCTAAAAATGAATTTTTCGCTGAATATTAAAACTATTTTTTTCATTACGCAGACATAGACATTACGTTGATAAAGTTGTAGATAGCCAGACAGACATTAGAAAACCTATTGTAGATAGACGATAAGACATTTCAAAAGACAGCTGTAGATACATTTACACAATAGGAAGACAATTGTACATTGACAGACAGACATTAGAAAAACTATTGTAGATAGACATAAGAATTTAAAAAACAGCTGTAGAAACATTTACACAATAGGAAGACAATTGTACATTGACAGACAGACATTAGAAAAACTATTGTAGATAGACATAAGAATTTAAAAAAACAGCTGTAGAAACATTTACACAATAGGAAGACAATTGTTGCAAGACTTCAAAGACACTTAATAACCGTTTCATTCTCACTAATAATGAAGCATAAAACTTATATTTTGGATATCTCTACACTCATACAAACGTGCATTGCACATGTTGTTCTTGTGTAACTTTCCATTACACTGTTGTGTTACATATATTAATATATGAAATTCATTGCAATGTTGTTCTTATGTAACTTTCCATTACACTGTTGTGTTACATATATTAATATATGATATTCGTTTTATAGTTTGGTGGGGGGAAGGTTTTTCAAATATTTTCAGAAAAGGTTATTAGCATCATAATACACTCATAAAAAGTCTCCTTTTCTTGACATGTAAACATGAGGTTACAAAAAGAAGCCATAAACCTAGTGGGGAACCTCAGGTGGCCGCAAAGTTGGCCCATGACTTCAATACAAAGATATATGTTATGTAGGTTTATAGATGATATAACGTATTTATCGCTGGAGCAAAAGTTTAACTCATAAAACTAGTATGTTACAGCTTTTTTTTTATCAGTTTGAGTAATTAACTGATTAAGACTTGATCATAAAGTAAATTAAGTATTTGTAATAATCGATGATGAAAGATGAATAGAATCGATTTGGTTCATTTGGATTTGTTCTTGTTTTTAAAGTGAAAAAAAAATGTTTTAAAATGAATATATATTAGCTCCAGCTGAGCAATGGAAACACATTAGTGTCAATGTATCTATTAATTTTAGAATATTTTGATAGGTAGATGGATAGATTGGCAGACGGATAAGCATGCAGGGATATGGAAAGACAGATAAATAGAAAGATCGATAGAAACATAGATTAATAGATAGATAATAGATAGATAGATAAATGGATAGATAAATAGACAGATAGATTGATAGATAGTTAGTTAGATAGAGTGATACATAGATCGATCGATAGATAGGTAGATAGATAGAAACATAGATTAATAGATAGATAAATAGATAGATAGATAGATAGATAGATAGATAGATAGATAGATAGATAGATAGATAGATAGATAGATAGATAGATAGATAGATAGATAGATAGATAGATAGATAGATAGATAGATAGATAGATAGATAGATAGATAGATAGATAGATAGATAGATAGATAGATAGACTTTCCAATCAAATAAATCATTTTTATTATCATTTACATATTATACAAAACATTGTTTATTTAACAAACTTAAGGGAGATTGTTTACCTGAAATGTCCAGATCTGAAGGATTGACCACTTCTAAAACTGAGAAATAGTAATAAATATCTTAATACATTTTTAAAATAATTTTTATATATAATTTTTTTTACATTACATATGAGCAATATGAAGATGGTCGGCAATTTTAGTACTCACTCTATTTAGTACTCACTCTGTTTAGTACTCACTCTATTGAAAACTGAGACTATTATCAGAGAAAATGTCATTAAGAAAATGAAATATTCAACTCGGAAGATTTTTTTATGTAGCATAATAATAATAATATTATATATAACAGCTAGACAATATAATGATCGACTTACTGTAACTGTTTTTCGAACTACTCTCACTGTTAATTGAAGAAAGCGACGACATTGTATTCTTTCTGTGAAGAACATCTGTAGATTTTACAAGACGTATAGCTGATTTTTTTTTTATAACTATATTAAAACCAAGCATATAAGTTGATTCATGATTCATTTCAATAGAGGCATAGTTATCAATATGTTTATACGTTTGAGATAAGTCTTTACATGTGTGCACAATTTGTATGACCTACATGTAATAATTGAATGTGGTACTTACTCTCTTCACCTGTAGATGACAGACTGCTACTGATTTCCTGTACTAAATCACGTTTTTTATCTGTTAAAGAAATGGTTAATTGATTGAACTGGGAAGTGAGGAGAAATGGCTCAAGAAATTCGAGGCATTATGGTATAATGTAGTAATGTCCATCTGCTTTGATATGGTATAATGTAGTAATGTCTATCTGCTTTGAGATGGTATAATGTAGTAATGTCCATCTGCTTTGATATGGTATAATGTAGTAATGTCTATCTGCTTTGAGAAGGTATAATGTAGTAATGTCTATCTGCTTTGATATGGTATAATGTAGTAATGTCTATCTGCTTTGATATGGTATAATGTAGTAATGTCTATCTGCTTTGAGATGGCATAATGTAGCAATGTCCATCTGCTTTGAGATAGTATAATGTAGTAATGTCTATCTGCTTTGATATGGTATAATAAATATTTATGTGTGCTTTTTTTCTATAATATGCTTTGTAGTGCGGTGCTGTATTCTATAGTGTCCTAAGCTATTGAATACTGTTAGCTCTGTATTATGTTTTGATATGTTGTGTTATAATCTTAATATGTCTATGTGCAGTTCCATGTACTGCTTTGATGTTTTATGCTCGGATGGGTGTGGACTAACTGCGTCCCAGGGGCTGTTAAACCCCGGACAAGGCCCGCCTATCTCTACGCTCCTTCACATCAATGACGTTTATATTTTTAGGTCCGGTTCTTCTGACAAATTCAAGAACCTATTGCGGTTCTCGATACTAAACGTTTTCCCCACCCCTGAGCTAGGACCGAGCTAGGACTTGCTAAGCTATGATTTTATAAACTGCACATAGCCTACTAAGTCAGCATTTCAACATACTAGCTACAACACAGCCTCTCTAAGTTTACTTATCGTAAATTGGATGAAATTGTACTCACTTTTCTTTCCCTTCTCCGCACTCGGTTTCCTGTTAGGCATACCTTGGAGAATTCGCAAAATAAAGATTTGAAGTGACATCAGATAAAAGTAAAATACAACAAAAAAAAAGTGCTCCTGGCTCCGGAGACATGCGTAACACCAATTGTACACTTGTCAGGGCCGGCTCTGGGGATAGGCGACATAGGCAGCTGCCTAGGGTGCCAAATTGCTAGGGGCGCCAAATTTTAGATGAAAAAAAAAACTTTTCATGAAGAAGGGGCGGGCGTCCAAATAGATGACTGCCTAGGGCGCCAAATTGCCTGGGGACGTCTCTGTCACTTGTAATATTATTCCCCTGATTTTTGCTCCCTGCGACAGGGCATTCAACAACATATATCAGCCTCTGTGCTCACTTTATGAGGCTAAGTGCATGAGACTTCTTGAGTTATACATGTACTAGTATATATATATATATATATATATATATATATATGTGTGTGTGTGTGTGTGTGTGTGTGTGTGTGTATAATATACGGAGGGGACCATACATGCAGGCAGGGACCACTAACACATATTTGCAGCAACTATGCTGCCTGCATCACTAAGTATAGTGAGACGTGTGAATAGGTAAGGGAAAATAATTCATATATATTTATCAGTACCCAATTTATCAGTCCTAAGACCACTTTCTTTAAACAATGTGAAGCATTCTCAATGTAGACATTTTTACCTGGTGATTGCTTGCTCGCTGATTGACCCATGTAAAAAAACGGCAAATAAAGCACAAATATTTGACCGATTATTTACCGTGCCAGAGTTGTTGTTTTTTTGTTTAAGTTTGTATTTTTAAAGTTTAGAATTGTTTATAAAGAACACACAGCAATTATGTAATAAATCCCATGTCTATTATGAAAAAAAAAAAGAACTATATAATTTATTTACTGTCGACATTTAGTTTACAAAGAAAATGTATCTTCTTTTTTACTAGGCCTATGATCTTTACAAATATTGAGTTTACAGGTTATTTCGGATATTCCCGACATGATATGACATTTCTTTATACAAAACTAAGTGTATAATCATTATACAAAATACATTCTGCATGTTATTTCGGGAATTCCCGACATGATATGACATTTCCATTCATCAAAACGAGAATTTAAAATATTTCAAACAATTCAATTTAATGTGTAAAAAAAATGAGAACATATACAAAATTGATTAATTTTTTAATCAACACAAATTTATGTCTTTTTTTCCTTTTAGTATGACATTTTGTTCAACATTGGGAAACCCCAACATGATTTGGGCAGCCATACAAATTTATCAACGGTAGGCTATATCGAATTGGTCAAATGTATATCTAAAAGGTTTTTTTTTTTATATTTCCTCCCTCAGTCATTAGGCTACTAACTGCAAGAGCTAATTGAAATTTGTCTGCAATTACTTAAAAGCGTGGAAGTTGTTTCTTTTTTTAATTCGGCCTTCGAAAAGCAAATGACATTACTAACACTATTCATCTATACAATAAATCCACTGACATTTGTTTTGTTTTTTTAATTCAATTATAAACAATCGTGCATTCGTTGTTTTCAAATGGGATGAATATTTTATATGTATCTCATTTTATTTCAGCTGTTTTATCATTATCACCCTTTACGTGTCTGGGATATATAGAAAAATGGATTTCCATTTACCAATTCAAGCATAACTTTTCAACAAATCAAACTGGTTGTTAGAGTTATTTGATTTTAAACTATGAAAAAAAAATCGTCCAGTCTGGTTGCGATAAAAATGTATGTGTATTATAACTGTCATTTGTCATTATAATAATCAGCCACTTGCTTCTAGGCCTACTATTCAATTGTTACATCCCTGTTTTTTAACACAATCCTTCAAATTACACAATCATGTTAATTACATAATTCTGTTCATAAAAAGTGTTGTAATAGTACAGTTAGGTGAACTACACAATCATTTTAATAACTAATTTAATCTAACTTCACAATTTCGCTGTTGACAAAATTAACTTAATTACACAATTTTGCTAATGACACATTGCTGCTAATAATACAAAACATATTAGTTACACAATCCTGTTAATGACACAATTCTGCTAATGGCACAACCATTTAAGTGCCAAACATAAACTTTCATAATTTTGTATATTTTTCAAAAAGCCTACTGTATTTTCTATACAGTGTGACATTTTATCCATTTTTATCTTTTGTTAATTTTCAGATAATTTTATTCTGCAGATGTAACTGGGATGGGTTATTTAGTTAAAGTTGATATTCAACAATATTGACTTAATCTGTTTAGCACATATGGACTAAATGACACAGAATGTACAGGTAAGCTAATGTGTATCATTAAGAAAAATGAATGTGTCCATCTAACATTATCAACTAAATAAAAGCGTGGGCGCCAGAAATAAATGAAATATTTTATCCTCATAGGCTCTCACTTCAATGGATGATTCGCCATGATAGTTAGGGTGAATATATTGTAAAAGAAATTTGATAATATAAAAGAAATTTGATATTATAAAAGAAATTTGATATTATAAAAGAAATTTGATATTATAAAAGAAATTTGATATTATAAAAGAAATTTGATATTATAAAAGAAATTTTATATTATAAAAGAAATTTGAAATTATAAAAGAAATTTGATATTATAAAAGAAATTTGATATTATAAAAGAAATTTGATATTATAAAAGGGCTATATTCTATATGATTTCGTCTCACATTTTGATGTTTTGTGTCTTATTCCAATATTGCATCATTATATTTTAATTTTTATTTGAACCATTTATTTTCTCCATTGGCACTTGTTTTTTTTTTTTGTCTAATTCGTCACTATTTGTCCATGATGTGTTGTATGTTCAACTAATATACACATAATATATCATACTTGTTTACAGTTTAGAGAAAACGCTGTCGAAGGAAATGCACGACACAAGCAGCGGTATGGTATTACTTCGTATCTTCAATAATCTTCATATATGAAATGATTAGTATTTATTCAATGGAGGGCCATATGAACCGGGGCCCTCTTAGGCCCATTTGTCTGATTGCTCCAAATTGAGCCCCGCATTTGGCAGGGGCCCCACTATTTACATTTATATCACTAGTAATAGATGATGGGCCTCACAAAGTAATCGTTCAACTGGGCCGCACAATTCGTAAGGTCAGCCCTGATATTAATCATAAGGCTAATACGGAGTACAACCTTAGACCTTAGGCCCTAAAAAAAAAATCGGCCCTCGTTTAACAGACTAAATGACTTCGAGTGATTTTCACCACTAACTTCGTGCAGAAACCTTGCTACCTCTTTGCAACTACTGTAAACATGCCGGTATGTTCAATCTGGACAGACGAAATTCAATCCACATGTGATAAGTCAAGTTGTTCGGGAATTTCGGCATCGCGCCTTATGGCTTACAGCATCTTTTATCCGGCCCTTATCCTATAAAACATAATTTGGAATGTTGGGGTAAATCTGTATAAGGTATTGGCAACGCCTTCAGTGCTAATGCGATATCGAACTATGTCAGGTGGTAGGGCTTACCCATTATTACAAGCGAAACGTTTCCATTTTATTCAGTGCCTTAAAAAAAAAGGAAAATAACGCCGTGACTAACAATGCGTGGTAGCAAGGGCTTGAACAATACCAAATAAGGCAATAACATGAAACGTAAACAAAGCTTAATCACAAGGGATATGACAGAAAGGATAATATCAGATCATATCAGATAACACGTCAGCCCCGTAGTTGAAAATTCTACAGCAGGGGCCAGGCATTCTACAGCAGGGACCAGGTCAATAGCGGGGGGGGGGGGGGGCAGGAAACAGATGTTACAAAGTAAAGCAAACAAGCAGAAGGGGCCAGACAAAACGAAGGGGGCCCGGCCCCCATGCAACCCCCCCCCCGTCGCACGCTACGGGCCTGTATCACGTTGAGTGCTGCAATGAGATTGGTATTATTAGAATTGAGTTTTGTTATAGAAGGAGTCGTCGTAACGCCGATAGAGGCCCACGGGAAGAAAGATTGGGCGGTGCCTCATATTCATTATATATATATAAACCCTATTTATAAGAGAACAATGGAATGCACGTTATCGATAGATACAAGCTTTATATATTCATGAGGGGTGGGTGTGGGTGGGTGTGTGGGGGGGGGGCATGCTTTATTTTATGACGGTAGAATAACTTTGATATGTTTAGTTTTCGCGGCGAAGATTTATCGATGAATTTCATTTGGTTACAGTAACGGTTACACCATCTTATTTTAGTTTTTGGTTTAAATAGTAGCTCTAGGGAGGTGAAAATATTGTGTGTGTACAGTGCAGTAAATAGCGGCAGTAGCGCCAGGGTCGGACTGAAAGTTTCGCCCCCCACCCCGTTCCGCCTGCTTAAATTACTTCATTTCGGCGTGTACCATCCCTAACTGGCTGGCGGAAAAGTAAGCTTCCCTGCGTAGTTGCATTACTGACTGCAAATTATAAATCATTTCAAAATAAAATTAATCAATACTGAAACCTACTTTTTTTTTTCTAATAGTTTACTTAAGCGTCAACTAAATGTACACCTACAATTTTAGTTATAGTTTAGAGTAGGCCTAATTCACGTCCTAATTCAAGTATACATTGTTTACTCTCATCTAGATCCTGGTCATGACCGGTACGACCTCCATCGTCTGAACAGAAACTGTGAGAAAAATAACAACAACCATGAAGGTTTTACACTTCGAGAAAATTTTAATTCAGACGACATTCCTGATCGATTTCGCGGCAATCCAGATATGTTGGACCTGATTGAACAGCTATGCCAACTCACTGTTAAACTAAATGTGGCACATAGAAGCGCTCACAGGCAAGACCCAAAAAACGAGACAGATGATAACATCAACGGCATTATTCAGGGATGTCAGGGCAGCGGAAGAATACAGGACGTAAAGGACGTGAATGAAAGTAGTCCGGGTCATGAAAGCGGTTGTGCGTCTAAAAACTCTAGGGGAAGGTTGCATAGGATCACCGTGCAGACATCCAAGCACGTAGTTTTCGATGAGACTGAAGCGGAACACACTGAATGTATTATCAACTTTAACGGGCCTAATTCATTCCCCCATCTGATCTTGGACCGGTGCTTCATGTCAAGCTCTGACGCCAACAAAGATTCCTGCCTACTGGAATTTGACGTTAGCGACAGCGAAACGATTGAGTCGATCAAATCTGCCATCAACAAGTTCAAAGTTTTGTCTGACAAATTACAGGTGAGATACTCAAAGGTGAAAGATGAGGACAGGCTGTGCGTAGTCGTGTCGCACCCCCACGGCTGCTACAAGTACATCTCATTCGGGACGTGGCGAAAGGACGACGACGGCTACTACACCTACACCGCCAAGACTTGTCCAGCGTCGAGCGGCGGCTCACTCATTCTCATCGGGATCAACGCTAATGACCTGGTGCATATGGGGTGGAATTCGTCCGGGCTAAACTGCAGCAGCTTTGCCGAAGAAGGAGCAGGCCTCTTGGTAGCAGGTCACGGTTATTAGACATAGAAGTCATCACACATTCGTAAAAAAAAAACAGTTTGACAAGATGTTTAGAGGCGATCAAACCCTTTTCGCCCTTGGGGGCACTCAAATAGCAAAACACGGACTAATTGTAATGTACTGCCAGTGGCGTAGGATAGGTACTACGGGTTGTGAGACCGCACAGTGCTCAGAACTTGGAAGGGGGCGCCGAAAGAAGGCTGTTAAAGGTTGGTTTTCTTAGCACTTTTTATATTGGAAGGAGGGCGCCAAAAATGTAATTGACCCAGGGCGCCTCACTAGCTAGCTACGGCTCTGTGCAATACTATTTCGCTGCATTTAAAACGAAACTGATAATTTAATACCTTTGCATGTCATCGCTCACCGCAACCAGAAACTTTTAAAAAACATAACCTGTGACTTATTCTGAAAAAAAAAAATCTATGCATATTCTGAAAACAACATAAGGCCTATTCTGAAAACATAACTTATGAGATATTCTGAGAAGATAACGAAATATGTGAGATAATAAACATTTTGTGTGAAGATAGTGTTAACATTTCACCAGACATACATTTCGACCTTTGAATTGAACAGACTGATCCGATAAATCTGTAACGATGAGCGTTGACCGGAACAAACGTTACCACAATATATATTTCTCTGAACATATTTATAGATACATTTATTACCTCAAGTGGACTAAAGTTTCTGTGTCTTTCAGGTACGAATGGCAAAAAAAAACAGTAGCGTAACTCTCTCTCTCTCTCTCTCTCTCTCTGAACTCTCTCTCTCTCTCTCTCTCTCTCTCTCTCTCTCTCTCTCTCTCTCTCTCTCTCTCTCTCTCTGAACTCTCTGAGTGATAACTGTGGGATGAATCTCTTAGAGCCCGTGAGATCAAGTTCCCCCTGTTCCTCAACATCCGGGAACAGCAATAACGGCCAATGGCCAGCAAACTACCCGATTGGTCCACCCTGTGGTCCGCCAGCCCGGGCAATCAAAAAAGCACGTGATCCACGGTTTCCTCAACTCCTCTGCAGAGTCGGCAAAAGGGTATCGACATAGGGCCTCAACCTCCCAAAGTACGCGCCTATAGGACAGTGCCCGAATTATTGACTGCACGATCCTCGTGAACCGCCACCACGGGCCAGATTTGGAGGGCCGCTCCATCTGACAGCGGACAGCAGCCCCGTAGTGTGATAATTCTACAGCAGGGGCCAGGCATTAAACAGCAGGGGCCAGGCATTAGTAGGGGGGGGCAGGTAATACATTTTACTAAGTAGAACAAATAAGCAGAGGGGGCCAGACAAAACGCAGGGGGGGCCGGCCCCCTGCCCCCCCGCACGCTACGGGCCTGGCGGACAGTAGCGTAACAAACAAAAGTTTAGCGCCCCGAGGCGGACTGTAAAAATGCCGTTCTTTCACCCACACACACACACCCCACACCCCTTTTCGTAACGCCACTGACAACAACAATTTGTGTCACTATGTTCTTACTAAATTTACCATCGATAACATAAAGAATTTCAACTTTTTTTTTTTAAAGTTAATCTAAAATGAATAGAAATTTGGTAGATATTCACGAATGGCTAAAATTTAAATCAGGTCAACGTACTTCACAGTAGTGATAAGCAAATAATAGAACAAAATTAGCTTAATATAAATAATCATCTGGTACTAACGGTTGGTTTTTACATTCGCAGTAGAGTAACTAGCCAGGGAGCGGTTATAATTAGATATATATATGATATATGATATATATATTGTTACAAGTATAAATATATATATATATATATATATATATATATATATAAATTATAAAGTATTATCAATAATATAAAGTAAAACCAAATGGGTGCTACAGTTCCATATTCAATAGACGAGGCGCTTCAGTTTCTAAAACACTGTTAACTACATAGTAAATCAGCTATGCTAAACTGTGTGCAATTTTTGTATTGCAGCTTACTTTTGATTACGTCATTTCATAAATCTCATAATAATAATATAATCTCTAGCTTTTTGTGACCGAACACTACACAATCATGCTAAAGAATTTGGTTTAGAGGATAAAACAATACCACTGACCTATAGAATATTTTCAGCCACTGTAATAAAATCTTTCAATTCTATTTCAGATTTTGTTCCATGAACAAGACACGTGACATCTTCTCACAGATAACCTGCGCCAGTATTGATCCTATGAAGCATTAAAAGTTGATCTCAATGCGAAACAGTTCCTCTAATCCTAACTGGCCATCGGGGTAGATGAAGTGAAGAATTCACCTGTTTTTGTTAGCACAACGCACGACCGCCTTTACTTCCCCATTTAAAGCTGGGTGGTTTTGTCGGACTTATAACTAAGCGTTGGACTAGTTCCGTTGGCTCTCACCGAGGATCGAACCCAGTTCTCTCAGAAGTCGTGCATCTACACCACTCGGACATCCGTCCCACATCGAAATATTGTACATAATCTAAATAACAACATAATTCTTTTTTATTATTATTTAATAGTTTATTATATTTTTACACGTCAAGAGTATGAACCAATGCTGTGATTATATTTAAACTATCGGATAACATTGACCAAATATGAATGGCATTTGTATAAGTTGTAAAATGAATGAGTGAATGACGTAGTTTGTATAGATATTTCTTTCTCTTAATTATTCAGAGTTGCCTGCCTCCGCCCCTACAGTTGCTGGCAGGCCGAGCTTCGGCGCACTTTTCTTTCTTCTTTCCGAGTAGCCAGTGGTCAATGTTGCGGTCAGTGTAAAGTGCCATAAGATGAAGCGACGCGATGGCATTTTTATTTTCACTATCACTAAACTAACAATGATCTGTGCTCCACTTCTTGACTTCAGCACATGGTCATTTCGGTCCAAATGTCCAGTTTTTAAATTGACCAGCACACAATTGAACACATCGACTGGTTAGACATAACAATAGTGAAACAGCAGTACTAGGGTTCCAAAAGTTAACTGATATCAAAATAATATTTTTTTTTTTTAAAAACCTTTTAGTATTGATTTCTTTTAAGTTTGTTGCCAAGATAAACCTAACGTCCAAATATTTTCGGAAGTCTTTGCCTAGGGCATCCGAAGATCTAAGAACGACTTTTATTATGAAGTTTTTGGTCTGATATACTGATAGCTAGCTAATCATATTTTTATCCCTCACCCTTTGCAACAATTATTATTTTAGAATTTTCTTATCAATATACTATTTTACGAGAAACAAAGACATTGATATATCTGAATTTTAAATATTCATAATTTGTATGTAAAAAAACAACCAGTATTACTTAAGCTCCCTGTAAATTTGTCAAAAATATGTTTCATTTAAATGTGTGTGTGTGTGTGTGTGTGTGTGTGTGTTTGTGTGTGTGTGCTAACGGAACATGGCGGAGAACATAAATCCTTCTTTCCAAAAGTAAGACATCGTCATAAGGAGTGCGCCATAGCGACTCCACAACGGGAACTTGTTTAACTGGATTCTCGGAATCGTTGACGCGTGACGCTTGTCGCCAGAGTCAACTCTGGTGACGTTCTCAACAACGTACTAACATACAGTGTGTGTGTGGTGGCCGGGTAGGGGGGGGGAGATTGGGGGGGGGGGGTAGGGGAATGTTTATAGGGAACAATGTGACTGTATATATTGGCATTATCAGACGTGGCTCAATGCGGCTGTTATTGTATATTAATTGTGTACATTATAAAAGTTTAATACCTGGAATAGGGTGACATGTTATTGTGTACTATATACAGTCGATTCCGCTTAATTGGGACACATCGGGACCGAGGCTTTTTGTCCCAATTAAGCGGCTGTCCCAATTAAAAATACAAATTTACTATTGGCTTCTTGGTTTGGTTTCTTTGAGCTTTGTCCCAAATAAGTGGAATCCACTGTATATAAAAAAAAACGAAGTGCGTCTGTCATCAATCTTATGCGGGGCCGCCCCTGGTATATATTCGATCGATTGCAATTATCCCAAGCTGTCAGGGTCGAATCGAGGGGGGGTGGGTGGGTGGCGCAATCCGAACGGAGGCCCCGTTTGGGTAAAGTAAATTTCTATAAATGAATTAGCAATTCATCAGAGGAGGCCCCAGGTTTCTAAGTATAGTCCAAGAGCCCCCCCCTCCAAGATTAGCGGGCGGCAGACCTGTAGCCTTCTTAAATGCATTATCCCCCCCCCCCCCGACAGAGGCGGGTTCGGTATTACGTTTAGATGCGCCAGGCCTGGGATGATGATCGAATACGGCGCCTAGAGTCGCAAGTAAATATTGTATAACAAACATATCAAAGTGTTTCTATGTCGGGGGGGGGGGGGGGGGCGGGGGGGGGGCGCACCAAGGGCATCTTTAAAATGTTACGGAAGGTTTGTGGGCGTAAGCGACATATGTGTATCATCGATGATCATTGTGTGGGGGGGGGGTAGCTTTACTCGCTACTGACTCGTACGTACATTGACCCCTCCCCCCCTTCCCCCCCAATACCTCCCTCTTCCTTCTCTCCCATCCGGGATATAGATATTATTATCATTGATCTTCCGAATTTATAAAAGTCATGCAAGCGACTATTGGGATGTGCGATTGTGTGAGCGTTTATGTGCTTTGTGTGTTTGTGTGTGTGAGTGTGTGTGTCTTTGTGTGTGCCTTTGTGTGTGTGTAAGAGTGTCTGTGTATGTTTGTGTGTGTGTCTTTGTGTGTGTGTGTCTTTGTGTGTGTATTTGTGTGTGTGCGTGTTATTTTTATTTGTAAATTATCACCTAACTCAGTCCTCCCATCAAAGGTTGCAACTAGTGTGCAACTACTTTTCGCTCTCAGTATTGTTATATTAACAGTATATTTTTAAGTCATATGATCTGTAAGTGATACATTATCATTGTTCACATTATTTATCTCATTGTTTCAGGTACATTTATTTATTTGAATAATAAATAATTCAACATTGTTACATGAAAAAACAACATCGTTTCAACATTTTTTCTTACAGTTCTGATTATAGGTGTTGCCTTACACAACAGCGATAGCAAAGATTATTTATGTTTACTTAACAGGGGGCGTATTAAAGGAACGGCGCAGCGGGCCCCCCTCCCAACATTTTGTGGGTGCCCTCAGAGCCCTATTCAAATCTTTTTTCAATTTTACTCTAATTCAAGCGGACTTTATATTTACGTCACTGCCCAAGGCCTCCAGAGCTTAAGTTGGCTTCTGATGTTGACTAATTAATCTGATGAAAAAAGAGAACCTATCCAACATACTTTGCTAAGGAGAAAAACATTGTAGTGAAAAGAAAATAGTGCATTGACAATTGCTTCGTTGATGTTTATTTTCGTACAATTGAACTTTAGAAATGCGGTGCCCGTAGATTATAGCGTTAAATTTATTAACATGAAAAAATAATTAGACATGATGTATTCAACTCTGCTTTATAGAAAGAATAAAAAAAATGACTTAGATGCTTATTGTCTCCCTTTGCAATGAGTCAATGATTGCCTGCTAACGACCATAGGTCTGACAGGGGTGGAGACAAATTTGCCTCCTTCGCTTTATTCCATCTCCTTCCCCTCCCCTTTCCCCCCTCGCCGCCACCCCCCCCCCTTGCACTCTTGCCCCATTCGCCATCTTTGTTACTTGTCAAAAAAAAAAAATACACGTTTGTTTACGTCATCCGCACGAGCGAGTGCGAGCCAATGATGAAATATCGCTAACTAGGACGGAGCTCTATGATTGGTTGGGGGGAAAAAAAAAAGAGACGAGTGTCGTGTTTCACGCGCTGTAAACCTTACTAATGTGTTTTCATGAATGGACGCAATAATCAAACAGTACCGTAAGTGGGGGGGTGGGGGGGGGGTAAATTTCTAAGCTGCTTTACTTTCGATAAAACGAGACAGAACAGAAATGTGTAAACTGAATGAATTCGAGTTGTTTAGCGAAACACGAATGTTTATCATTTCATTTTGCTGTGTATTTATGGTATAGATACTGTAGAGAGTCCCTAGAGACCGTTTAGTGTAATATTAGGTATTATTCTATTCAGTGCTTTTTGTGTGCGCCGGTACGCACCGGTACGGCGTACCGGCACCTTTTTCAATGTGGGGGAAAAAAAATATTACTTTTCTAGTATTTTAAGAGGATTTAAGTTGGCTTATTATAAAATAAAATTGTTTTAGACATTTAGTATCTTTGTAGCTGTGATTTAGCTTGCATCGAGGTGCGAACTGGTAGTTAAAAGTTAGGCGATCCATCACTGAGTACCGGCACCTATTTTTTTTTTTTACAAAAAAAAAAGCATTGATTCTATTCATACATAGAATAAAATAAAGTGTACATTAATACCAGTAAATACGATCAGTCTCTTATGATACGGCCCTATGCTCACCACTGCCGTCTCAATGTGAACCCCGGGCCCATAAATGTTGCTCACCCCCCAGTAGCGTAGGGAGGGTACCGCGGGTTGTGCGGCCGCATAGGGCGGTGTACTAGGAAAGGGGCAACGGAAGTGCGCCCTTTTAAAGTGTGTGCACTTATCAGATTTGGAGAAAGGCGCCAAAAATGAAACTCTCACAAGGTACCACAATGGTTTACACATACAGAATGAAAAACAATGGTTTACACATACAGAGTGGAAAAACAATGGTTTACACATACAGAGTGAAAAAACAATGGTTTACACATACAGAGTGAAAAAACAATGGTTTACACATACAGAGTGGAAAAACAATGGTTTACACATGCCGACTCTGCTTATGTACATTTGGGTCCCCGGGCGAATGCCCCATCCGTTAAGACGTCCTGGGTTCACAAAATCCGTCGATCCGCCCCTGAGCAGTTGTTGACTGGCAATTCAAACGATCCGCGATCAAGGGAAGTAAATCACACAAGTCCTGATCAAATCGAGTTGTCTGCCGGGAACTGTGACACGGGCAGCCTGATCGCGCTGGAAGAAATTTTTTTTTTTTTAAATTCAGAACTTTTACACGGTGCGATTCAATTGAAGAGGATATTTTAGTTTGTCAATTTTCGAGGTAATTTATCTTATTTTTTTCTTGTGGTCAGTTTCGCTAATTAATGGACACCATTATAATTATAATATATCATTCTAGTTCTACGCACTTGAATAATTTTGTATATTAGGCAGCGGTGTCACCAGGGTCGGTGTCACCCCCTCTCATGACACCCCGGTCTCCATATTTTTTTTCAGACACCGTATATATGTGCGCATGCGCGACGTTATTATTTTTTTTCCGTTTCCGGGGTCAGGATTTTAGCGATAATTGATATCTATAGGTCAGTGTAAGTATACCAATAATTTCATTAAATAACGCACTGGCTCCGGATACGTCTAAGACGTACTACGTATTTTTTTTCGGGATACGTCTAGCAAACTTTAATGACGTCAGTAAACAGAATGAATGAGAACTCTTATTTACTGCAGACGTTGATGACGTCATTTACTGTTAATAATGGGAGACTATAATATTTTTTTTCGGGGACCATCAATAGATATTGCTCCACACCCTAACCCTACCCCTAACCCTAATTCTGGAAAAAAAAAAATCTGAAGAAAAAAATATATGTCTCTGAGAGGAATCGAACCCGCATATAGTTAGCCCTAAATGGGTCACGGCCAAACGATTAGCCCACTCTGCCAGCGCGCCACCAAAACGAGGCTACAATTTTAATATATAATCAGAAAGAATGGCTCGGTTATGCAATTTCCCGCGAAAAGATAATAAATTTAAATCATAAGAGTTCATCTTAGACGTATCCGGAACCGGTGCGTTAAAATAATTAATAATAAAAAGTACGCAGTGTCTGTTAATAATCGGAGATATTTTTATTTATTTATAAAAATTAAATACGGCTTTGAATTATTTTAAGAATATAGGCCTAAAACTAGATATTTTGCAGTCGGGTGTCACCCCTCGTGAGGGTGTCACCCGGTGCGGTCCGCACCCCCCTAGTGACGCCTCTGATATTGAGGATTGATCTGTAACTCTCTAACTGTACGTGTTTGCTAAGCAATAAGAACACACAATATAAATGTTATTTTAATGTACTGCTGTTTAACACAAAGTGTAACGCGAACAAATGTAAATCGAAATAGTCAATAAAAAAAATTATTTAATTCATTAAAAATTCATTTTTTTAAAGAATCCGTTTTAACTCACTGATCATACTCCCAAAGTCAATATCTTTTTATAGTAACGCACAATGAATCGCGACAGCGTGAGCCTCTGAGCCACACTGGGGCCCCGTGATAAAAAGTTTTGTGATGCCACACATAGCCTATAGTTAAAACCACACTGGGGGCCCCGTGATAAAAAGTTTTGTGATGCCACACATAGCCTATAGTTAAAACCACACTGGGGGCCCCGTGATAAAAAAGTTTTGTGATGCCACACATAGTCTATAGTTAAAACCACAATGGGGCCCCGTGATAAAAAGTTTTGTGATGCCACACATAGCCTATAGTTAAAACCACACTGGGGGCCCCGTGATAAAAAGTTTTGTGATGCCACACATAGCCTATAGTTAAAACCACAATGGAGGGCCCCGTGATAAAAAGTTTTGTGATACCACACATAGCCTATAGTTAAAACCACACTGGGGGGGCCCCGTGATAAAAAGTTTTGTGATGCCACACATAGCCTATAGTTAAAACCACAATGGGGGGCCACGTGATAAAAAGTTTTGTGACGCCACACATAGCCTATAGTTAAAACCACACTGGGGGGCCCGTGATAAAAAAGTTTTGTGATGCCACACATAGCCTATAGTTAAAACCACAATGGGGGGCCACGTGATAAAAAGTTTTGTGATGCCACACATAGCCTATAGTTAAAACCACAATGGGGCCCCGTGATAAAAAGTTTTGTGATGCCACACATAGCCTATAGTTAAAACCACACTGGGGGCCCCGTGATAAAAAAGTTTTCTGATGCCACACATAGCCTATAGTTAAAACCACAATGGGGGGCCCCGTGATAAAAGGTTTTGTGTTGCCACACATAGCCTATAGTTAAAACCACACTGGGGGGCCCCGTGATAAAAAGTTTTGTGATGCCACACATAGCCTATAGTTAAAACCACACTGGGGGGCCCCCTGATAAAAAGTTTTGTGATGCCACACATAGCCTATAGTTAAAACCACACTGGGGGCCCCGTGATAAAAAGTTTTGTGATGCCACACATAGTCTATAGTTAAAACCACAATGGGGGGCCACGTGATAAAAAGTTTTGTGACGCCAGACATAGCCTATAGTTAAAACCACAATGGGGGCCCCGTGATAAAAAGTTTTGTGATGCCACACATAGCCTATAGTTAAAACCACACTGGGGGGCCCGTGATAAAAAGTTTTGTGACGCCACACATAGCCTATAGTTAAAACCGCAATGGGGGGCCACGTGATAAAATGTTTTGTGATGCCACACATAGCCTATAGTTAAAACCACACTGGGGGCCCCGTGATAAAAAGTTTTGTGATGCCACATATAGCCTATAGTTAAAACCACAATGGGGGGCCACGTGATACAAAGTTTTGTGATGCCACACATAATATTATATGTACAAAAATACCATTTTGGCGCCCCTTTGTTAGTAGCGCCTGGGGCATGATGCCCCCTTGCCCCCTCACTACGCCACTGAAAAGGGGAGGCCCCATGGGGACGTGTTTAGGGGGATCCTGTTTCAAACGATTTCAGGTGGCCCAATATGATAAATAAATCTCAGAGTATATAAATATCTGAACGTTAGGTTCTCTGCTCTATCATTTGACATTACGGTCAGTGTAAGATTGTATTCTCCTTAAATGAGTGGAATTAATTTTAGAAATTGTCAAAATAATGTGGCTGATATGTTGTAATTTTTGGTAAGAATGTTTCAATCATAGGAATGTTTCAATCATAGGAATGTTTCAATCATAAGAATGTTTCAATCATAAGAACGTTTCAATCATAAGAATGTTTCAATCATAGAATGTTTCAATCATAAGAATGTTTCAATCATAAGAATGTTTTAATCATAAGAACGTTTCAGTCATAAGAACGTTTCAATCATAAGAACGTTTCAATCATAAGAACGTTTCAATCATAAGAATGTTTCAATCATAAGAACGTTTCAATCATAAGAATGTTTCAATCATAAGAACGTTTCAGTCATAAGAACGTTTCAATCATAAGAATGTTCTCCTCAATGCAGCAGCCATACTCTCAATTTACTGCTATCTAAAAAAAAATTTCCTCGGATCTCAACGAAGATCGAACCTGTGACTCTTCAGGTCGGCAGTCAAGCGCCTTACCATACGCCCATAGATATCACACGACCATCTATTTCCAACACACTGACATAGCCGGTAGATTACACTGATAAGAATTGACCAAAAACACAAAATCCATATAACATAGTCGTAAATGTGTACTTTAATGACGTTGATAACTTTCTAAATATATATCACGAATGTTTGTTTTGGTAATATAACCAATGGCGACTAATGACTGGTTCGTGTTTTGTGATGTTTATGTGTTTGGAAAGTGAAAATACTTTTAGTCTGTCTATCAGTGTGCCTGTATGAATGTCCATGTATTTGGTTAGCTCTCTCTCTCTGTCTCTCTCTCTCTTTCTCTGTCTCTCTCTCTGTGTCTCTCTTTCTCTCTCTCTCTCTTTCTCTGTCTCTCTCTTT
The DNA here is from genome assembly GCA_021962125.1 of Bulinus truncatus. Lineage (NCBI taxonomy): Eukaryota > Metazoa > Mollusca > Gastropoda > Planorbidae > Bulinus > Bulinus truncatus. Next base: position 2,209,838 of record JAGDYQ010000136.1, on the reverse strand, counting down.
CTCTCTCTTTCTCTCTCTCTCTCACTCTCTCTTTCTCTATCTCTCTATTTCTCTCTGTCTCTCTTTCTCTCTCTTTTTTCCCTTCACTCTATCAATGTATTATATCTCTATCGCTCTATCTATTAAGATATCTAACCATATCTATCTATCAGTCTATGCATACATCTGTTTTTAACGGATTTGAACCAAGAGACGGAGTTGTCCAGTTCCAATATGTGCATGAAGAAAACATCGGATTATTTAAACTGCCAATCGATTTTATGATGACTCTCTTTCTATTCCTTCTCCCCCCTCTGTCTCTCTACTTTCTCTCTGTCGCCCTCTCTGTCTCTCTCTCTCTGTCGCCCTCTCTGTCTCTCTCTCTCTCTCTCTGTCGCTCGCTCTGTCTCTCTCTGTCTGTGTCTCTCTCTCCTTTCTCTCTCTGTCTCTCTCTCTCTCTCTTTCTCTCTCCGTTCTCTCTCTCTCTCTCTCTCTCTCTCTCTGTCTCTCTCTGTCTGTCTCTCTCTCTTTCTCTTTGTCTCTCTCTCTCTCTCTCGCTCTCTCACTTACACACAAACACACAGTTACATATGTGTCATAAAATTGTATTTTGTATAGTAAGTTGTCTGTGAGATCTACATATAAGGATATGACGTCATCAATCGCCTATGACTCTCAGTGCAAAATGGGCCCCTTGAAGTATAGATTAACGGGTACTTCAGTCTAGGTCCCCAAACATGCCCTAACGTCCCTGTCTAGGGCCTCTAAATACATTGGACAGGCTGAGCTGATGGCCCCTATGGGCTTAGTGGTACCTGTACTTGTATTTATCATCATATAAATTGTTATTATACATTGTGATAAAAAAGTATAAATATCGGACTTTATTTTTATTGAATTTAAGTTTGTCGGGATGCCCGATTGCTCAAACAGAATGTATGTATTATTTCGCGGTAGAGATTTGGCAGGCGTTTGATTTTAATTAGGCATAGTGTATGTATGCTTCGCTCTGGGAAAATAGATCCGACATTTTAATGTTTAGCTTTATTTTAGTTGAAAACAATATGGCGCTTAAGTCAACAGGAAGTTCTTCGGCAGCCTTTGTAAACAATCATAGTTCAAGTGAACATTGCAAATAAAAACAATTTTAAAAAAAAAAAAGTTTCCTGAGCGCCCCGGTTAATAGAAAAAATTTAAATTCATTTTAACAGTTAAACCGAAGTAAGTTTTAATAAATTAGTCAAATCAAAAACGATCTAATCAATAATATTTTTTTTTATAAATTACCTCAACAAAAGAGTCTTCGGTGAATGTTTTCAACAGCGGCCTTGACTAGGGTAACTGCCGCAGGACCCACGCTTAAAGGTCGGAAAGAAATAATAGATGGATGAGTAACATGTTGTGACCGATCCATCATTTGAGGCTTGACCAGAGCCCCATGTAACTGCTCACCACCCACCCCCCTCCCTTCCTCACACTAGCATATTGCAGCTTTCATAGCGGCTAAGATAAGAAGATAAATAATTGAAGGGCCTGGCACCTGCAGCTGTTATGTCCTTAGTCCGAATTACGACATTGCATGTTCCCCTTACGAGGAGTTTAACTTAGTTCCGTTTTACTTGAGGCAAAAAAATCATTTTTCTTTTTTTTTTTTTGCCTCTTTCGAAGTCAATCGCAGAAACACGGATGTAAGCCTAATTGTGGACCATGTTTGAATTTTGTTTTTAATCCTTTGTATGTTTGGTGATTTTTTTTGTGTGTGTGAATACTTAGTACACTCGTTTGTTAGCCAAATTAGAAATTAGTTTGGTTTGAAGATGTGGTACACTAACCTCTTTGTTAGCCAAAATTAGAAATTAGTTTGGTTTGAAGATGTGGTACACTAACCTCTTTGTTAGCCAAAATTAGAAATTAGTTTGGTTTGAAGATGTGGTACACTAACCTCTTTGTTAGCCAAAATTAGAAATTAGTTTGGTTTGAAGATGTGGTACACTCTCCTCTTTCAATGTTTGTCTTTATCTCTCAACTACTAAACGTTTCAATCATTCCTCTGGACAGTTTTAAGACATGGTGGTCAGCTATAGAAAACAGAGCTACTCAAAGCTGAAGAAGGACTGCCTGGCGAAAGGGGTGTTGTTTGAAGACATTGAGTTCCCAGCCAATGAGAAGTCGCTGTACTTCAACAAAGTGGACTCGTCCATTCTATGGAAGAGGCCAAAGGTAATGTCTTGCATTAACGTCATAGGCAGTGTGTGGTCTTGGTAAGAGGGGGGGGGGGGAGGGCAGAACATTGGTTTGCTTGGGGGGTTGTCGGTAACAAGAAAAGAAGATCATTTCACAATATTGCTAATATAAAACCAATATTTTTCATTTCAAGATTTTAAATTATTATTCTTGTAAGTTAGGATTTTGGGTGTATCCCATATAATCATTTATCATTTTGGGCCCCCCCCGCTTACCTCTGTTCACAGGAGCTGTGTAAGGCCCCGCGCCTGGTGGTGGAAGGGGCCACGTGCGACGACCTGGTGACCGGGGAGATGAAAAGTACCTGGTTCATCACGGCATGCACGGCACTGGCACACGAACCGAAACTGTTCAACAAGGTGAGTAGGATTGTGAAACTGTTCAATAAGGTGAGTAGGATTGTGAAACTGTTCAACAAGGTGAGTTGGATTGTGAAACTGTTCAACAAGGTGAGTTGGATTGTGTAACTGCTCAACAAGGTGAGTAGAATTGTGAAACTGTTCAACAAGGTGAGCTGGATTGTGAAACTGTTCAACAAGGTGAGCTGGATTGTGAAACTGTTCAATAAGGTGAGCTGGATTGTGTAACTGCTCAACAAGGTGAGTAGGATTGTGAAACTGTTCAACAAGGTGAGTAGGATTGTGTAAAATGAACACGGAGAAGTAAGATAACTTATTTAAGCACGATAAGTAATGCTCGTTAATATGATAATGTAGTGGTGTATACACTAATGATATACACATGTACGTGCATCATTCAGGCACGCCGAGAGGGGGGCAGGGGCGGGGGTCATTGCCAGGGGGCCCGCATCTGTAAGGGGGCCCGGCCGCCCCGACCATGTCAATTTTTTTTATTGTTTATTTATTAAGGGGCCCGCAATGATGTCCTGCCCTGGGGCCCGTGTTGGCTCTCGGCGCCACTGACATCATTAATGAATATGTGGGAAGGATAATAATGTGATAATGAACATAAACGTGACGCATGTGATAACTATGTATGAAGCTTAGTACGTTCGACCAACCATGTATGTGTGTGTGTGTGTAAGGATGACATGAAATCTCTTAGATCCTATAAGCCAGTGGTCCCCAACCTTTTTTCACGCCACGGACCGGTCAGCGGTTCATAATTTCACCGCGGCCCACTGGAAAAGGGGTGGGGGGGCGTTGATTAGTTCACGTCCATGGAAAGTCGCACAATCACGAGATAAATAAAAATGGAATCATTTAACCTTTCATGGGCGGCCTAATAACATTCGCTCCACGGTACCGGTCCGCGGACCGGGGGGTTGGGCGACCACTGCGTATAATCCACTAATGTGACTATTATTTTAGGATGCCCATCTTTCATCCCACACTATGACCAATAGTGCAATGGTCATGGAGGCACCACCGGGAGATATAGAGGGGAACTGAAATATCCACTAGTCCTCACCGGGGATCGAACCAGGGACCCTCAGGTCGACAGTCGAGAGTTTACCACACGACCATCCGCCCCCTGACCACCTATGTATCTATATCTATTGATATACATATTTTGGCTTCACTTGAATTCAACAAGACGATTATCATTCATTTTTATTTGGGTTTTAATCTCATTTGTTTTACGTCATTGTTTGGTTATTTTTATCAAAGGTAATTCCCGATGTCAAAGGTCAAGAATTCGGTGAAACTACACCTTACGCCGGGATTTTCAGATTCAATTTCTGGAGGTTCGGTCAGTGGATTGAAGTTGTGATTGATGACCGACTGCCGACTAAAGAAGGGAAACTTCTGTTTGTCCATTCCAAGCAGAGGAACGAGTTCTGGTCAGCCCTACTGGAGAAGGCGTACGCCAAGTGAGTACATCTGTAGCCCCAGGGCCGTATTGTAGATTGGGCTTGCTGGGCCCTCCCTGAAAAAAATATAAGTGTGTGTGTGGAGGGGGGGTGTCTTATTGTGATTGATTATTTACAATTCTATCAAGATACTTTGTTCAGTCTCTCAATATACTGGTCTCTGGATATACATATGTTTTCAGGGTATGTGTGATGACTGGGAGGGGGAACACATTTCTTTAAAACTAAACTAGGATAATTGAGATCAAAGGTAGTTCATCTGGATGGCCTGCATCTGAATGTTTCAATAATTATCCTACATACGTCACACCTTCTTGCAGCTTACAGCCCATTTAAAAAACCATTCAAATCTCGTGGTAATCTTAATCACATGTTCTATATTTAAACTTCCATCGTAATGGGCAACAAAAGCGGTCAGCCTTTTAGCCTGTTTGCCTACTGCAACCTTTCAGCTCCGCCTACATCCATAAACAGCGGTCGGATATTTTCTCATTTACAATTAACTCTGTCATCATTCTCCCAATCTGTCACATGACACCCCCCCCCCCCACTATCCCAATTTGCCAGTAAGTATTTATAAGTAAAACAAAAATAATCAAGATGCAAGTATGAGTACCCAATTTACAAGTATGAGTACAAGTACCCAATTTACAAGTATAAGTAACCAATGTACAAGTATGAGTACAAGTACCTAAGATACTGGTACGAGTACAAGTACAAACTTTGTTTAATTTACAAGTAAGATTATAAGTTAAAAAAATACTCAAGGTGCAAGTATGAGTACAGGAATTCCCAAAAATGTAATCAAGTAGTACTCGTGTACGTGTACTTAGTCAAACAAGTATCAAATTTCCCATCTCTGATCCCCTTCCATCCCCGTCACTCAGTGGCGTGACGAGCTTAAATCGCGCCCGGGGCACAATACCTTTTTAGCGCCCCCC
>JAGDYQ010000136.1:2181655-2204340 GCA_021962125.1 Bulinus truncatus | reverse complement strand
GGGGGCGGGGGGGCGCTAAAATGGTATTGTGCCCCGGGCGCGAGTTAAGCTCGTTTCGCCACTGAGTGATGGGGATGGAAGGGGTGGGGATCAGAGATGGGGTACTCGGTACTTGTTTGACTAAGTACATGTACACGAGTACTACTTGAATACATTTTTTGGGAATTCTTGTACCCATATTTGCATCTTGAGTATCTTTTTAACGTATTATCTTACTTGTGAACTAAACAAAGTTTGTACTTGTAATCATACTAGCACCTGAGGTACTTGTACTCATACTTGTGCATTGGGTACTTGTACTCATACTTGTGCATTGGGTACTTGTACTCATACTTGTGCATTGGGTACTTGTACTCATACTTGTGCATTGGATACTTGTACTCATACTTGTACATCGGGTACTTTTACTCATACTTGCATCTTGGGTATTATTGTTTTTACTTATAAATACTTACTGGCAAATTGGGATAGTGGGGAGGGGGGTGGTGTCATGTGACAGATTGGGATAGTGATGACAGAGTTAATTGTGAATGAGAAAACATCCCACCGCCGCTGATGGATTTAGGCGGAGCTGAAAGGTTGCAGTAGGTAAATAGTCTAAGAGGCTGACCGCTTTTGATGCCAATAACGATGGGAGTTTTAAATATAGAACGGGTGAGTAAGATTACGGCGAGATGTGAATGGTTTTTTAAAATGGGCTGTAAGCTTCAAGAAGGTGTGACGTATGTAGGATAATTATTGCAAGATTTAGATGCAGGCTATCCAGATGAACTACCTTTGATCTCAGTTATCCTAGTTTAGTTTAAAAAAAATGTTTTCCCCCTTCCCGCAACCCCAAGTCATCACATATACCCTGAAATCAAATGTATACCCAGAGACCAGTATATTGAGATATCGAGCAAACTAGATCGATAGAATTGTAAATAATCTATCACAATAAGACCCCCCCCCTTTGAATTTCTTTTCAGGGAGGGCCTAGCAAGGCCAAGCTTCAATTCGGCCCTGGGGCCGCAGATGTACTTACTTGGCGTAAGCCTTCTCTAGCAGGGCTGACCAGAACTCGTTCCTCTGCTTGGAATGGACAAACAGAAGTTTCCCTTCTTTAGTCGGCAGTCGGTCATCAATCACAACTTCAATCCACTGACCGAACCTCCAGAAATTGAATCTGAAAATCCCGGCGTAAGGTGTAGTTTCACCGAATTCTTGACCTTTGACATCGGGAATTACCTTTGATCAAAAATAACCAAACAATGACGTAAAACAAATGAAATTAAAAACCCAATAAAAATGAAAGTAATCGTCTTGTTGAATTCAAGTTAAGCCATAAACTGCATATCAATAGATATAGATACATAGGTGGTCAGGGGGCGGATGGTCGTGTGGTAAACTCTCGACTGTCGACCTGAGGGGATATTTCAGTTCCCCTCTATATCCCCTGGTGGTGCCTCCATGATCATTGCACTATTGGTCATAGTGTGGGATGAAAGATGGGCATCCTAAAATAATAGTCTCACTAGTGGATTATAGCAGTGGTCCCCGACCCCGGTCCGCGAACCGGTACCGGTCCGTGAAACGAATGTTACTGGGCCTCCCATGAAATTTTTAAATTATTTCCTTTTTATTTATCTCGGGATAGTGCAACTTTCAATGGACGAGAAATAATCCACGTCCCCCCCCCTCCCTTTACAGTGGGCCACGGTGAAATTATCAAACGCTGACCGGTCCGTGGCGAGAAAAAGGTTGAGGACCACTGGCTTATAGGATCTAAGAGATTTTCATGTCATCCTTACACACACACACACACACACACACACATTGGTGGTCGAACGTATTAAGGTTCATACATAGTTATCACATGTATCACGTTTATGTTCATTATCACATTATTATGCTTCCCACAATCCAACTCACCTTGTTTAACAGTTTCACAATCCTACTCACCTTTTTTTAACAGTTTCACAATCCTACTCACCTTGTTGAACAGTTTCGGTTCGTGAGCCAGTGCCGTGCATGCCGTGATGAACCAGGTGCTTTTCATCTCACCGGTCACCAGGTCGTCGCACGTGGCCCCTTCCACCACCAGGCGCGGGGCCTTGCACAGCTCCTGTGAACAGAGGTAAGCGGGGGGACCCCAAAATGATAAATGATTATATGGGATACACCCAAAATCCTAACTTACAAGAATAATAATTTAAAATCCTGAAATGAAAATATTGGTTTTATATTTGCAATATTGTAGAATGGTCTTCTTTTCTTGTTATCGACAACTCGATGAACCGTTTTAACAGCATAACCCCCCCCCAACCCCCATGCAAACCAATGTTCTGCCCTCTCCCCCCCCCCCTCTTACCAAGACCACACACTGCCTATGACGTTAATGCAAGACATTACCTTTGGCCTCTTCCATAGAATGGACGAGTCTACTTTGTTGAAGTACAGCGACTTCTCATTGGCTGGGAACTCAATGTCTTCAAACAACACACCTTTCGCCAGGCAGTCCTTCTTCAGCTTTGAGTAGCTCTGTTTTCTATAGCTGACCACCATGTCTTAGAACTGTCCAGAGGAATTGATACGTTTAGTAGTTGAGAGATAAAGACAAACATTGAAATAGGAGAGTGTACCACATCTTCAAACCAAACTAATTTCTAATTTGGTTAACAAATATGAGAGTGTACCACATCTTCAAACCAAACTCATTTCTAATTTGGCCAGCAAATAACGCACTAAGTATTCACTCACAAACAAATTCACCAAACATACAAAGGATTAAAAAACAAATTCAAATATAGCCCACAATTAGGCCTACATCCATGTTTCTGCGATTGACTTCGAAAGAGGAAAAAAAAAAGAAAAAATGATTTTTTCGCCTCAAGTAAAACGAAACTAAGTTAAACTCCTCGTAAGGGGAACATGCAATGTCGTAATTCGGATTAAGGACATAACAGCTGCAGGTGCCAGGCACTTCAATTATTTATCTTCTTATCTTAACCTCTATGAAAGCTGCAATATGCTAGTGTGAGGAAGGGAGGGGGTGGGTGGTGAGCAGTTACACGGGGCTCCGGTCGAGTATCAAATGATGGATCGGTCACAACATGTTACTCATCCATCTATTATTTCTTTCCGACCTTTAAGCGTGGGTCCTGCGGCAGTTACTCTAGTCAAGGCCGCTGTTGAAAACATTCAACGAAGACTCTTTTGTTGAGGTAATTTATAAAAAAAAATATAATTGATTAGATCTTTTTTGATTTGACTAATTTATTAAAACTTACTTCGGTTTAACTGCTAAAATGAATTTAAATTTTTGCTATTAACCGGGGCGCTCAGGAAACTTTTTTTTTAAATTGTTATTATTTGCTATGTTCACTTGAACTATGATTGTTTACAAAGGCTGCCGAAGAACTTCCTGTTGCCTTAAGCGCCATATTGTTTTCAACTAAATAAAGCTACACATTAAAATGTCGGATCTATTTTCCCGGAGCGAAGCATACATGCCTGCCAAATCTCTACCGCGAAATAATACATACATTCTGTTTGAGCAATCGGGCATCCCGACAAACTTAAATCCAATAAAAATAAAGTCCGATATTTATAGATTTTTTATCACAATATTTCATAACAATTTATATGATGATAAATACAAGTACAGGTACCACAAAGCCCATAGGGGCCATCAGCTCAGCCTGTCCTATGTATTTAGAGGCCCTAGACAGGGACTTTAGGGCATGTTTGACGATCTAGACTAAAGTACCCGTTAATCTATATTTCAAGGGGCCCATTTTGCACTGACAGTCATAGGCGATTGAAGACATTATTTCCTTATATGTGCACCTTACAGACAACATCACATTCTTATATGTGAACATCACAGATAACATCATATCATTCATTATATGTGGATATCAGAGATAGCATCATATCCTTATATGTAGATCTCACAGACAACTTACCATACAAAATACAATTTTATGATGCATATGTAACTGTGTGTATGTGTGTGTAAAATGAGAGAGCGAGAGAGAGAGAGAGAGAGAGAGAGAGAGAGAGAGAGAGAGAGAGAGACATAGAGAGAGAGACAGAGAGAGAGACATAGGGAGAACGGAGAGAGAGACAGAGAGAGAGAAAGGAGAGAGAGACAGAGAGAGAAAAGAGAGACACACAGAGAGAGGCAGTGATAGTGACGGAGAGACAGAGAGAGCGACAGACAGAGGATAGATAGAGGGGGAGAAGGAACAGAAAGAGAGTCATCATAAAATCGATTGGCAGTTTAAATAATCTGATGTTTTCTTCATGCACATATTGGAACTAGACAACTCCGTCTGTTGGTTCCAATCCTTTAAAGACAGACTTATACATTGCTTGCTATATGGCTATGGTTAGATACCTTAATAGATAGAACGATAGAGATATAATACATTGATAGAGTGCAGGAAAAAAGTGAGAGAAAGAGAGAGAGAGAGAGACAGAGAGAGAGAGAGACAGAGAAAGAGAGAGAGAGAGAGAGAGAGAGAGAGAGAGAGAGAGAGAGAGAGAGAGAGAGATAACCAAATACACTGACATTGATACAGGCACACTGATAGACAGACTAAAAGTATTTTCACTTTCTAAACACATAAACATCACAAAACACGAACCAGTCATTAGTCGCCATTGGTTATATTACCAAAACAAACATTCGTGAGCTATATTTAGAAATTTATCAACGTCATTCAAGTACACATTTCCGACTATGTTATATGGATTTTGTGTTTTTGGTCAATTCTTATCAGTGTAATCTACCGGCTATGTCAGTGTGTTGGGAATGGATGGTCGTGTGATATCTATGGTCGTATGGTAAGGCGCTTGACTGCCGACTAGAAGAGTCACAGGTTCGATCTTCGTTGAGATCCGAGGAAAAATTTTTTTTAGATAGCAGTAAATTGACAGTATGGCTGCTGCATTGGGGAGAACATTCTTATGACTGAAACATTCTTATGATTGAAACGTTCTTATGATTGAAACATTCTTATGATTGAAACGTTCTTATGATTGAATCATTCTTATGATTGAAACAGTCTTATGATTGAAACATTCTTATGATTGAACCATTTTTATGATTGAAACGTTCTTATGATTGAAACATTCTTATGATTGAAACAGTCTTATGATTGAAACATGGTTGAAACGTTCTTATGATTGAAACATTCTTATGATTGAATCATTCTTATGATTGAAACATTCTTATGATTGAAACAGTCTTATGATTGAAATATCCTTATGATTGAAACATTCCTATGATTGAAACATTCCTACCAAACATTACAACAGATCAGCCACATTATTTTGACAATTTCTTAAATTAATTCCACTCATTTAAGAAGAATACAAATCTGACACTGACCGTAATGTCAGATGATAGAGCAGAGAACGTAGCTTTCAGATATTTATATACTCTGAGATTAATTTATCATATTGGGCCACCTGAAATCATTTGAAACAGGACCCTCCCCCAGGGCCGGCTCTGGGCATAGGCGACGTAGGCAGCTGCCTAGGGCGCCAAATTGCTAGGGGCGCCCAATTGCTAGGGGCGCCAAATTGCTAGGGGCGCCAAATTGCTAGGGGCGCCAAATTGCTAGGGGCGCCAAATTTTAGAAAAAAAACTTTCGAAAGAAGGGGCGGGCGTCCTAATAGATGACTGCCTAGGGCGCCCAATTGCTCTGACCCCACCTAAACATTCCCCGATGGGGCCTCTTCCATTCAGATGCGTAGTGAGGGGACAGGTGCTACTCACAAAGGGGCACCAAAATGGTATTATTGTACATATAATATTATATGTTTTTCGAATAGGTTGGGGGGGGGAGGCTAAAAAGTTATTGTTCCCCCGGGCGCGAGCTAAGCTTGCTATGCCACTGCCTTCATTGAAATTTTTGATGTCGTCCGCAGCCAATCCAGGAAATTAAAAAAATAGTAAAACACAGAACTGCTGATAACTGTTAAGATAAAGTTTTAGGCTTTATGGTTCATTGCGTGAGGGCGTATAGCGAGTGATTAACTTATAGGCTATGTGTGGCATCACAAAACTTTTTTATCACGGGGCCCCCAGTGTGGTTTTAACTTATAGGCTATGTGTGGCATCAGAAAACTTTTTATCACGGGCCCCCCAGTGTGGTTTTAACTATAGACTAAGTGTGGCATCACAAAACTTTTATCACAGGGCCCCCAGTGTGGTTTTAACTGTAGGCTATGTGTGGCGTCACAAAACTTTTTTATCACGGGGCCCCAGTGTGGCTCAGTGCCTCACGCTGTCGCGATTCATTGTGCGTTACTATAAAAAGATATTGACTTTGAGAGTTTGACCAGAGATAAAACGGATTCTTAAAAAAACGTGATCTAAATGAATTTTTAATGAATTAAATAATTTTTTTATGCTCTGTTGACTATTTAAGATTTATTGTTGATCACGTTACACTGTGTGTTAAACAGCAGTAAATTAAAATAACATTCATATGTGATGTCATTGCTGAGCAAACATGTATAGTTGCCATGTTGCAGGCGTGTATGCCGTGTTGAAAAATGATTCAAGCGCGTAGAATTAGAATGATATATTATAATTATAATGGTGTCCATTAATTAGCGAAACTGACCACAAGAAAAAAAAGTAAGATAAATTACCTCAAAAATTGATAAACCAAAATATCCTCTTAAATTGAACCATGTAAAAGTTCTGAATTAAAAAAAAAGGAATTTCTTCCAGCGCGATCAGGCTGCCCGTGTCACAGTTCCCGGCAGACAACTCGATTTGATCAAGACTTGTGTGATTTACTTCCCTTGATCGCGGATCGTTTGAATTGAAGTCAACAACTGTTCAGGGGCGGATCGACGGATTTTGTGAACCCAGGACGTCTTAACGAATGGGGCATTTGCCCGGGGACCCAAATGTACATAAGCAGAGTCGGCATGTGTAAACCATTGTTTTACCACTCTGTATGTGTAAACCATTGTTTTTCCACTCTGTATGTGTAAACCATTGTTTTTCCACTCTGTATGTGTAAACCATTGTTTCTCCACTCTGTATGTGTAAACCATTGTTTTTCCACTATGTATGTGTAAACCATTGTTTTTCCACTCTGTATGTGTAAACCATTGTTTTCTCCACTCTGTATGTGTAGACCATTGTGGCACCTTGTGAGAGTTTCATTTTTGGCGCATTTCTCCAAATCTGATAAGTGCACATACTTTAAAAGGGCGCACTTCCGTTGCCCCTTTCCTAGTTCGCTGCCCTATGCGGCCGCACAACCCGCCGTACCCTCCCTACGCTACTGGGGGTGAGCAACATTTTTGGGCCCGGGGATCACATTGAGACGGCCGTGGTGAGCATAGGGCCGTTTCATAAGCAACTGATCATATTTACTGGTATTAAAGCACACTTTATTTTAATCTATGTATGAATAGAATCAGAGCTTTCTTTGTACAAAAAAAATAGGTGCCGGTACTCAGTGATGGATTGCCTAACTTGTAATTACCAGTTCGTACCTCGATGCAAGCTAAATCACAACTGCAAAGATACTTAATGTTTAAAACAATTTTATTTTATAATAAGCCAACTTAAATCCTCTTAAAATACTAGAAAAAGTAATAATTAATTTTTCCCCACATATAAAAAGTTGCCGGTACGCGGTACCGGTGCGCACCGGCACACACACAAAAAAAAAGCACTGAATAGAATAATACCTAATATTAGACTAATAAGTAGAACAAACACTATTTTAATCGGCAAACATTAACAAATAAATTAATTAACGGTCTCTACAGTATCCATACCATGAGTACATAGCAAAATGAAATGACAAAACATTCATGTTTCGCTAAACAACTCGAATTCAATCACTTGACATATTTCTATTCTGTCTCGTTTTATGGAGAGTATAACAACTTAGAAATTTTCCCCCCGTTCCCCCCCCCCCTCTTTTTTTTTCTACACTTACGGTACTGTTTGATTATTGCGTTCATTCATGAAAACACATTAGTAAGGTTTACATCGTGTGAAACACACTCGTCTCTTTTTTTTCCCCCAACCAATCACAGAGCTCCGTCCTAGTTAGCGATATTTCTTCATTGGCTCGCACTCGCCCGTGCGGATGACGCAAACAAACGTGCACTTTTTAACAAGTAACAAAGATGGAAAAAGGGGTGCGAATAAACTAATTAAACAAGTACTATTTTTTTTTGGTAAAGCATCTTAAAGCTAAGTATTTCACTAGCTGGCTTTAAAAAGTATAACATTAATTATTTATTTTGACATAAATAAATGTATTTGAAAATTAAAACATTTTGACTACAAGCACAAGCATGTTCCGATTTTAATTTTTTTGTTGTTTAATTTGGCCTTCTGTAGCTTGATTTGTCCTTCGAAAATGTTTTTGGCATTTAGGTTTTTTTTTTATAATCTGGCAACTCTTGTTAGTTTATAATCGTCTGCCACTGAGTGAATTTTTAAATTTATCCTAAATTACTATGAAAAGATGGATATCGGAAAATAAATGTACAGGCTCAATAAAACGAAAAGTAGAGCAATCGCGGGATTCCGAAAAGCCGTTATTAGAAGATTTTAGGGCGTTTGCAGCATCCGAATTATCACATGCATTGAGGACAACAGTACAAGTTCAATAGCCAGACACAAATGAAGAAACTATTTCTAATTTGATTGTCGCTGTCTTCATTTCCTAAATTGGATATTGGAAGCATGGGCGTCGTCAGGAATTTTTCCAGGCGGGGGGGGCAAAAATTTTCCGGGGGGGGGGGGGAGGGCAAATTACAACTTTATGACATTTTTGCAAATGCCCCCCCCCCTGCCACCCCATGAAACGCCCATGTATATATATATATATATATATATATATATATATATATATATATATATACAGTACTCGATTTAAGAAAAAAACCAGTGCCGGAGATGAAAAAAAAATTTCTGCAGAGCTGGGGATAAATTTCTATGGTTTCATCCCCGGCTGGGATATATTAGCTAAAGCAAAGCCGGGGATGACAGGTCTCAGTGCCGGGGATGGCTTCAGTGAGGACCAATGGATATTTCAGGTCATGGCTTAAGTCCCCGCTATATCTCCCGTGGTGCCTCCATGGTCATTGCTATGGTGGTGATGAAAGATGCCCCTCCCCCTCTAAAAACCGTCCCATTAATGGCTTACGCGATCTAAGAGATTTCATCTCATACTTACAGGGACTTTACACACACATACACACACACACACACACACACACACACACCATACGCCCTGACGTAGTACGTAAGCGTTGACCTGGGTTGACCTACGCATGCGGTGACCTGGGTTGACCTTACATAGTACGTATGCGGTAGCTGAATGCCGTTTTTTAAAAATTTATAATGTAAAATATATATTGTTATTAAATGGCCACGCCCGTTATCAAGATTTAGTGCGCACAGTTAATTTAATAGCGGGAAAAAAGGGCTCATTTGGGAGTCACATATGGCTCAGCTGAGAGCCCCAAATATTAATTTCGTCACAACCCATCTCGTAAGATTCAAATAATACATCACAGTGAAGATTTTATGTCGGAGCGTTAAACCAATCTAATTACAAGAAATGTGACCCCACTATCCGTTTGAGTATTCCGATACATGTATTAGCAGACGATTGAGAGCAAATAATAACCAATCAGATTTTTGTTTTCGCTTACACTATAGTACGAGCATCAGTAAATATCCTTATAGAAACTTTGTACTGTAAAAAAATGTCGAGCAGAAGCCGACACTCGTCGCTAGAACACATTTTAACGTGGAACGCACAAAAGGAGAGAGGAAGAGAGCCGAGGGGAGGGGGGGAGGGGGGTAGGGGGGGGGGCGAGTTTTGGAATAAAGCAAAGGAGGCAAATTTGCCTCCACCAGTGTCAGAGCTATGGTCGTTAGCTGTCGATCATGGACTCATTGTACACACCTGAATACAAAAAAAGATGGAATGACTAGAAACAAAAAAAGTTTTTATTTTTTTGTCTTTCTAAGAAGCCGAATTTAATTCATCCAGTCTATTTTTTTTCATGTTAATAAATTTAAGGCTATAATTTACGGGTACCACATTTCTAAAGTTCATTAGTAAGGAAAAAATACCAAAGACCTAGAAACAATTGTCAACGCACTATTTTTTCACTACACAGTTTCTCCTTTGCAAACTATAGGTCCTTTTTAAATCACATTTATTTGTTAACGAGAAAAATTAACTTACGCTCTAGAGGCCTTGGTCCCCTTGAATAACAGAAAATTTAAAAAGATATTAATTGGGCTCTGAGGGAACCCTCAAAATTCGGGGGATTCTGCGCCGGCCCTTAAATTCACCCCTGTTAAGATAAACATTAATAATCTTTGCTATCGTCGTTGTATAAGGCAGCACATATAATCAGTATTGTATGAGAAAATGTTGAAACTATGTGGTTTTTCATGTAACAATGTTGAATTATTTTTTTATTATTCAAATAAATGTACCTGAAACAATGAGATAAATAATGTGAACAATGATAACATATTGTTTACAGATCATATGACTTAAAATATACTGTTAATATAACAATACTGAGAGCATGGTAGTATGTTTTACTAGTTGCAACCTTTGATGGCGGGACTGAGTTGGGCGATAATTTACAAATAATAATAAAACACACGCTCTCACAGTCACACAAAGACACACACACAAACACACAAAGATACACACAAACACACAAAGATACACACACACAGACACACACACACACACAAAGACACACACACACAAAGACACACACACACAAAGACACACACACACAGACACACACACACACACACAAAGACACACACACACACAAAGACACACACACAGACAAACGCACATAAACACTCACACTATCCCACATTCCAATAGTTGCTTGCATGACTTTTATAAATTCGGAAGATTAATTATAATAATTCAATCCCGGATGGGAGAGGAGGAGGAGAGGGGTATTTGGGGGGGGGGAGTCAATGTGCGTACGAGTCAGTAGTGGAGCCGTCATTACACGTAATAATAATTTAGTATCACTTAACCTTTGGAACCCTATAACTGCATTTTCACTGTTGAACTATTGTTATGTCTAACTATTGTTATGTCTAACTATTGTTATGTCTAACTATTGTTATGTCTAACTATTGTTATGTCTGACCAGTCGATGTGTCCAGTAGTGTGCTGGCCAATTTGAAAACGGGACATTTGGACCGAAATGACCATATGCTGAAGTCAAGAAGTGGAGCACAGATCATTGTTAGTTTAGTGATAGTGAAAATAAAAATACCATCGCGTCGCTTCATCTTATGCCACTCAACAGTGACCACACAACATTGACAACTGGCTACTCGGACTGATGTACACATTGCGTCATGGGCCTTGGGGTGCCATCGGGGATTTAAAAAAAACAAAAATGTCGAAGAAAGAAAATGGCGCCGAAGCTCAGCTTGCCAGCAACTGCAAAGAGTTGGGGGGGGGGGGGGCGAGTCTTTTGAATAATTAAGAAAAAGAAATATCTATACAAACTACGTCATTTACTCATTCATTTTACAAGTTATGCAAATGTCATTCATATTTCGTCAATGTTATCCGATTGTTTAAGTATAATCACAGCTTTGATGTGTAAAATATAATCAAGTATTAAATAATAATAAAAAAAATTATTTTGTTATTTAGATAATGTACAATGTTTGATGTGGGACGGATGTCCGAGTGGTGTAGATGCACGACTTCTGAGAGAACTGGGTTCGATCCTCGGTGAGAGCCAACGGAATTTGTCCAACGCTTAGTTAAAAGTCCCACAAGTCCACCCAGCTTTAAATGGGGAAGTAAAGGCGGTCGTACGTTGTGCTATCAAAAAACAGTTGAATTCTTCACTTCATCTACCCCGAGGGCCAGTTAGGATTAAAGGAACTGTTTCACATTGAGATGAATTTCTAATGGTTCATATGATCAATACTGGCGCAGGTTATCTGTGAGAAGATGTCACGTGTCTTGTTCATGGAACAGAATCTGAAATTGAATTTGAAAGATTTTATTACAGTGGCTGAACATATTCTATAGTTCAGTGGTATTGTTTAATCCTCTAAACCAAATACTTTTATATGATTGTGTAATGTTTGGTCACACAAAGTTAGAGATTATATTATTATTGTGAGATTTATGAAATGACGTAATAGTAAGCTGCAATACAAAAATTGTACACAGTTTAGTATAGCTGATTTTCTCTGTAGTAAGGGTGTATATTAATGTACGTATATTTTTTACAATATATATATATATATATATAATTATAACCGCTCCGGGGCTAGTTACGTCACTGCCACCCATCAGTGCAAGAGGATTATTTATATTGGGTTATTTTTTTTTTTATTATTCGCTTATCCCTAAGAGTCAAGGCAAAACCAAACTGAATTCAACTGTATCAAGTTAGCATGACTGACCAGTATTACACCGTGTGACCAATGTCTGGTATTCTTTTAAACCTAGGCGAACTTAAAAGTACTTTGAGCTGATATTATTTCTATCCATTCGCGCGGATATCTACCGAATTTCTATTTCTTCCAGACTTATTTTGAAAATAAAAATAGTTAAAATGCATTTTGTTATCGATGCTCGACCTAGTATGAATTCAGTGACATACATTGTTATTGGCAGCGGCGTAGGGAAAAAAGGGTTAGTGGTGGGGGGGGAGTGTGAAAGGACGACATTTTCAAAAACCGCCGCGGGGCGCTAACTATTGTTAGTTACTCTACTGTCCGCAGTCGGATGCAGCGGCCGTCCGAAACTGGCCCGTGGTTGGGGGCTCATGGAGGGCTGAGCAGGCACTGATTGCCCAGTTCCGTACTGGGCACTGTCCTGTAGGTGCGTACTTTGGGAGGTTGAGGCCCAATGTTGATTCCCTTTTAACCGACACTGCAGAGAAGTTGAGGAAACCGTAGACAATGTAGTTTTTGAGTGCCCCGGGGGGGGGGGGGGTGACGGACCACAGGGTGGACCAGTCGGGTAGCTTGCAGGCCATTGGCCATTATGGCGGTTCCCAGATGTTGAGGGACACAGCGAGACTCATACCGCAGTTATCACTGAGAAAGTTTAGAGAGAGAGAGAGAGAGAGAGAGAGAGAGAGAGGGGGGGGGAGAGAGAGGGAGGGAGAGAGAGGGAGGGAGAGAGAGGGAGGGAGAGAGGGAGGGAGAGAGAGAGGGAGAGAGGGAGGGGGAGAGAGAGAGAGTATGTGTGTGTGTGTGATACGCTACTGGTTTTTTGCTATTCTTACCTGATAGACACAGAAACTTTGGTCCACTTGAGGTAATAACTGTATCTCTATAAATATGTTCACAGAAATGTTCAGAGTCAGAGCGAGATATATTTTGGTAACGTTTCTTTCGGTCAACGCCCATCGTTAGAGATTGATCGGATCAGTCTGTTCAATTCAAAGATCAAAATGTATCTCTGGTGAAACATTGACACATTCTTCTCAGAATATGTTATATGTTATGTTTTCAGATTGATAGGTTATTTGTATTTAATATGTTGAAATGTTGACTTAGTAGGCTATGTGCGGCGTATAAAATCAGAGCCAAGCTGGCCCTAGCTCAGGGGTGGATTTAACAGCATGGCCAGCCCTAGTTCAGGGGTGGATTTAACAGCATGGCCAGCCCTAGTTCAGGGGTGGATTTAACAGCATGGCCAGCCCTAGTTCAGGGGTTGATTTAACAGCATGGCCAGCCCTAGTTCAGGGGTGGATTTAACAGCATGGCCAGCCCTAGTTCAGGGGTGGATTTAACAGCATGGCCAGCCCTAGTTCAGGGGTGGATTTAACAGCATGGCCAGCCCTAGCTCAGGGGTGGATTTAACAGCTTGGCCAGCCCTAGTTCAGGGGTGGATTTAACAGCATGGCCAGCCCTAGCTCAGGGGTGGATTTAACAGCTTGG
The DNA here is from genome assembly GCA_021962125.1 of Bulinus truncatus. Lineage (NCBI taxonomy): Eukaryota > Metazoa > Mollusca > Gastropoda > Planorbidae > Bulinus > Bulinus truncatus. The sequence continues at coordinate 2,190,386 of JAGDYQ010000136.1, read as the reverse complement.
CCGGCCCTAGCATAAAACACCAAAGCAGTACATGGAACATTACACAGAGGTTTAACACAATATATCAAGATTACAACACATCAAATCGAAACATAATACATCACAGCAGATCAAATTGTTCAATAGGATAGCACACTAAAGGATACAGCACAATGCAGCAATGGATACCTTAGAAAAAAATCCACAACCAAAGCACACAGAAATATTTATTAAATCATATCTAATCTACTTGTAACTTTTGTAAGATTTACTTTATTACATTTTACCACATTACCTTAAATTTCTTCAGTGATTTCTCATCACTTCCCTGTTCAATCAATTAACCAAGATAAAAAACCTGATTTGGTAAAGAAAACCAGTAGCAGTTTGTCTTCTATAGATGAAGAGAGTAAGTACCACATTTAGTGATTACGTATACAGCCAAGTACATTGTACAAGTCCTAAAAATTGTACACATCTGTAAAGACCAATCTCCAACGTATTAAAGTATTGATAACTATGCGTCTATTGAAATGAATCATGAATCAACTTATATACTTAAGTCTTCAATATCATGGTTATATAAAAAAATGTCTATGTCTTTTAGATTATTTTTTTCTCTCTTTAAAATCCCACTTCATCAGATCATGTATAAAAAATATTGATTTTGACAAAATATATTATTTTAATGAAACACAAATCTACAGAAGTTCTTAACAGAAAGAATACAATGTCATCGCTTTCTTCAATGAGCAGTGAGGGGAGATCAATATACATTTACAGTAAGTTGATCATTATATGGTCTAGCTGTTATATTAGTTCACAATACATTTACAGTAAGTTGATCATTATATAGTCTAGCTGTTATATTAGTTCACAATATATTTACAGTAAGTTGATCATTATATTGTCTAGCCGTTATATTAGTTCACAATACATTTACAGTAAGTTGATCATTAGATTCTCTAGCCGTTATATTAGTTCACAATACATTTACAGTAAGTTGATCATTAAATTGTCTAGCTGTTATATTAGTTCACAAGTTCACAATACATTTACAGTAAGCTGATCATTATATTGTCTAGCTGTAAAATTATTACGCTACAATAAGAAATCTTCCAGTTGAATATTTCATTCGTTAATTATATTTCCTTGTATGATAGTTTCAGTTTTGAATAGATTGAGTACTAAAATTGTCGAACATCTTCATATTCCTCATATGTAATATAAAAAAAAATATATCAAATAATTTTTAAAAAGTATTCAGATATACATAAATAATTCTCAGGAATCAATAGTCGAGATGTGGTCAATCCTTCAGATCCGGAAAATTCAGGTAAACAATTTCCCTTTAGTTTTATCTACATATCTGCCTACCTGCTTATCTATCTATGTATCTATCTATGTATCTATCTATGTATCTATCTATGTATCTATCTATGTATCTATCCATGTATCTATCCATGATTCTATCCATGTATCTATCTATGTATCTATCTATGTATCTATCTATGTATCTATCCATGTATCTATCCATGTATCTATCTATGTATCTATCTATGTATCTATCCTTGTATCTATCTATGTATCTATCTATGTATCTATCTATGTATCTATCTATGTATCTATCTATGTATCTATCCATGTATCTATCCATGTATCTATCTATGTATCTATCCATGTATCTATCCATGTATCTATCCATGTATCTATCTATGTATCTATCTATGTATCTATCTATGTATCTATCCATGTATCTATCTATGTATCTATCTATGTATCTATCTATGTATCTATCCATGTATCTATCCATGTATCTATCTATGTATCTATCTATGTATCTATCTATGTATCTATCCATGTATCTATCCATGTATCTATCCATGTATCTATCTATGTATCTATCTATGTATCTATCCATGTATCTATTCATGTATCTATCTATGTATCTATCTATGTATCTATCTATGTATCTATCCATGTATCTATCTATGTATCTATCTATGTATCTATCTATGTATCTATCCATGTATCTATCTATGTATCTATCTATGTATCTATCCACGTATCTATCCATGTATCTATCTATGTATCTATCCATGTATCTATCCATGTATCTATCCATGTATCTATCTATGTATCTATCTATGTATCTATCTATGTATCTATCTATGTATCTATCCATGTATCTATCTATGTATCTATCTATGTATCTATCAATGTATCTATCCATGTATCTATCTATGTATCTATCCATGTATCTATCTATGTATCTATCTATGTATCTATCCACGTATCTATCCACGTATCTATCCATGTATCTATCTATGTATCTATCCATGTATCTATCCATGTATCTATCCATGTATCTATCTATGTATCTATCCATGTATCTATCCACGTATCTATCCATGTATCTATCTATGTATCTATCCACGTATCTATCCATGTATCTATCTATGTATCTATCCATGTATCTATCCATGTATCTATCTATGTATCTATCTATGTATCTATCCACGTATCTATCCATGTATCTATCTATGTATCTATCCATGTATCTATCCATGTATCTATCTATGTATCTATCTATGTATCTATCCACGTATCTATCCATGTATCTATCTATGTATCTATCCACGTATCTATCTATGTATCTATCTATGTATCTATCCATGTATCTATCTATGTATCTATCTATGTATCTATCCACGTATCTATCCATGTATCTATCTATGTATCTATCCACGTATCTATCTATGTATCTATCCATGTATCTATCTATGTATCTATCTATGTATCTATCCACGTATCTATCTGGTACTCACCACGTAATCTATCCACGTATCTCATATATGTATCTATATCTATGTATCTATCTATGTATCTATCTATGTATCTATCTATATCTATCCATGTATCTATCTATGTATCTATCCTATGTATCATTCATGTATCTATCCATAGTCTATCTATGTATCTATCCATTTATCTATCTATGTATCTATCAAAACTGCTTATCTATCTATGTATCTATCTATGTATCTATCCATGTATCTATCTATGTATCTATCTATGTATCTATCCATGTATCTATCTATGTATCTATCTATGTATCTATCTATGTATCTATCTATGTATCTATCTATGTATCTATCTATGTATCTATCTATGTATCTATCCATGTATCTATCCACGTGTATCTGTCCGTGATAATCTACTCCATGTATCTATCTATGTATCTATCTAATGTATCTCATTCAATGTATCTATCTGTGTATCTATCTATGTATCCATCAACATCATCTATCTACTGTATCTATCTATGTAATCTATCTATGTATCTATCCATGTATCTATCTATCGTATCTATCTATGTATCTATCCACGTATCTATCATATGTAATCTATCCATGTAATCTATCTATGTAATCTATCTATGTAATCTATCTATGTATCTATCTATGTATCTATCTATGTATCTATCTATGTATCTATCTATGAATATATCCATGTATCTATCTATCTATCTATCTATGTATCTATCTATGTATCTATCTATGTATGTATCCATGTATCCATCTATGTATCTATCTAATATATCCATCTATGTATCTATCTATGTATCTATCTATGTAACTTATCCATCGTATCTATCCATGTATCTATCTATGTATCTATCCACGTATCTATCTATAGCATCTATCTATGTATCTATCTATGTATCTATCTATGTATCTATCTATGTATCTATCTATGTATCTATCTATGTATCTATCCATGTATCTATCTATGTATCTATCCACGTATCTCCATCTATCTATCTATCTATGTATCTATCTATGTATCTATCTATGTATCTATCTCATGTGTTATTCTATCTATGTATCTATCTATGTATCTATCTATCTATCTATCTATGTATCTATCTATGTATCTATCTATGTAGATCAATCTATGTATCTATCTATGTATCTATCTATGTATCTTATCAGTTCCAGATGGGGGAGTGGGGGGATGAAACACTTCCGTTCAAGTAAAAAAAAAAATAGGGACCGGTGCCAGGTGTGAGTAACGTGGGACCTGCATCGTGATGTAGTACAATTAAAGATTCCATGGCAGTCGAACTCAACGTAGACCCGTATTAAGTCGCCATTGCCAGTGTTGAGCATGTGTTTTAATGTGTTGCTTTCAGCTTGGCGGATTTGGTCGAAGGGCGAAGCGGGCGGGGCCTCCAAATATCTAAGAGCCCCCATTGTAAACCGTTTGATGTGGGCTCTTTTTCCAAATATTATCTTTTTTTTTTTTTGTCGCAAGAGGCCTCAACTCTAAATGTTCGTCCCAGGGTTACGCCAATAGATTTTTGACTAAGAAATTTTTTGAACTAGTTTAATTCGTTGATGACCAAAATGTTATTAATTTTCACTGACCACCGATACTATCTAAAAATTGATTTTAATGTATTTCTACAGGGTTAGCCCCTCCTCCCTTCCCACTCCCTTCCCCAACACTTGTCGAGGGCCACAAAGTCTGGAGGGCCCTGATGTTTTCAAAATTCATTTATTTAATTCATAGGCTCTTTTGCACCACACATGTTTTTTTTTTGTTAAGTATCGGCCCGAACACACACACACATATATATATATACATATATATATATATATATATATATTCACACATATAAACACTGTCTCTTGTTTTCTTTTTAGTTGAAAATATCTCAACCGATTCGGACAGTTCATCAGGTAAGCTACAAGCTTAAGTTTACATTGTTCACATGTCAGTTCATCTATGAATACATATCTATCGTGTGTGATAAAATATTAAAGTCGTAATACTATGAAGCTTTGGCATTACCTACACTTAAATGTAACTCCACTTAGTATCTTACAATAATATCTTCAATGAGGTGAAATAAGGAATAATAATAATAAAATTAATAAACATTGGAAAAATTTACACTAATCGTGGTTAGATGTTTTTCTTTTTGGTTTTGTTTTTAAAAACTTTATAATGTCCGTGAGTATATCTCTATAATAAAGTTGATTTATTTTAAATACTGTTTCAGTGCCATACATTGGGACAGAGTTTACAGAAGTGACTTTACAATTTAACCTAATGGCCTAAATTTGGCAAAAAAAATATTTTTAAAAAAACATATATATATAAACAAACAACTAACGATATGTATAATTTTGGAAAGACATGAATTGTTACCAATCCACATCTTTGCCACAATTTATCGACCTGTCAGTAATTTCGATTTTTTAAAAATGTTTACCTATAAACATAAACGGTCCCAGATATCTACCGTAATAATATTGCGACAAAATAAAATCTATTTCAACATTTACATTTTTTTTTAAAATTTGAGAACACTATTGTTTATTTTCATTGATGTTTTCATATATGTTAGTTTTCTCATTGCCACGTGTGTATTTACTTTTATTCCAAAGACTCTCACGATGTTGAAGTTAATTGACTCTTTAAACCAAGATGTAGACAAAAATGTTCAAACTGTAAGAAACACCCTGGACACACCTAATCATCCCGGTTCAAAATTTTAAATTGAAACACTTGCCTGAAAGTTGTCGTGATGATAACCTGTTGTAAATGACAATAGTGCTCTTGTCAATCTGACTGTCAGAGTCGGTACCCACAGGGTCAGCCATCACAGGCCAAAATCTGGCCCCGGGAGTAAAAAAAGGCGTACCCCTTTCACGGAGAACGCGATGGCAAATTAAGATACGGAAGTGGTCGAATAGGAACAGGTCACTGGGCAAGATGCGCAGAATTGGCAGCACCAACGTTTGCCGCTTGTTCGAAGTGCAAAAAACTCAAAAGTATCACGGGAAGCGTGGTGGCTGATCAGGGTGAGCACCGCAGCCCATGTCGTTTTCGACGACATCGAGGCCAAAAGGTACGACATGCACGCATTCTACGATAGTAAAGACGGCGAGACAGTGAACATCGAGGGCCTGAGGATACAAACGAAGAACGTAAACGAGACATTTGCAAACTACTGTGCGTCGTTTGCGATTCGAATTTGGCGGATAAAATAGACAAATATTTGAATGAAATTGTTGCGGCGTGGGAAAGGAGTTTTCGACAAGTTTTCCAGAGATGACGAGTTTAGCGAAAATGAAAAGCTGTCAGTGATAGTGCACCACCCACATGGTTACTTCAAACATGTTTCTATTGGGCGTTGGAAAGAGAATTCACAGAAAAACAGGGCGACGCTATTCTCAAGCAGAATATACGACACACCCCTGCCCTGGAACAGGAGAGCGTATGTTCTGGTCCTTGAAAAGTCGGCTAACATGGAAGCGAACTTGGAAGCGACTATTGAATTTCGTGACCAATGTCAATGAGCTAAAGCAGCTAAAGCATAATGCAATATAACTTTTCAAGTATTCTTCAATAACGTTTTAATGTTTTACTAAATTTATCTTATGTTCAATGTAATTATTGTTGTTATTATACATAAAGTAGCTCAGCTGTTTCACTTGATAAAGAAATAATAAAAAATCAAATAAATACTGACATTGCAAATGTGTTGGGTGAAACATTTTAACTTATTTACATTATGTTGCTACAACAAGCACACGCTGCTTACTTACTTTAACGTGTAGCAATGACTTAAGGGAGGGTAAATTAGAAAATAACCCTGAATGGAGAAAGGCGGGACTGCTACATTCGTCCCCTCCCCTCATTCCGTGGTGCCCCATCAGTTTTCTGACGCAATTTGGCTGAGAGTAGTAGGGGGGTGGGGGTAGGGAGTGGGCACCCTCATCTACACCATTGTCGTAGTTTTGTCAGGTCTTGGGGGGTGTGGGTACAGGGCACCTGGGACTCTATACTTAAGTTAGTCCAGTAGGTCACGACCAGCCACTTTCCACTCTTCTGCTTTATTTGGATATAGTTATAAGGATTTTGATCAGGGGTGGGCAAACTTTAAAAAATCACGGGCCACATCAGTTGGGTACACTTTCACCAAGGGAACCAGTGAGGTGGATGGATTGTTGACATGAACAAATTTAAATAAAAGGTCATCGTCGTAACATAAGAGACTGGTGCAGCTGCTTCACCCTGAAATAATGGTGGGCTGGATTAAACAGTTTTGCTCATGGCTGGATCGGATAGTTTTCAGATGAATCTCAAATGTAGATACGTCGACATCTACCGTAATGAACAGCTTTGTGCTGTATCCGTCAACAATCTTATGCTGTACCCCCCAACAGCCTTGTGCTGTATCCTCTCAACAACCTTGTGCCGTACCCTCTCAACAGCCTTGTGCTGTAACTCCCCCCCTTTAACAGCCGCTGTTGGGAACATAACTTTAAAATTTCTGTCTTACAAATCCCCCCCCTCCCCCCCCACCATCACTGAGATTTAATTGGCCATAGGAACATTACGGTAAGGTATTTCAAGGTGACTACATTCGTTGAGATTTGAAATCGTATCCTCACAACATTGATATTAGGCTCAGAGCTAGATAGCCACGTGTCAGTGAAGGTAACACAGCCATAAAAAAGTAGCCTTTAGACCATAATGGTTCATCGGGGAAAATCAGTGCAGAATTCATCTGTTTCTGTAACACTCCACAGATAAAGTGTAGGAATTCATCTGTTTCTGTATACCTCGACATATAAAGTGTAGAATTCATCTGTTTCTGTAACCTCGACATATAAAGTGTAGAATTCATCTGATTTCTGTAAACTCGACATATAGTGGTTGCATAGTCATTCAACGCCCAGCTGTACTTACTTCTTCCAAATTAAAGCTTCAGGTACCCATTCAAAGCTAGGTGGACTTGAAGACTTCCATAATTGTGACCTTTAAAATCAAAATTCTTACTGAGGTTCAACCCAAGACTCTCCGGTCGACAGTCGAGCGCTCACACACGCACCATCACCCGTCCCCAAGTGCAGCCATATAATGCAATATAATTGTACTTAAAATATTTCAATAACTTTTTTAATGTATTAGTAAATTTAACTTATGTTCAATGTTATTATTGTTGTGTTATAAATAACGATTACATTTAACTTAATTTTTACAATCAACTTAATTATTGTACACAATTTTGGTTTTGTCATAACCGATATAAACATTACAAATTAGAGAAACAATTCTTGCAAAGCATATCTTTTTATCCTAGTGACATATACATGCTACCAGGGGCAACTACGCAGGGGCTGGAGACAATAATGGACTGAAAAAATACCCCCCACCCCGCACACCACCTCTTCCATACAATCCTAAACATTTTATTTTGGCTTTGCTCGTGTCACGATCTGTTGAAACAAAAAAATCAATGACCGACTTGGTTAGTTTCCTCTACAGCGTTATTTGTTTGATTGATGAATTGACTGATGAAGGAAGGATCAGATTGTTTGGTTTCATTGGTCAATGTAATGAATTGAAGGAACTGAGTTGGTGTGTGGGTAGAGTTAGTCTTGTAGTATCTAATATATTATGGACATGATGTCACTGCTTGATGATGTAAGTGGGCAATGTGGGAGATGAGGGAGAGGAAGAAATTTAAAGATGTTCCATCTATCTATCTATTCATTCATTCATCTATCTAATCTATCTATCTATCTATCTTATCTATCTATCTTTATTTATCTATCTATCTATCTATCTATCTATCTATCTATCTATCTATCTATCTATCTATCATATCTATCTCTCCATCTATCTATCTACTTATCTATCTATCTATCTATCTATCTAATCAATCTATCTA
>JAGDYQ010000136.1:2063473-2181155 GCA_021962125.1 Bulinus truncatus | reverse complement strand
AGGATCCTGTTTCAAACGATTTCAGGTGGCCCAATATGATAAATAAATCTCAGAGTATATAAATATCTGAACGTTAGGTTCTCTGCTCTATCATTTGACATTACGGTCAGTGTAAGATTGTATTCTCCTTAAATGAGTAAGAATTAATTTTAGAAATTGTCAAAATAATGTGGCTGATATGTTGTAATTTTTGGTAAGAATGTTTCAATCATAGGAATGTTTCAATCATAGAATGTTTCAATCATAAGAATGTTTCAATCATAAGAACGTTTCAATCATAAGAATGTTTCAATCATAGAATGTTTTTCAATCATCAAGAATGTTTCAATCCCCCTAAGAATGTTTTTAATCATAAGAACGTTTCAGTCATAAGAACGTTTTCAATCATAAGAACGTTTCAATCACTTAAGAACGTTTCAATCATAAGAATGTTTCAATCATAAGAACGTTTCAATCACTTAAGAATGTTTCAATCATAAGAACGTTTCAGTCATAAGAACGTTTCAATCATAAGAATGTTCTCCTCAATGCAGCAGCCATACTCTCTCAATTTACTGCTATCTAAAAAAAATTTCCTCGGATCTCAACGAAGATCGAACCTGTGACTCTTCAGGTCGGCAGTCAAGCGCCTTACCATACGCCCATAGATATCACACGACCATCTATTTCCAACACACTGACATAGCCGGTAGATTACACTGATAAGAATTGACCAAAAACACAAAATCCATATAACATAGTCGTAAATGTGTACCTTTAATGACGTTGATAACTTTTCTAAATATATATCACGAATGTTTGTTTTGGTAATATAACCAATGGCGACTAATGACTGGTTCGTGTTTTGTGATGTTTATGTGTTTGGAAAGTGAAAATACTTTTTAGTCTGTCTATCAGTGTGCCTGTATGAATGTCCATGTATTTGGTTAGCTCTCTCTCTCTGTCTCTCTCTCTCTTTCTCTGTCTCTCTCTCTGTGTCTCTCTTTCTCTCTCTCTCTCTTTCTCTGTCTCTCTCTTTCTCTCTCTTTCTCTCTCTCTCTCACTCTCTCTTTCTCTATCTCTCTATTTCTCTCTGTCTCTCTTTCTCTCTCTTTTTTTCCCTTCACTCTATCAATGTATTATATCTCTATCGCTCTATCTATTAAGATATCTAACCATATCTATCTATCAGTCTATGCATACATCTGTTTTTAACGGATTTGAACCAAGAGACGGAGTTGTCCAGTTCCAATATGTGCATGAAGAAAACATCGGATTATTTAAACTGCCAATCGATTTTATGATGACTCTCTTTCTATTCCTTCTCCCCCTCTGTCTCTCTACTTTCTCTCTGTCGCCCTCTCTGTCTCTCTCTCTCTGTCGCCCTCTCTGTCTCTCTCTCTCTCTCTCTCTGTCGCTCGCTCTGTCTCTCTCTGTCTGTGTCTCTCTCTCCTTTCTCTCTCTGTCTCTCTCTCTCTCTCTTTCTCTCTCTCCGTTCTCTCTCTCTCTCTCTCTCTCTCTCTCTCTCTGTCTCTCTCTGTCTGTCTCTCTCTCTCTTTTCTCTTTTGTCTCTCTCTCTCTCTCTCGCTCTCTCACTTACACACAAACACACAGTTACATATGTGTCATAAAATTGTATTTTGTATAGTAAGTTGTCTGTGAGATCTACATATAAGGATATGACGTCATCAATCGCCTATGACTCTCAGTGCAAAATGGGCCCCTTGAAGTATAGATTAACTTGGGTACTTCAGTCTAGGTCCCCAAACATGCCCTAACGTCCCTGTCTAGGGCCTCTAAATACATTGGACAGGCTGAGCTGATGGCCCCTATGGGCTTAGTGGTACCTGTACTTGTATTTATCATCATATAAATTGTTATTATACATTGTGATAAAAAAGTATAAATATCGGACTTTATTTTTATTGAATTTAAGTTTGTCGGGATGCCCGATTGCTCAAACAGAATGTATGTATTATTTCGCGGTAGAGATTTGGCAGGCGTTTGATTTTAATTAGGCATAGTGTATGTATGCTTCGCTCTGGGAAAATAGATCCGACATTTTAATGTTTAGCTTTATTTTAGTTGAAAACAATATGGCGCTTAAGTCAACAGGAAGTTCTTCGGCAGCCTTTGTAAACAATCATAGTTCAAGTGAACATTGCAAATAAAAACAATTTTAAAAAAAAAAAAAGTTTCCTGAGCGCCCCGGTTAATAGAAAAAATTTAAATTCATTTTAACAGTTAAACCGAAGTAAGTTTTAATAAATTAGTCAAATCAAAAACGATCTAATCAATAATATTTTTTTTATAAATTACCTCAACAAAAGAGTCTTCGGTGAATGTTTTCAACAGCGGCCTTGACTAGGGTAACTGCCGCAGGACCCACGCTTAAAGGTCGGAAAGAAATAATAGATGGATGAGTAACATGTTGTGACCGATCCATCATTTGAGGCTTGACCAGAGCCCCATGTAACTGCTCACCACCCACCCCCTCCCTTCCTCACACTAGCATATTGCAGCTTTCATAGCGGCTAAGATAAGAAGATAAATAATTGAAGGGCCTGGCACCTGCAGCTGTTATGTCCTTAGTCCGAATTACGACATTGCATGTTCCCCTTACGAGGAGTTTAACTTAGTTCCGTTTTACTTGAGGCAAAAAAATCATTTTTCTTTTTTTTTTTGCCTCTTTCGAAGTCAATCGCAGAAACACGGATGTAAGCCTAATTGTGGACCATGTTTGAATTTTGTTTTTTAATCCTTTGTATGTTTGGTGATTTTTTTTGTGTGTGTGAATACTTAGTACACTCGTTTGTTAGCCAAATTAGAAATTAGTTTGGTTTGAAGATGTGGTACACTAACCTCTTTGTTAGCCAAAATTAGAAATTAGTTTGGTTTGAAGATGTGGTACACTAACCTCTTTGTTAGCCAAAATTAGAAATTAGTTTGGTTTGAAGATGTGGTACACTAACCTCTTTGTTAGCCAAAATTAGAAATTAGTTTGGTTTGAAGATGTGGTACACTCTCCTCTTTCAATGTTTGTCTTTATCTCTCAACTACTAAACGTTTCAATCATTCCTCTGGACAGTTTTAAGACATGGTGGTCAGCTATAGAAAACAGAGCTACTCAAAGCTGAAGAAGGACTGCCTGGCGAAAGGGGTGTTGTTTGAAGACATTGAGTTCCCAGCCAATGAGAAGTCGCTGTACTTCAACAAAGTGGACTCGTCCATTCTATGGAAGAGGCCAAAGGTAATGTCTTGCATTAACGTCATAGGCAGTGTGTGGTCTTGGTAAGAGGGGGGGGAGGGCAGAACATTGGTTTGCTTGGGGGTTGTCGGTAACAAGAAAAGAAGATCATTTCACAATATTGCTAATATAAAACCAATATTTTTCATTTCAAGATTTTAAATTATTATTCTTGTAAGTTAGGATTTTGGGTGTATCCCATATAATCATTTATCATTTTGGGCCCCCCCCGCTTACCTCTGTTCACAGGAGCTGTGTAAGGCCCCGCGCCTGGTGGTGGAAGGGGCCACGTGCGACGACCTGGTGACCGGGGAGATGAAAAGTACCTGGTTCATCACGGCATGCACGGCACTGGCACACGAACCGAAACTGTTCAACAAGGTGAGTAGGATTGTGAAACTGTTCAATAAGGTGAGTAGGATTGTGAAACTGTTCAACAAGGTGAGTTGGATTGTGAAACTGTTCAACAAGGTGAGTTGGATTGTGTAACTGCTCAACAAGGTGAGTAGAATTGTGAAACTGTTCAACAAGGTGAGCTGGATTGTGAAACTGTTCAACAAGGTGAGCTGGATTGTGAAACTGTTCAATAAGGTGAGCTGGATTGTGTAACTGCTCAACAAGGTGAGTAGGATTGTGAAACTGTTCAACAAGGTGAGTAGGATTGTGTAAAATGAACACGGAGAAGTAAGATAACTTATTTAAGCACGATAAGTAATGCTCGTTAATATGATAATGTAGTGGTGTATACACTAATGATATACACATGTACGTGCATCATTCAGGCACGCCGAGAGGGGGCAGGGGCGGGGGTCATTGCCAGGGGCCCGCATCTGTAAGGGGGCCCGGCCGCCCCGACCATGTCAATTTTTTTATTGTTTATTTATTAAGGGGCCCGCAATGATGTCCTGCCCTGGGGCCCGTGTTGGCTCTCGGCGCCACTGACATCATTAATGAATATGTGGGAAGGATAATAATGTGATAATGAACATAAACGTGACGCATGTGATAACTATGTATGAAGCTTAGTACGTTCGACCAACCATGTATGTGTGTGTGTGTGTAAGGATGACATGAAATCTCTTAGATCCTATAAGCCAGTGGTCCCCAACCTTTTTTCACGCCACGGACCGGTCAGCGGTTCATAATTTCACCGCGGCCCACTGGAAAAGGGGTGGGGGGCGTTGATTAGTTCACGTCCATGGAAAGTCGCACAATCACGAGATAAATAAAAATGGAATCATTTAACCTTTCATGGGCGGCCTAATAACATTCGCTTCCACGGTACCGGTCCGCGGACCGGGGGTTGGGCGACCACTGCGTATAATCCACTAATGTGACTATTATTTTAGGATGCCCATCTTTCATCCCACACTATGACCAATAGTGCAATGGTCATGGAGGCACCACCGGGAGATATAGAGGGGAACTGAAATATCCACTAGTCCTCACCGGGGATCGAACCAGGGACCCTCAGGTCGACAGTCGAGAGTTTACCACACGACCATCCGCCCCCTGACCACCTATGTATCTATATCTATTGATATACATATTTTGGCTTCACTTGAATTCAACAAGACGATTATCATTCATTTTTATTTGGGTTTTAATCTCATTTGTTTTACGTCATTGTTTGGTTATTTTTATCAAAGGTAATTCCCGATGTCAAAGGTCAAGAATTCGGTGAAACTACACCTTACGCCGGGATTTTCAGATTCAATTTCTGGAGGTTCGGTCAGTGGATTGAAGTTGTGATTGATGACCGACTGCCGACTAAAGAAGGGAAACTTCTGTTTGTCCATTCCAAGCAGAGGAACGAGTTCTGGTCAGCCCTACTGGAGAAGGCGTACGCCAAGTGAGTACATCTGTAGCCCCAGGGCCGTATTGTAGATTGGGCTTGCTGGGCCCTCCCTGAAAAAAATATAAGTGTGTGTGTGGAGGGGGGGTGTCTTATTGTGATTGATTATTTACAATTCTATCAAGATACTTTGTTCAGTCTCTCAATATACTGGTCTCTGGATATACATATGTTTTCAGGGTATGTGTGATGACTGGGAGGGGGAACACATTTCTTTAAAACTAAACTAGGATAATTGAGATCAAAGGTAGTTCATCTGGATGGCCTGCATCTGAATGTTTCAATAATTATCCTACATACGTCACACCTTCTTGCAGCTTACAGCCCATTTAAAAAACCATTCAAATCTCGTGGTAATCTTAATCACATGTTCTATATTTAAACTTCCATCGTAATGGGCAACAAAAGCGGTCAGCCTTTTAGCCTGTTTGCCTACTGCAACCTTTCAGCTCCGCCTACATCCATAAACAGCGGTCGGATATTTTCTCATTTACAATTAACTCTGTCATCATTCTCCCAATCTGTCACATGACACCACCCCCCCCCCACTATCCCAATTTGCCAGTAAGTATTTATAAGTAAAAACAATAATACCCAAGATGCAAGTATGAGTAAAAGTACCCGATGTACAAGTATGAGTACAAGTATCCAATGCACAAGTATGAGTACAAGTACCCAATGCACAAGTATGAGTACAAGTACCTCAGGTGCTAGTATGATTACAAGTACAAACTTTGTTTAGTTCACAAGTAAGATAATACGTTAAAAAGATACTCAAGATGCAAATATGGGTACAAGAATTCCCAAAAAATGTATTCAAGTAGTACTCGTGTACATGTACTTAGTCAAACAAGTATCAAATTTCCCATCTCTGATCCCCTTCCATCCCCGTCACTCAGTGGCGTGACGAGCTTAAATCGCGCCCGGGGCACAATACCTTTTTAGCGCCCCCCCCCAATTCAAAAACCATATAATATTATATGTAAAATGTACCATTTGGCGCCCCTTTGTGGGTAGCGCCCGGGGCTTGATGACCCCCCCCCCTTGCTAACCCTCACTACGCCACTGCCATCACTCACACTAACAAAACTCACACGAGGCTGGTCGCTGAATATGTAAGTAGGTTAACGAGGGGAAGTAATTACACTTTCATGTCTTTGTGCGTTTTATTGATTTTTTTTTTTCTATGGCGATTTCTGCTTTCCTTTCATCCCACTCTGTGCTGAACTATGTTTTGGCTCCTCAGTCCACACAATACTTCAGACTTTGGGCTATTTATAGCCAGAAATAAACATGCCACGCCCGTATAATGTATCAGTTTTGTTTTGTCTTTTTATCGCGATCAAAACACATAAAAAAATTCGAAACACTTTTTACTTCGTTTAGCATGAATACAACTTCCATATGGGCCAGTGTTCGCGGTGCTCATGACGCGGGATCGGCCTACACATCTACGGCCTCAAAAAAAACCTGGGAGCTACACTTTATCATCAGTGGGCCCCATGATTTCATTAACCGGTAAATAGGAAGACAGGTGCTGTTTTTTTTTTAAATTTATATATAGGCCCGTAGCGTGCGGGGGCGGGGGGGGGTCGGTCCCCCCTGCGTTTTATCTGGCTTCCCCCTCTGCTTGTTTTCTCTACTTAGTAACATTTATTTCCTGCCCCCCCCCCGTTGACCTGGCCCCCTGCTTTAGAATTTTCACGCTCCGGGGCTGTTTATATAGTACCATCCAGTAGCGTCGCAATCAACTCCAAAATAAAGACTGGGACCCTCTCTTTCGGGGGGGTCCAGGCCCCCTCCTCCCTGCGGGTCATATAGCGACGCCACTGGCAGCATCACAGCTAATTAAAAAAAAAAATTATTCTTCATATTCATCAAAGCTGTAAAAAAAATTGTACGATGCTTTCTTTTCTTCTGTAGAAATGTAATTAACCTAATGGCACGTCCTATCATAGCAAGACAACTTCAAAGACAAAAAAAACTCGAATCTACGGAGAAATAAAATCACTTTACATTAAAAATCAATACACTGGCGTACAGGGCCCTTTTTAGAATACTTTCTGGGTGGGGGGGCGGGGGGAAGGGGCTCCTAGCCCTGGGCATCAATGTTGTCAGGTATTTGATGGTGGGGGAGAGGAGATGTGGGTCACAAGCCGGGACCATGATTTCTCCTTATCAATACACAATAACAGTTGAGCCCAAATGAGTAACGTATCTCAGCTTAAATACTTAATAATCTACAGTGTGTAGCTAAAGACTGTCGAAACCTAATAATGGGGCCCCCATGACTAACTCCCATCAACTTGAGCCCCCCCCCCTTCTTATTCAACACAGCCTCCGATCGCTTAGTCATTTTATCGCAGGTTTCTGTACCCACGGGGGCCCATTTAGTGCAAGGGGCCCCTGACACGTGTATGCTGGTTGCACCCCATTGTTGATAACGACTTTATATCGCAAATGTGTGCTGGCATGGTGGGGGGGGTCCCTATTGTAAATCAGGGCCCAAGGATGTTGCCTACTTCACCTATGCCTAGTAACGTTTCTTCATCATGTGACCTAGACACATATTAGCGAAAGGCTAAGTGTAAACAACACAGTTCATTGCTATGTGTCAACAAAAGAAAATGGCGACCAATGATTTTTGACGTAAGCAACACATTGAAAGTAGAATCAAAAATGTTAAATTTAAAAAAAAAATGCAAGTAATCAAAAAAAAAAGTTATCGATTTTGCTTATCGTACTTTTGGGGGATAAAAATATTGTTAGTATCGCGTTGCCTAGCAATGCGAACTCTGACCTCTTTTATTCTATTGATAAGGTCAACTCGGTTCAATAAACCTGACAGTGGTCTTCCATTTATGTAATTAAAACACTCGATGAGAGACAGGTTACAAAGAGCTGCAAGTGCAGAATATCAAATATTTCATGAAATCCATGTAGCACTGCTGACGCTCTCACAACCCACACCACTTGGGGGGCCCGTCTGAACTGGGGCCTCTCTAATCACACACATACATCCTGAACCGACCAACCCGCTAAGTCACTTCAATTACTCATTCCTATTCAATCCGATGCTAAGAGAAATTTCATCGTTCTCTCACCAATGACCAGCAAATGTTCATGGGAATTCCCTAAAAACGTGAATGAGAATTTAACGCGAATTGATAATTAGCTAAAGTTGCCATCAAATCTATGAGGCCGACGATAACCTTTTCCTGGGGGTAAATCCTTTCAAAAACTGCGCCAAAGTCTTTTTAACAAGATTCAATTATAGAAAACTAAGTGACTCTTTGAAAGAGGGAGAGAGAGAGAGAGAGAAAGATAGGCGAGAGAGATGAGAAAGAGTGAGATGGCTAGGTGGCGCTATTGTAGAGAGACGGATCTTCATGCTGCAGCACGACCTGCATTGCCGTGAGTTACGGGTTTGAATGCCCGCCCCCCCCCCCCCCCCCCCCCCCCCCCCCCCCCCCCCCCCCCTCTCTCTCTCTCTCTCTCTCTCTCTCTCTTTCTCTCTCTCCTCTCTCTCCTCCTCTCTCTCTCTCTCTTTGTCTCTCTCAGTGATAACTGCGGGCTGAGACTTAGTCTCTTAGAGCCCGTGAGATCAAACTCGCTGTGTCTCTCAACATCTGGAGACTGCCATAAAGCCCAATGGCCAGCAAACTACCCGACTGGTCCACCCTGTGGTCCGCCAGCACTCAAAAAGCACGTGATCCACGGCACTCAAAAAGCACGTGATCCACGGTTTCCTCCACCTCCCTGCAGCGGCAGCAAGGGCCTCAACCTCCCAAAGGACGCACCTAAAGGACAATGCCCAGTAGGAAACTGGGCAATTAGTGCCTGCTCGATCCTCCTGAGCCTCCAACACGGGTCAGCTCCATCTGACTGTGGACATCTTTGTCCCAACTCGAGAACCACCGAGTTTGCCTGATCTTGGCACCCGAGAGTGAGCTGTATTTGTCCCCTGTGTCGCCTACACAGCCATTGGTGGGAATGAAAGCAGGACACTGCAAAATTGATTCAGGGAGAGAGAGAGGGGGAGAGAGAGGGAGAGAGCAGAGAGAAAGAGAGAGAGGGAAGAGAGAGAGGGAGAGAGAGAGAGAGAGAGCAGCTCTAATATTGTTGTATATGGTGTTGTTGTTGTATTCTTCACAGATTATTTGGCGACTACCAGTCCATGACCTCAGGTCACACGTCAGACGCGTTGGTGGACTTCACGGGTAATGTACCACACACACACACACTGACACCAGACACACACAGACACCAGACACACACAGACACCAGACACACACAGAGACACCAGACACACACATACACACATACACACTGACACCGTTCCAAATACTTCAAGCGTTCGCAAGTAGCGCATTTTTTGTGTTTACATTTTATGTGCTAGAACTGAATCCAATCGCATTGTTATATTATGTTCAGAGGGAGGTGGGGTGCCGGGGTGGGGGGGGTACAGCTTTTTATACGTGTTCACAGTGGCGTTGTTAGTGTACGGGGGACGGAACGGACGGGGGGGGGGGGTACAGCTTTTTATACGTGTTCACAGTGGCGTTGTTAGTGTACGGGGGACGGAACGGACGGGGGGGGGTACAGCTTTTTATACGTGTTCACAGTGGCGTTGTTAGTGTACGGGGACGGAACGGACGGGGGGGGGGTACAGCTTTTTATACGTGTTCACAGTGGCGTTGTTAGTGTACGGGGACGGAACGGACGGGGGGGGGTACAGCTTTTTATACGTGTTCACAGTGGCGTTGTTAGTGTACGGGGGACGGAACGGACGGGGGGGGTACAGCTTTTTATACGTGTTCACAGTGGCGTTGTTAGTGTACGGGGGACGGAACGGACGGGGGGGGGTACAGCTTTTTATACGTGTTCACAGTGGCGTTGTTAGTGTACGGGGGACGGAACGGACGGGGGGGGGGGTACAGCTTTTTATACGTGTTCACAGTGGCGTTGTTAGTGTACGGGGGACGGAACGGACGGGGGGGGTACAGCTTTTTATACGTGTTCACAGTGGCGTTGTTAGTGTACGGGGGACGGAACGGACGGGGGGTACAGCTTTTTATACGTGTTCACAGTGGCGTTGTTAGTGTACGGGGGACGGAACGGACGGGGGGGCTTTTTATAGTGGCGTTGTTAGTGTACAGCTTTTTTATACGTGTTCACAGTGGCGTTGTTAGTGTACGGGGGACGGAACGGACGGGGGGGGGGTACAGCTTTTTATACGTGTTCACAGTGGCGTTGTTAGTGTACGGGGGACGGAACGGACGGGGGGGGGTACAGCTTTTTATACGTGTTCACAGTGGCGTTGTTAGTGTACGGGGGACGGAACGGACGGGGGTACAGCTTTTTATACGTGTTCACAGTGGCGTTGTTAGTGTACGGGGGACGGAACGGACGGGGGGTACAGCTTTTTATACGTGTTCACAGTGGCGTTGTTAGTGTACGGGGGACGGAACGGACGGGGGGGGTACAGCTTTTTATACGTGTTCACAGTGGCGTTGTTAGTGTACGGGGGACGGAACGGACGGGGGGGTACAGCTTTTTATACGTGTTCACAGTGGCGTTGTTAGTGTACGGGGACGGAACGGACGGGGGGGGGGGGGGGTACAGCTTTTTATACGTGTTCACAGTGGCGTTGTTAGTGTACGGGGGACGGAACGGACGGGGGGGGGGTACAGCTTTTTATACGTGTTCACAGTGGCGTTGTTAGTGTACGGGGGACGGAACGGACGGGGGGGGTACAGCTTTTTATACGTGTTCACAGTGGCGTTGTTAGTGTACGGGGGACGGAACGGACGGGGGGGGGGGCGCAGCTTTTTATACGTGTTCACAGTGGCGTTGTTAGTGTACGGGGGACGGAACGGAGGGGGGGGGGAGAACAAAGCAGCAAGGGCGGCAAATACGGTTTTAATATGTCAACTTTTTTTTTAACTTTTCAACAATGTCAACTTTTTTTTTAGCTTTTCAACAAAGTCAACTTTTTTTTTACTTTTCAACAATGTCAACTTTTTTATATTTCAATTCCAGGTGGCGTTGCAGAGAGACTGATCTTGTCCACGTTCGACCTTGAAGATGAAAGCATAAAGTAAGAAGATATAATAGCAGACGTTGATAATTTCACTTTATGATTAACGAAGCAACAGTACATATTAATGTCCCTATCTTATGTACCCAATGATCTGTGAATATTTTGTTTCGTTACGAACCACACAGGGTGATGATCTTTAAAAAACTGGAGGCCGCTTATGATAATAAAAGTCTGATAAATTGTGTCATTGAGGTGAGTGATGTCCCTTGGTTGTCATTTTTTTTTGTCTTATATTATTAAGTAACCTATTTCTATCCCATGGTATCTCTTAATGCAGCCCTTCTTACAATCATCAACACATGAGGCCCGTTTGATGACTTTTCCACCTATTGGATTATACTGATCCTGAAAATGGGCTTTAACGTGCATTTAAATACACACACACACACAACCTTTGTAGAGACCAGCCCCGTAGCGTGAAAATTCTACAGCAGGGGCCAGGCATTCTACAGCATGGGGCCAGACATTCTACAGCAGGGGCCAGACAATAGCAGGGGCAGGCATTCTGCAGCAGGGGCCTGGCAATAGCAGAGGGGCCAGGCATTCTACACCAAGGGGGGCCAGGCATTCTACAGCGGGGGGGGGCAGGCATTCTACAGCAGGGGGGCCAGGCCACTAGCAGGGGGGGGGCATGAAATAAATGTTACTAAGTAGAGCAAACAAGCAGAGGGGGGGCAGACAAAACGCAGGGGGCCCGGGCGCCTGTCCCCCCAGCACGCTACGGGCCTGCTGTGTTCACTGTGTGTTCCCAAAGTACCGAGGCAGCACGGTGGACAACGTTGACTGGCAGGGCCGCCTCCAGGGGTCCCCAATCACCGAGTGTATTGATTTGATGCGATATTTGGTGGGAAAGAAATCTATGGGGGGGGGGGGGCTATTTTCATAGTTTGTCTTGAGCCCCCAGAATTCCAGGCTGCGGCCCTGATGGGTGGAGGTGCTGGGTGGTTTCGAGACCATGACCTTAGCCACGCAAGTCGCGCTCACTATCCTAGCGACCACATTTATCGATGAACATGTCGCGTATTATTTTTTATTTGTATTTTTCACGCATGAACTATCAACACACACCTTGAAGATGAAAGCATAAAGTAAGCAGATATAATAGCAGACGTTCACACACACACACATACACAATATTTTAACTGTAAACAAGAGCGAACAAAATATGTGTTGACTCACTCCCAATCAGATGTGGGTCACGACCCGTCTCACTTTGAGAACCATTGATCTATTATTAAATTTTGGGAATACCCATTTATTTTTTATTTAGATTTTAATACTCCGTTCAATTGCTGGCATTTTTTTTTGTACAATTATTTAAATTGGCAGGTCGCAGACGAAGAAATAGGTCAGGACGGACCAGAAGGTTTGGTATTAGGTCAAGGCTACAATGTGACCATGGTAGGTATGTCACTGGACTCAGGTAGACCTTTAGTTGTTGTAAGGTACTATCGTAACAAACTCATACATCAACACAGTATCAAGTAAAATAAGTCATTAATCAAACTGCTTTTGTTTGTTTATGTCCTGGAAGTGGATGAGGTGATTATTTTAACTCGTAAATGCTATTAACCACTATTGGGGTTTAGGGCTGTCTTTGCAGTGCCCTTCTTTCAGCCCGACCACAGCCGATAGTGCAATGGCCAAGTAGGCACCACGGGATACATATGTAGGTGACTGGTAGTCGCCGGGAGTCTCTGTGCGTCTCTATCTCTATTATTTCATCGTTCATCTCTAATCTCTATTTTCTATTTCTCTCTTAATCTCTCTCTCTCCTCTCTCTCTCTCTCTCTCTCTCTCTCTCTCTGTCTCTCTCTCTATCTCTCTGTTTCTCTCTCTGTCTCTCTCTCTCTGTTTCTCTCTCTGTCTCTCTCTCTGTCTCTCTCTGTCTCTCTCTCTCTGTCTCTGTCTCACTCTCTCTGTCTCTCTCTGTCTATCTGTCTGTCTGTCTGTCTATCTCTCTCTCTCTCTCTCTCTCTCCCTCTCTCTCTCTCTCTCTCTCTCTCTCTCTTTATTCCAACGAGTTAATTTATTATCGGCAGTCCTGATTTCTTGGAATCAATTCCTACAACAGGACACCTGAGTGGTTTTGGTTCAGTACTGGATAAAGTCCCTTTGATGCTCTATGCACCAACCATTTAAATTAATGAAAATTCAGTTCTGTCTTGTTTTTACCAGTTACTGAGTGTTACTAGCTAACGTTTTGATGTATTTTTCCGATATTCCGCGGAGCACTAGTGAAGTAACTAGCGAAACCCACGTAAGCCGCTCCGCGTAGCATTTCTAACTAAAGACCGACACCAAAAGGAAATTCTGAACACGGAGTTCACTTCACAGTAACTGCCCCTGAATAGCACTTATTTACATACATCTTTATACTTATCTCCTTTAATTTCCTGTATGTGCCATAATGTGTTTTAACTTTTCTATCATCTAATCTATAAATAACATTTTAGGTCAAAGGTAATGAGACAAAGGGGCGCTACTAACAAAAGGGCGCCAAATTTTTATATTTTACATATAATATTACATGGTTATCGAATTAGGGGGAGGGGGGCGCTAAAAAGGTATTGTACCCCAGGGGGCTAGTTAAGTTCGTTACTCAACTGGTACCATATTTTAATCTACAAATAATATTTTTAGGTCAAAGGTATTGAGATGAAGAAAACGCTGCGCAAGAGTTTCGGTGACATGTTGTACATGATTCGACTGTTTAACCCGTGGACAGGGCGAGAGTGGAAAGGACCTTGGTCAGACGAGTGAGTAACATTCTCAAGTTTTATTTGTATGCAAACTCGACACACTTTGAACAACGACAAAACCAATGGTACAACAGCGACAAACCCATGGGACGGCCACCACCAAACCCATGGGACCACCACCGCCAAACCCATGGCCCACCACCACCAAACCCATTTCCACCACCCCAAATGGGGACAACCACCAAAACAACCGGGACACACGACCAACCTGGAAAAAACCAACAGACAACAAAACCAACAGACACAAACAACAGCAACAAACAACAACAAAAACACAGGGAACACACATAACAACACAACCTAACAACAAACAAAAAAACTTGCCGTGTGCTGATCCGTGTGCTGATTTATGTCCTGATCCGTGTGCTTATCTATGTCCTGATCCGTGTGCTGATCCGTGTGCTGATCCGTGTGCTGATCTATGTCCTGATCCGTGTGCTGATCTATGTCCTGATCCGTGTGCTGATCCGTGTCCTGATCCGTGTGCTTCCGTGTGCTGATCCGTGTAAATCCGCGGTCCTCAATCTTTTATTCCGCGACTGTAACCCTCCCCCCCCCCCCAAAGGGGTGCGAAAGTAAATGCGCAGGTACGACCCTCACAAGTTATTTCTTCAAATTTTTGGTCGTTTTTAAACGTAAAGTATATATGTCACTGTGTACCACAGTATAAACTTTCCTCGTACACCTTGGGGGGTGGGAGTGGGGGTGGGAGGGTGTACGCGTACCGCCGGTTGAGAGCCCGTGGATGGGACTCGGCCAGATGTCCGATAAGAGA
Source organism: Bulinus truncatus (assembly GCA_021962125.1). NCBI lineage: Eukaryota > Metazoa > Mollusca > Gastropoda > Planorbidae > Bulinus > Bulinus truncatus. The sequence goes on along the minus strand of JAGDYQ010000136.1, from coordinate 2,166,434 downwards.
AAATCAATTTGATCAGACTTGCCCAGGAACAGGTGCCAACAACAAAACACTTACACAAAAAAAAAAAACTGTCCAGGTATAAAGACCTTCAAATTTAAATGGAGAGAATGCATAGCAGGGGCCAGGCATTCTACAGCAGTGGTCAGGCAATAGCACGGGGGGCCAGGTAATACATTTTACTAAGTAGAACAAATAAGCGGGGGGGGGGCAGACAAAACGCAGGGGGGGCTGCCCCCTCCCTCCCGCACGCTACGGGCCTAGGGGAGGGGCTATGATTACTAATAGTGATTCAATTTATGTAGATTACTTTTATAACAAGGTATTAAATTCGTTATCGTTTTTCTGCAAAAAATTTTCTGAATTGTATGAATGGTGATATTATGATTTTTATTCAAAACTGAAAAACATACAAACAGTGGAGTTGTTCTATTGGGTTTATGAATTATATATATTTTTTTTTTAATTTAGAATATTTTTGAATTTTTTCGTTAGAGTTTCTTACGATTCATTCTTTTAAAAAAATCCGATAGAAAAGTAATGGTATCGAGTATCGAAATGTTTTCGTTTAAAATGTATCGGCGATACACAAATCAATATTTGATACAAAAAGGATTGGGAAATACAGCAACCAATATTAAAAAAGTATGTCCGATACTACATAAACAACCCTGCCAAATTGTCTACCCTTTAATGTAAAATCTGACTCAAAATTTTGTTAAGAAAGATGTTCAGCATGATAAATTATTGAATGTGCAGTTATCTCCCAATCAGCTGGATCACTTGAATAACTGTTTTTTTTTTTTTGGTCATGCAACTCAAGCTTCCAACCAGAATCTCCTACTATACAGTCTGAGTCTGTAGGCAAATCAAACACAGCAGCTTCAGCATGACCCATAACAGAATTTGCAGATACCTTTTGCTTTGTAACACTTGTTTCGGTTGTTACACTTTTTTCAGCTCAGTTCGGCAACATTGTTTCTGGAATTGTGGGATTGTTTGTGTACATTGTGGCCGAAGAAGTAAATGAAATGTCATTATCACTAGTATTACTAGTTTTACCAGTAATGCGATCAGTGTTTCTGCTCATAAATTGCAGCAACGAACCCCGAATTTTTTTCTATGTTTTTTTCTTTCTCCTCCTTTTTCTTCAGCTTCTCAAATCCACTCTCGTGGAATACGAATCGCATGATGTAACACCGTAATTACTACGTCATCACTGAATAAAGTCGGCATAGAACAATTAACAATGCGGAAATTTTATTTTGATTACAAATCTCTAAGAAGTGCGGGTGTATTCTTGTAAATTATTAGATATGAAGTCGAGGAGAATTTAAACCAACCTTAAAACGGACTTGTCGAGAATATGTTGGTATTAACAAACTCATTAAACAAAATTATTTGTTTAATAATTCTGTCCCTACCATGATGACGGCGGTGAGGATTGTAGGTTTAGGGAATCTTTTAATTTTTCGATCAATGAAATAAATTAATGGTGTCTAAAATATGAATATGTTATATAAATTTTAATGCACAGAGTACTAATATATATATATATATAAATTAACTCCCTTGGAACTATTTTTAGCCCTAGCAATTTTGAAAAATGAACAAATTAAATTTTAAAATGTGTACAGTATGTTATAAGATGTGAAAAGTCTCAACCGTTCATTGTGAACTTAGCGAAACAGGGCCGGCCTTACGAATTATATGGCCCAATTTAACGGATGCTTGCGAGGCCCCTCTTTTAAATTTTTTACAATAACAACTATTACTATTTATTAGATTATGTAAAATTGCGGGGCCCTTGCCAGGCCCGGGGTGCATTCTTGAAAAATATAAAAAAAATGAAGTCGGGGAGGGCCTACGACTTTGAAAGTGCCTAGGGCCCACAATGATCTTAAAACGGTCCTGGATAGAATACCATAAAGATCTTGACAACATCACATAGATAGAATACCACAACAACGTCACATAGATAGAATACCACAACGATCTTGACAACATCACATAGATAAAATAACACAAAGATCTTGACAACATCACATAGATAGAATACCACAAAGACTTGACAACATCACATAGATAGAATACCATAAAGATCTTGACAAGGTCATAGATAGACTACCATAAATATCTTGACACCGTCATAGATAGGATACCATAAAGATCTTGACACCGTCATAGATAGACTACCATAAATATCTTGACACCGTCATAGATAGAATACCATGGTGCTAGGACCAGCCCACATATTGAGGACAGCTCCCTCCATGAAATGAACCATAATATGAACACCATACTCCGTGGGATGTACCACTGCTTCTTTTTTAGTTCAAATCTATATAAATAATAGCGATGTGGGTTCTGCGTTGAATCGAAAGTAAAGAATTAATACAACAGTATATTCCAGTTTAAAATCGTTAAATGTAAACAAAAGTAATAAAAATCATGAAAAAAATCGGATCTGCCCGAAACCAAAAGAAAAATAACCTCGCCTGCCTATAAAACCTAAAAGGATATAACTCTATGCAAAGATTTTTGCAGGGTACAGCTAGTACTTTATAAAACACATATATATTAGTATACTAATGTAGACTATGGTCGTTTTGAGTATGAAGAGAAAATATTTGATTCGTTTTAAGTCACTAAAAAAAACAAAAACAACCTCATTGATCGAGGTTGTCCATCAAACTACTGCCCACTGCCCACTGCCCGCTCCCCACGTACAAACATTTGCCCCCTCGAACAAAACTTTAATGCTAAAACATTAACATTTAATTTTATAATAAATTACGCCCTAATTAGCCTATTTAGGGACCATTATAGGAATACACCCCCCCCCCCCCACAATGATTGAAGCACCGAAAAGTCGCAAATATTAATGCTGTTACGTTGACTTTTTCTCTCTCTTCCCATTGTTGTCGTCACCTCCACAGATCAACAGAGATGCAAAGTTTGCCGCAACACGAGTGGGAGAAGATGGGCATCTCTTTCGGCAACGACGGGGAGTTCTGGTGAGTCATAGGGCGCCGCCGCCCACCGCCACGTAGCTCTCAGACTTAGCCCACAATTAGTTTGTTCATTTTTTTTTTTATTTTCAGTTTAAATTGTTTACTTTGTGCTTCTGTTGAAGAATTATTTTTTTTTTGTATACCTTATAATTGAAACGCCTTCGTAACTGATCTGCACCAAAGGGAAATAACTCCAGTTGTATTGAGAGTTATGTGTATTGGTCACTGTCGACGAGGGTGTATTGGAATGACCGGGTCATTTGAGGTCAGTTAAGCCCTGTGGGTGGGGGTACACTGCTACCTCTGAGCTGTGCGTCGCGCGCGCACCTCTCATTGAGCCCATTTACAAACATCAGATCAAAGCGCGCTGTATGCATATTAGTTGCGCACGCAGTTTTGAACGTCCTTCCAAAGTTTCACAGCGAGCGTTTTTAGCAGCATACAGCCTTCAGAAAATTAGAGAGACCATTTGTGGTTGGCGGGGGGGGGGTGTGATGAAAGAATCGATACACTATTTCATTAATCCACGTCAAAATAATTTATCGAAACTGCGTACAGATATAGGTCATGTCGCCATTCCGTCAATACGCATTTCCTTCTCAATACACATTTCAATATTTCAACCAGCATGCACCTCGAGGACTTCCTGAAGTATTTCACGCACGTCGACATTTGCCACTTTGTCAACACAAGTTTCTTCTCATTAAAAAAATCCTGGCACGAGTCGATTTTGTTTAGTGAGTGGACAATCGGTGGCCGAAACGGTGGCAACGATCCAAGTTTGAGTACATTCTTAGCCAACCCGCAGGTAAAGTATTATATTATGCACAGACCTATATAATTTTTTTTCAAGATCTTAAATTTATTTTGTTCACTTATTATTGTAATTTTTCTGCGTGCTTAGAAAAGAAGTGTCCAGACCAGGGGTCGGCAACCTTTTTAAGACGGACGGGCCAAAAAGTTAAAATTTTTTTGTTTCAAGATTATGGTATTTGATTAGGCCGCCGTTTGACATCGGAAGAGCCGCAACTTGGCATCGAAAGAGCCGTATGCGGCTCGCGAGCCGCAGGTTGCCGACACCCTCGTCCAGAAAATTTGTCATACTTTAGTAAACAAAAGTAATTAATTAATAGAGGAGAAAAAACAACTGGCTCAATGGTGAACCGCGCCTAAATCATCGAAGGGCATTGAGAGCCGCATGGGGCCACGCCTGGCCTATTCCTTGCATCTCAGCCGATCATGTATTTCACTCTTTATAAGTAGACGCGCATATCCCATAATTTGTTAAGCGCGCCACGAGTAAAATGAAATTGATGTGGAGCTCTCTTTTCTAAATGTTTAATGTGAGTAAATGGAGAAGATGAACAAAAGACAGATCTGTAGCTCTTCAACTAGAGGAGAAAGCAATGGTTAATGTTAATGAATGTATCCTAAAACAATTTTTAATTTGAACGCGAAAGTATATTTTTGACACACCATTCAAGGGGAGTATGATAATATCACGCTATATTTATTTTTTTTTCAAAGTATCATGATATGCCACTATGTTCTATTGGCAGTATATGTTTGATATACCATCCTCGGACAGTATCATGATATCACTGGAACAGGAAGATGTCACAGAAAACAGGGTGGCCATAAGGGAGAATAAAAACTCCATCGGATTTTTTATCTATAAGGTACATAATTACGTCATCAGTCGCATCAATGGACAGATAAACATGCAGACCAAATAGAGAGACATTTACAACTACATAGGTAGACCTATAGACGGACAGACCGGCACTATTTCAGATACGCGGGCAAACCTGCAGACAGGCAGGAAAACTTTCAGACAGACATGCAAACGTTTTAGACAGCAGGCCAATTTCACAGACCTGCAGGCTAATCTACAGACAGATTGATTGATATGAAAACAGTAAAGTTCCTATGACAAATAGAAGCCAATCAGTTTAATTTATTCAGTAATTATTTTAATAAAAAAAAATATTACGAAAATTACTTTTAGAACTTGTTGACTATAAATTAATTAATGTACAGATTTGTGTTGCAACAAAAACCCACCTCCACAATAAGTCTAAACTTACACTTGCACCAGCCCCGTAGCGTGAAAATTCTACAGCAGGGGCCAGGCCAATAGCGGGGGTGGGGAGGGGGCTCAGGAAATAAATGTTACTAAGTAGAGCAGACAAGCAGAGGGGGGGGGTCAGACAAACCGCAGGGGGGCCCGGCCGCCTGCCACCCCCCTCCCGCACGCTACGAGCCTGACTTGCACACATCTCTAACCTTCAATATAAAAGCAAATGAAATAAATTCTCCTTTTGAACTGAAACTGACGTTGGGTTTGTTTGGGTTTTATTTACCTCCATCCTTCATCCCTTCAGTGGCGTATCTAGCGTAGGGGCTAGTGGCGTCCCCCCATTCATGGATTTAAAAAAAGTCTTACTGCCCAGGTCGGGCCGCCTTCGGTTAGCTATGCCACTATCTCCCAGGGCCGCCTCGAGGAGGATGAAACCAGAGCACTTGTCAGCCCCCCCCCCCCCCAAGACTTGAGGAGTCACTTTCAAAATTTTATGTTTGTTTGTTTTTTTTGATGCGGGGGTAAGGGGTAAGACCCCCATTGTCATAGTTTGTCAGGGAAGGTCCGCCTCTTAATTCTTGTTTGCGCCTCTGCACCCCCCCTCCCCAACATTCAACCCCGCGTCCTCCATGTTTTGCCCGTGGTCCACAGGTGGAGTGTAACAGAGAGTACCGCATCCATCTCCTGGAAGAGCTGGTCTTCCAGTCCGACTTCATGAAGACCAGGAACATATTCGGCTCCAACATCTTCACCAAAGGCCGCTACGTCATACTCCCCTGCTGCGAGCACACGGACACCATCCCGGTGGGACAGTTCATGCTGCGCCTGTACACCGCCACCAAGGCCAGCGTCAGGTGAGCGCACACCCCCCCCCCCCCCCCATGGCACCGAACTACCTGGGAAAATAAATCCCACAGGGCTAGTGTAGGATTTAAACCCATCTCCGACCATTTAGTGTACACTTAGAAAGCCCGCCCCCGCCCCCAGACCACACCCTCCACGTACGTTTAAAAAAGAACGATGTAAGTGAATGGCTTGTCTAAAGTGTATCACTTTAACAAACAGAAACAGGTAACTATGAAATATTGTGAACAATTTATAAAGCCCCCCCCCACCCCAATGTCTAAATCTGGCTGATTGTGGACTTTTCTTTATTCCAGCCACAATAAACGACTATCTGATCACTTATCATGGGGCTCCGGGGCTAAACATTAATTCACCGTGGTTAGTCATGTGGGCCCCATATATCAAAGATTATTTATTAGCCCAATATTTGTACATGGCAGCATTAACTGCTTTTTTCGCCTAGAGCCCCTAAATGTACATTTATCTAGGACCCCCAACTTTACTTTTGCGCCAAGGGCCCGAGAAATAAACCGTTGCATAACGCCGCGGTCCTCACTGGGTATATACCGACCCCCAACGATGATGTCGTGACTAGGGAGCGACCGATAATCGGATCGGTATCGGTATCGGACCGATATTGGCACTATCGGTTCATATCGGATCGACCGATTTTTGTAGGGAGCGACCGATACTCGAACCGATATCGGCACTATGGGTTAACTATCGGACCGGCCGTTTTTTGACTGCCAATACATAGTTGTTTTTTTTTTACAACAGAGTTGCAGAAAAAAAAATCAGTAAATAACACAATTCTATAACCAGATCAGACAAGATTTAAACAAGCAATTAAGCCTGTTCCATTCTGGACACAGGACGTGTTAGCGCATTTTCTTGTTATGTATCAGTACGTTTGTTAGCTTTCAGTAAATATTTGTAAATTTTGGAAATGTTTATAAATTCAATTGTGTAATGCATATATCTGTAAAAAAAATATTATAAAGACGTTTCTTTATATTTGAAAAAAAAATTATTTTCTCTTGAATCTAACTACAAGTGGTTTGTGGTTACTGAAAACTCATAATTGAAAACATTCGAAATTGTACTCATTTAATCGTCCGAAAACTCCGTCAATTGTTGCATAGCTCTGTCGTCCGAAAACTCCGTCAATTGTTGTTTTATATAAAGTACGGGAAGTAAGTCATGTTGAATAACTGTTACAAAAATAAATAATGATTACGCCCCTTTGATTAGCTTTTATTATTTATATTTAAAATATAAGCAAAAACGGTACCTAGGAAAGTCTTTTTTTTCGGCCCTGAGATGTCAGATCGCGAAAAAGACTTTTGATGTACACTTGGCAGGCCAAGACCTACAAAATGATATATACATCATGGGTCTAGGACTTATGGTTGCTGACATATAGGGCGGTCCATTATTAATATAGCTTATATAGTAAAAAACGGTACTTTACAAGCCCCCTTTTACGGCCCTCAGAAGTCAGAGCGCGAAACGGACAAAAGTCATTTCTTGGCAGGCCAAGACCTACAAAATGATATATACATCATGGGTCTAGGACTTATGGTTGTTGAGATCTATGGTGATGACGGACGGACGGACAGACAGACAGACAGACAGACAAAACGGAGACAATAGAGCATTTTTTTTTTAGAAAATGCTCTAAAAAAAAAGGAAAAAAAAAAACCCGTACACAGAAATTGTCACGTCCACAAAGATCGCATAGGCGATATGACCTTGAAACAATAGGATTGGCATTTTTTTAATTCTAATGTATGACCTTGAATGATACAATTGGTGAACATCTGTGTGTATTTTTTTTTTGGGATGGGAAGTTGGGGGGGGGGGACAAGACTTACGTGTGGGCGAAGTGTTACGAAATATGACAGGGAAGGGGAGAGCATGGGTTGACATACGTCATTAGCTGTAGCACGAGGAAAACACGTGTTTGGCATTGTTGTTGATTAAAAAAATATCGGTATCTGTATCGGTACAAATGCTGGGGAAAAATATCGGTATCGGACTATCGGTAAAAAGGCATATCGGTCGCTCCCTAGTCGTGACTGCAAATTACTTTAAGAATAAACATCAAAATAACAAAATAATTCATCGTGATAACACATTTTGTTATATTTATTTTTATCACCACCAAAGAGAACTGAAGCTGGAAGCCCCGCCTTCTGGTTGCTGTGGCAACCCTTACAAATGCGTCACCACTGTTGTGGTCCTGAAAGCTGAAGGTCTGCAGTTACCCCACGGGGAAAAAGGAGGTGAGTGTTTGTTGTTTTGAGTTACTTGTTTGTGTTTGTTGTTTATGTTATTTGTTTGTGTTTGTTGTTTGCGTTTGTTGTGTGTGTGTGTGTGTGTGTGCTTATTTGGCATTCTTTGACACATTATTATATAATTTTTATTTCCAATTGTGGAGTGTTGGTGAGACAAGGTCACAAGAATGTCTCTCTCGTTAATTGCCTTCCCACAGTTTCCATCAAGTCACCTGGGGTACAGCCATCCGCTATAAAATTGATGAGTCTGCGATCGGAGGAGGGCGGGGCAAGATAAAGGAGGGCGGGGGGGGTGCTACTGTTGATGGAGATTGTCAGGAAAACCCCCAAGATTAGCTGACACAACAATCTTTGCCATCATGCCCTTTTGTGCATTCAACAAAGTGATTGGTTAATTTACTCTCTGTGACTTTTTTGTTTGTATCTACCAAATTGACAGGGCCGCCAACTGTTGAGGATGTAACATTCCATATTGTTCACATCATATTTCAGCCTTTCCGCAGCGTTCATGTATTTTTCAGCCATTGATCCGTTCGTGACGGTGAAGTGTGAAGGGGTCAAAGTTCAGTCGGATGCGCTACACAACGAGCCGTCCCCGACCTTCAACTTCAAGTGTACATTCTACAGGAAGAAGCCCCAGCGATCTATTTTCTTTGAGGTAATTATCAACTGATTGGGTGGTGAATAGTCGCCGTAGTCTTAGTGACAATCATGGCCGGACGTGATGTGCGCAGAGCGCCCTAGAAATAGGTACTCCGACCACCACCCCCTACCCCCTTTACCCCAAGCCCCCCAGGTACACCTTGCCCCACTATGTACTTTTAAGTACCACTATTCACCATTTTGTACCACCATATACTACCACTATTTACCACTTTGTACCACTATATACTACCACTATATACTACCATTATATACTACCACTATATTCTACCACTATGTACTACCACTATATAATACCACTATGTACTACCACTATATACTACCACTATGTACTGCCACTATATACTACCATTATATACTACCACTATATTCTACCACAATGTACTACCACTATGTACTACCACTATGTACTACCACTATATACTACCACTATATACTACCACTATATACTACCACTATGTACTACCACTATATACTACCACTATATACTACCACTATATACTACCACTATATACTACCCCTATATAATACCACTATGTACTACCACTATATAATACCACTATGTACTACCACTATATACTACCACTATATACTACCACTATATACTACCACTATGTACCACTATGTACTACCACTATGTACTACCACTATGTACTACTTATGTCAGCCGAGGCCGTAGGCCCAGAAGAAAATGTTGGTCTCTTTAGTAATGAAGGGAGACAACATATCAAGGTGTCTTTGACTGGGATCTGTGACGTAGATCCTTAAATCCACATCTGTCCCACCCCCTTGCAAATCCCAGCCAGTGTAGGGATTTACGGCGACAGCCTAAAGTTATACGCTTTATCTATGACGTCCTAATTTTTAGGTGCCTTATAGTCTTTAGCGCCCATTGTCCCAAACGACATTAATCTGCCTCTGTTCCAAAATGACCTGTGCCTGCATCTGTTCCAAAATGACCTGTGTCCTGATCCCAAATGACATTAATCTGCCTCTGTTCCAAAATGACCTGTTCCAAAATGACCTGTGTCCTGATCCCAAACGACATTAATCTGCCTCTGTTCCAAAATGACCTGTGTCTGCCTCTGTTCCAAAATCACCTGTGTCCTGATGCCAAACGACATTAATCTGCCTCTGTTCCAAAATAACATGTGTCTGCCTCTGTTTCAAAATTATCTTAGTCTGCTTTTGTCGCTTGTGTTAATGACTTCGCAAGATCACTTTAAAATAACCTGCCATTTACGTTGCAGTTCTTGTGTTTTTAAGTTTTTTTGTGTTTTTATCTCCCCTACCTCATCCGCAGGTCTACTGCAAGAGAACTGTGTTTGATGTGTTTCTAGGAGAAACCAGAATAGACATGACAGGTAAGTGTTATAACGTATTAGTTATGCTGATGATAAACATCCTAGTATTGCATACTGTATGGACTACACAGCTCAGTATACAGTCTAAACAGGTTTAGTAACTAAGTGGGGTATTAGACTATACAGACTTTACAACTAAACAGATTTTATAACAATACAGATTTTATAGCTAGACTTTATAAATATACACACTTTATAACGGTAAGGACTCTAGAACTATAAAGAATATACATCTATCCAAACTTGAAAACAGATTATAAAACTGTACAGACTATGCCTAGTTTATAAAGACCACTGAGCAATACAGATTATGCATTGTTATATTTTTTTTCTTGAAATTTGTAGATGAATGGAATCTAAAATTATTCTGTATTTTCTTTTAAAATCTCACAGACATAAGTAAAGGTAAGATACACGTCTCATATTTGTTAAACAATGACCTATATATATAAATACTACCACTATGACCTATATATATATATATATATATACTACCACTATGACCTCTCTCTCTCTCTCTCTATATATATATATATATATGTGTGTGTGTGTGTGTGTGTGTGTATAACACTCTAGGACATAAACACTAGCCACTTTAACGAATTTAGCTTATGTAACACCTTTCCCCTGCCCTTACCCCCAATTACTTCTATTTTACTTTTGTCTATATACCTCAATATAGTCAAATACATCAAACTGTATATACATTTATGTAATTCATTTATAGAAAAAAAAAGTTTTTATATCATTGTGTGTCTGTGTGTGAGAGAGAGAGACAGAGAGAGACAGAGAGATAAAGAGAATGGATCCCAACAGTTATCCTTGACTGGCACCCTCCTCTCCCATCCCCAACCTCAGAACGGCCCTGCACGCGTAAATTTAAAAAAAATGTATTAGTAATTAAACAAAACAAGAGAGGGCTGAAAAATACAACAATATCCAAATATTATTGGTTGATTTTTTAACTTAACAAATTTCTGCGTAACCAATACTAGATACCGATACATCAGAAAGTTCGAAAGAGGGTAAGATTTGTAAAACTATATTAGATTGGTTGTTTATGTTTAAAATGGTTTGTTGTTGTTGTTTTTTTTTCTTTTCGTTTTTTTTTTTTTGTTTCCTTTGTAGCTTTTTGCATTTTGTAACTTTTTGGCTATAGAATATACTCTGGTGCCTTTTTTGTGTACGAGAAATCGCCTTACTTTAGCTATACGATTATTTTTTGTTTTTGTAACGGTAATGTGGCACTCTCAAACATCTCTTTTGGGGAAGGGGGTTAGGGCCAGGTGTCACTTTTTGATTCACCAGGGCCGTCATTGAAAAAAAAATGTATCTATATTTGTATACAAATGGCGTTCATCGTTTTGAAGAATACATCCCTAATAGGCTACTTTATAAATCACCTGTTTGTAAATTATTATTTGGTCACGTAGTACATATATTAACAGTATTTTGGGGGATCACTCCTCATCCCCTCCCCATCCAGGCCCGTAGCGTGCGGGGCGGCCCCCCTGCGTTTTGTCTTCCCCCCCTCCTACTTATTTGCTCTACTTAGTAAAATGTATTACCTGCCCCCCCCCCCGCTATTGCCTGGCCCCTGCTGTAGAATGCCTGGCCCCTGCTGTAAAATTTTCACGCTACGGGGCTGTCCCCATCCCTCGTCAATTTTCCTTGTGAGCCCACCCAACAAGAATTTTTATTGACTTGTTGGACCTGCACAAAAAAAAATTAAATTAAGCTATGCCAGATTTCTTCCGCGTGTTAGTGAAAAAAAATATATTTGTTGAGACTGTTATCTTCAGTGCCGTTCTTAGGTCTTTGGGGGAGGGTGGGAGGGCTTAGACAGAGACATAATCGATAGTTGTAGGTCCTGGGCATGACTGACTGACCTCGGGGTGGGGGGTCCTCTTAGCGCTAGATTTAATATATGTAAATACTGGAAGGGCCCCCTTTGTCATTGGGGCTGTGAGCAGTTGCATAGTTTGACTTTCAATAAAAACGCTTATGATTCTTTTAATGAAAAAGTTTCTTTTTTGTTTTTTCCTTCTTAATAGTAATTGAAATGTTGGCCAATTTATTTGATTTTTTTTTAAATTTGACCAGAAATGGAGAAAGGCGAGGAAAAAGAGTTGAAGTTGTACGCCAAACCAACAAAGTCAGAACCAGTAAAAGAGAACCCAGGCAAGTTGCATGTCTTCATTCGGACAAGCGATGACCTAGAAGCATTGTAAAAGTGTTATATTTCAGACACCTCCCCCCTCCCGTTGCTGCTGAGCTTTCATTCATTGTTAAACATTCCGTCCATATATGTATATAGAGTTTTGACCATGAGCACATACATGTCTACACCTTAAGAATTGTAAAAGACATTTTAGTCCAACCGCATTAGTTTCAATTTCATTTTATACACTTAATTTGGGATACTTAAAAATATCAACACTTTTAAATGAATGACCAACAAAATAAACTTTTTTTTATAAATAATAATTCTACTTAATAATTAATTGTAACATACATAAAACATATGCTCTGTACATACATTACTTATATTTACATATGATTACTTAGTTTGGTATGTAAAATATATTAAAAAATTTCCGTCCAAAGGTTTTCATCTTATCCTATATAATTTATTACTTACTTTAAACTCTCATTGTGCATTAGTTGTTTTTTTAAAAAATAAAACATAACTTTAATATATTTCTGTGGTCACTTTTATATTTTCAACTTCACGTTAAATTGTTACTTTTTTAACATAACTTTGCAGTGGCGTTACAAGCATGAGGGCAAGGCCTGCCCCACAGGCAGCTCATACTTTTCTACCAATCATGGGGGCGATATCTTTTAAATCGCCAACAAAATACAAATCACATAAACCTTTTCAGATAGATACGCTGCTTTTTTAAAATTATAGATTTATCAAGTTCTCATTTGTGCATATAATCTGGAAAAGCATCACACATCTTTGTATATTATTTCCAGTCTTTTATAAAAATATAAAACTTGAATTTGTCCGTTTAATCTTAGTTCCCTCCCTTCTTGGCCCTAACGGGCCAAATGAAGTGTAGAATCCATCTGTTTTCATAACCTCGGCATATAAAGGGATTGTGTGGTTAGCACAACGCATTGCCGCTTTTACTTCACTAACTTAAGTCAGGTATCCATTTTAAAGCTGTGTGGGCTTGTAGGACGACTTTGCACCAAATTTCACCTGGAAAAATTCCATGGGCCTCACCGAGGATCAAACCCAAGACTCTCAGGTTGACAGTCGAGTATCTACACCACTCTGCCATCCGTCCCACCCGTTTAATCTTACCTTATGTAATTTATTACAATATCAAACTCTTTTATTATAGGCACTACTTTCTAATACAATAAAACAAAAACACAGTTTTAGTATGTCACACCTCTACAGAGTTTATGGTCCTTTTATCATTTCAAATGTTCACAAATGTTACATCTCTTTTGTTAACTGTGTTGTCCATTTCACCCAAACAGTTATAAACACACAAATTATTCAGAGACATAACACACTTGAAACTTTTTAAAAAAAAAATGTCAACAAATAGATCTTATAAAATTCTTTAATACAATTGAAATGCAAAACAAATGAACATTTTCCTGTTTGTAAAAAAAAAAACAACAGAATAAACATATATACATGTATATTTTAAATTATGATTATCTATCATTACATCAGGGCTGCTAAACAGAATACTGTTATGGGGGGTGGGGGGGGGGGAGCCTTAGTCTTTGGAAAGCGGGGGTGTAGAAGGGGGAGGGTGGAAGTCACTTTAGATATGTAACAAAGCAAGGACCTTTTCTGGGTGAAAGGGGGGGACAGAGAGGCCACAGCTGTCAGAATTCGACAGGGGTCTAAAAAATTGTGGAAATGATTCATTAAATCTCAGGTTTTAAAAAAAAATTCTTCAGAGAGAGGGAGGGAAAAAAAAACATCTGTAACTGTCAACCTAAAAATAGCTCAAGCCTCCATCATTTTCATAATTAAGTTATAAGAACGATCAAAATACAATTTTAAAAAAATCAAAATACAATCAAAATACAATCAAACGTCCTAACGCAAAAAATGCCCAAAACTCAAACAAAGTTGAAATCCATTCATAAAAAAAAAACCTGGATAATTTTTGTTTTAGGATTTAACCATAGCTCTGACATGAGCGTATCCAGTTCCTCGGAGACTCCTACCCATAAGGCATCAGTAAAGGTAATGCAATGAGCTATGAAATGAAAACAGTGGGAGAGCAGTGTGTGATCATAGAAGCTCCAAAGGGAGGTAATTTTCATAAGCAGGAAGTCTTTTTTTCTACAGTAACAGATGTTTAACTCTACTTCTACTCCACCTGTAAGCATAAATAAGTTATGAATTTGAATGCTACATAAATCAAAGAGCGGTTAGTTTTTATGGATTAATTTTTTTTATCAAAGTACGAGGTGTACTTAATGTAAAAATCAATTTGGAACACCCAGTTTTGTGGACTCAGAATCAGACAAAACATTTTATTGATTTTTTTTTTTGAGAAGTGAAATGATAGGGAATTGGAATCGCTTTCCATAAAGATTGAACAGTTCAGATTAAACCTTTTTTTCCATGATGTATTTTACGATACAGGAGTTCTTAATCACTTTCTGCTGTCATTTAAAAACATAACCTTATATTAAGCGATATTAAATTCAAGGAAGATATAAACATCAACACATATTGTTTGTATTATGTACATAAAATTACAAAAACAACATGTGAATCGTTTCAAACTAGCCTTGATCAGGGCAACTTCATTTCTCAAACTCTGATTCTTACGAGCAAACTACAAATAACATTCTCGGCCCTATAGGGACGTTAATCCTTTGTCACCCAAATGTTACGTTGTTATGAGCCATCCATGCGGACGCATAAATCGTTTTCAGAGCAAATATTTGTTCATATGCAGATCTAGGTACAGGACATTTTCACAATGAATTTTTTTTTTTAAATACTAATGGTAATAACAAATTTATAAAAATACTCTATATTCAACCTGCCAACAATATATACCAGTTGTAATTACAAGTTTATAAAATTACTCTATATTCAACCTGCCAACAATATATAGCAGTTGTAATTACAAGTTTATAAAATTACTCTATATTCAACCTGCCAACAATATCTCTAACTGTGGCGATGAGCTGTTCATTCTCCTGGGGGGAGTCCAGGATGAAGCTGTGTAGTTTGGCCATGTAAGTGTCTATTGTCTCTAAAGTTGGAAACTCACCAGTACCTGAAATGTGCGGGGAGAAAAAATTTAAGTGCAAAAAAAAAATTAATGCAAAAAAAAAAAAACATTGGCTTTAGTTTAATTTATTTAATATACTATTCTTTAGTCTATGAGTTATCATAAATAGTCACAAATGAGTTAAAACAATAATTACATTCGGGTCAGAACACAAGCAGCATTCTTTTTTTTTAAGAGGGAAGACATTATAAAGTTTACAATTTTTCCTACACTTCATCAAGCCAAGTTACTCAAATTATTCCAATCAAATTTACAGTTTTTTTTATTATTTTATTTTGCAAAGCTTTTAAATTAGATACCAATTATTATTGACTGAAGATAGCAAAAGAAAAAAAAAAAGTGGTATTTAGAAAGAACCTACCAGGCAGGGGAACTGAGCTAAAAGATGAAGTCAAACAACCACGTAAAGCGTCCAGGTGAGCCAGCAAAGCGTGATTTGTCTGTCTATGCTGCTGAGCTTCTGCTTCTAATCTGAAAAACAACAAAAAAAAAACTTTAAAAATAAATAATGTTCATGTTCAAGGTTCAGAAAATAAAATGAGCAACAAGTTTTCATAAAGTTTCAAAAGGTAACTTAAAAAAAATATATTGTAACATCTTTATGTTGTACGCAAGATTCAATGCTTTTTGTAAATTAAAATAAGCCAGCAACAATTTAAGTATTATTTTTTTTTTATAAATTGATGTCACGAGCACATGAATGAATAGATATTATTGTTTTAAAATATTACAGTAAATATTTAATACCGGAATAATTTGTTTTTTTTATTACATGTATGAACTCTCCTAAGAATAATTTCAAAGTTTGAATACATATGTGTGCTTGACTTAGATGCAAAATTAATTTTAAAATTTCAAATATTTTGCTCTATTTCTATTAAAGATGGTAAAAAGGTGTCTCACCTTTCTACAGCCTGTCGCATGTTGTCTGTGTGTTTACTGAGAATGGCATTTTGTTCCTCCAATTCAGTGGTCTGTTTCCTCAACTGCCTCAATTCTGCATCTCGGGCTGAGGTAAAAAAAAAAATAAATATACAGCTCAAAAAAAACATAATACCTAAGGTGGGCGATGGATTATTAAGCCCTAGACTGTGAAACCTAAATGTCCTGGCTTTGATTAGTGCTGAGACAGGATAAAATATAAGTGGCAGAAATCTTTTAGTAACCATCACCGGTAGAATGAAATTTTCAGTTTGGTTAAATTATTTTTATTTACTTTCATTTGCGTCTATAAAAGTTTAAAACATCAAAGTGCACTAAACTTTCAGTTTAAGCTGAATTTAATTTGTACCTCTTTTTCCTATTATTTAATTCCTTTTTCAAAAAAAATATATATATAAAACTGAAGTTATCATGTTTTAAAATAAAAAATTTTTTGGTATTACACCATTGGGATGATGATGTAAGGGGGATAATAGAAACAAGAATTCAGGCCATCAGCGTGGTAGGAGTTTTACAAACAACCAATAAAAGGTGGCACTTTAGTTGTGAGTCTAATTATCCCCGCTGTAGATTATAGGTCCAAATACCAGATGGTCCAGTCACTTAATTATATCTTCCATGATGCGTCAATAGCCCATGCATAAGAACACTCAGCTATGTAAGGGATGAAAGAAGGCACAACAAAAGCTGTTCGACCAGTCGTTTTAGTATCAAGAGTATCTCATCCATACAAGGGCTTTATAAAAATAATTATTAAAAAAACTACCTTTATTGTGATCAAGGAACTCCTCTGTGAAAATGGGGATGTCAAATGTTCCAGATTCCTCTTCCTCCCTTGCCTCTGTTACATTGACTCCTTGAAAGTCTGTAGTGGTGTCTTCTAACAGATAAAAAAAGACAAAAACACAGTCAGTCATATTTATTATTTAAAAAATCACAATCACATGGTAGATCATTTAGCACAACTGGCTTAGAAGTGTAGCCAGTGTTAGTGAACCCCAACCCCCATTGGCTCTGCTCCAGTTATGCCAATGCCAAGACACCCCCCTCCCATTGGCTCTGCTCCAGTTGTGCCGATGCCTAGACAAATCTGTTCACGATATAATTATTTTAAAAAATTAATCGAATTAAGTGGTTTGGAGTGTCCTTCAAATTGTAACAGAGAAAAAAAAAACTATTTTAAATAGAAGAAAAAAAAAAAAAAAAACAAGAAATAAAAATACTTTAGAAACAAGAAGTCGTCAACTTTAGAATGACTGGTAACTAATTTTTTTTTTTACCTTTCCCTTTCTTTTCAATCTGTTGTTTGAACGTTTTATATGTCTCTGTTTTTTGGTATGCTTCCAGATCTTTCATGTATTTTTCCTTCTCTCTCTCAGCATCATCCAAATAGCGCTATTGAAGTAAAAGATCAAATATTACAACAAAAAAAAACACCTGCAAGGCTGAAGTGCCTAATCGATACTTTATGGCTAATTTTTTTTTTTTTTTATCATTGATATTTGTATGTTGTTACTGAACGGTGGCCGGGGCGAGGTTGATCAGAGCAAAAGTTTGGATTTTTTATACGATAAAAAATACTTTCAAGGAGATGCAATCAAGATTTTGAGGGGTGGTTGTGGCAGGGAGGGGCCGGGGACTTCACTTGGGTGATACTAGGATAGAAATTTTTTTTTTAAATAACACAAACAGATTTTTGTGAAGATTTTGCTGGCAACTGCTAGTAATAGAATTAATTATTCAGTGGGAGCAGCGCAAAACTCAACCTAGAACCGCATTGGCCATTATTGTTATACTCATCTAAAAATGATAGGAAGAAAATCATTCAATGTGTATACGTTAGTAAACATATAACTCCTCATTTGGAATATTGCGACAAGGTATTTAACAACCTTTCTGTCAGTGAGAATAATTTACTGTATACATGTATATCATGCTGTAAATAAACACAATACTGTGTACCTGTTTCTCATGCTGGTAGATTTGTCCATTCATTCCCAAGCTGCTTTGACATCTCGGCAAAAGATAAGTTAGGTTTCTCTTGGCGGACTTGCTCCCTTCGCTCGGTGAGAAACCGGAGGTAGCCCGACAAAGGTTGCTTTGGTGCATTTGTGTCTTTGACTATTTTTTTCCTCTTTTTCCCTTTTGTCCATCCACCTTTTCTCTTCATGGGCTGTAACACAAAGATTTTTAAAACATTTAGACGAAGACTTAATAAATTAAAAAGGTTATTCAGTCCCAGTTTGTAATTTAATAACACAATATGACAAATACCTCAAAATGAGAAGTAGTTATACATTCTGATTTGAATATTATGTTCAAAAAAGACATATAAAGGAGTTTAATTAGGCCTTTAATTTGCCAATTTTACAACCAGGCAATGTAAAATCAAAAAGTGTCAAATAGAAGGTGTGATCTTTATGAAAAAATAAACAGCAGAATAATAATTGTGTAAAACTTTGTTTACAAAATGTATATTGAGATGTGATGAAACTTCAGTTTATAACTGTTATCAACAAATACCTCTGAATGCTGATCTTGAGATTCACTAGTAGATGGAACTATTGTTAGGCCTGAAAGAAAAAAATTGTTCATAACTTAACCAGAGTAAATCTTATAAGCCCAGTTAAAAGTTATATCTGTAGTAAATTATATCAGTAATAAGAGATGTTTACCTACCATGACCTATTTCTGCTTGACTAACGCTACTCAAAAAAGGACTTTCATTTGATAAACTAAACAGAGGAAACAAAGAGATACTAATATAAGGAGTAAGATAAAAACAAACAAATACATACTTAATGAGAATTGTACTCCATTCTTTTCTTTTAAAAGTTTATAAATTAAGCAGAAACCCATAAGCTCTATTTTGAATAAAAACTTTTCCGATAATATAATTTGGATTTTGAATAGAAATTCAAAGCTATTAGTTTTTATAAGGAATGAATCCATCACCATATATATTTATCTGTTATCTTTTCAGAGTTAACAAAATATATTGGAGAGAATGTATCACCTGAAAGATATTTCTAACCAAACTTTAACTTATATTTAAACTGACCTAATAACTTATCCAACACTTAAGTATTTTTTTCTATAAAAAAACAAAAAGCATTTTTTTAAAATTTACCCAGCATCAACAGTGAGGTCATTACTTTCTTTAGAGACATCATCATCAAATGTATCAAAGTTGGAAAGACTTCCGAGTGAATTTAAATCCATTCTGAAAATTCCAAAGATCACCAGATAATAAAAAAAAGTATATCCTTATATTTAAAAGCATTAACTGGTCATAAGATGTTTTGGTAAAGCCAGATGTTTCCCAGATATTCAAGTGTATTTTGAGTCATTCATTTTTTTATCCAAATTTACCTTTGGCTTTAAGTTTAATGAAATGTATTATTATAATAAAATGATTTAGTAATTAATATTATTACATAGTTGTTTTTAATCAGTTTTATGAGCAATAGATAATAGGGCAATAGTTATTAATGAATATTCCAACAATCCCTTCAACAATCAAATCAATAATTAACAAAATAATAATATAAAATAAATAGGGTCTTGTCTTAATCACTAATGAGTTAATGTTTTTTCATGAGAATGAAAAATGATTTAATTTAACTTGAATAATGCCAGCATGGAATCTAATAATAAAGTAATAAAAACTAGTAACTAAGTCGAATCACTTCAGTCTAATGAAAAATTTATGTTACATACATATCATGTGTTTTAATTGTAATGTAAGAGTTAAATTAGCTAATAAAATATGAGTTCTGTCTAATCTATTATCTAAGCATGAAAAATGCATACCGAACCTTTCAACTTTGATCTCATTACTAGCTGGTTTTAAGACATGCTTTGAAAATAAAAACCCCTAAGTTAAAATACGTTTTTGCCAAGTAAATTGACAATATATCTCAATCATACTCATACTAAATCCCAATGCTACACACACAGTTACACATTAAACAATAACATTACTACTACTATTTACTAGCAGCAGGCAAATGATAGACGGAAAACAATTAGGTATTGCGCATAATCTCGTTGGTTACCTTTTGATTTAACATGACCAAGTAAGATAAATAATATCATTTTTTTAAAAAATATAATTGGGTACTTACCACAAAATAAACACACGATAAATCTTAGTGCTTTTTTAGATTGTTTATCGGATGGATTCAAGTTATTCACACTGTGTTAGTACGGTTGCCAGTTTGGTTTGGGTTTTTTTTTTTTTACCCTATGGGATTTTGGCACTGATATCTATATTTAGTATGGAGCTTAGTGGATTTTGGCTGTAATAAACGGTCAAATGCGGCATATTATATATATATAATATAGCTATATATATAGCTATAAAAGAGATTCAACTATAAAGCATAGTGTGGCTGTCACTATCACCCAAACAAATTGTAAACTGAGCTAAATGTATTTTATTAATGGTAGAAGTAGGATCCTATGTGTCAGCCATGGTCAACTCTTCAGTTGAATTCATTTCATTAACATCTTGGTCAGCACTTTCCATGTCCTCAATTTCTACAGGTGACAGACTAGATTAGCCATGGGCAAACTACAACCAGCAGGACTAATCCAGCCCGCTGAACTATTTTATCAGCCCCTTCAATCGTTTCAGGGTAAAAGCGCAGCACTAGCCTTTTATATTAGTTCATGTCAACACTCATTCCATCTGCTCCTGGTCCAGCCCACCAGTCAAATTTACAAATCCAATGTGGCCCGCTAAAAAGTTCGCCTACCCTTGAACTATATGATCTGCCACACTCATGGCAGAGAATTGACAATGCGTGATCTGTCACAACATGCATTGCAGATGACATAGAATGATCATGTCTGCCAGACGACACTGGATGATCTGCCCAGTCATGTCTGGCAGGTGACACTGTGAGCTCTAACACACCATGACTGGCTGAGTTTTTAAATGTTGCACTTTATTTATTAACATAAAACCGATTTCTCGACATCGTGCACCAAATCTCTCAAAAATGCAACAGAAACCCAAAATGGAGCTTAAATAATATGCATCAACAAAACGAGTGAAGTAAAGCAGATTTGTCTCCCTTGGGTGTATGGATAGCCTATTGTCCCATAGGTATGCCAGTACATTGTATCTCTATGGGACAACAATTCAAGCTAATTATTAGTATTAGATGTGGCTGTCATGCCAAACCAACATCTAATCCATATACCCGGTACCATTAAACTTCAACACTTAGTAGTCAAAAGCTCCACCTCTTTTTCTCTTTATTTTATAAGACTTTTTAAAAAAAAACAAAAACAAATGTGCTTTTTTCAAAGAGAGCTAAAAAGTATTGTTATTTATTTTTTTTTATAAAGAACATATTTCATTAATGCTCTTAGATCTAAAGATTAAAGCTAAAAATTTCACTGAGTGTGGTTTTTTGGGGGGCGGGAAAACTTCGTCTAATCTGGTAGGCCTCATTTTAAAGGTTTGACTGTTTTGTTAAAAAATCTGGCCAATGAACTGCCAAAAGGTCACAGAGAAATACTAGTATATGCAAATTATCCAACCTAGCGTTAAGCATGATTACATTTAGTACTAATGTGTTTTGATTTCTGCTATAGTTCTAATGTGTTAATAAATAATTCAGGAGACTGTTATATTTCAAAAGATTTTGGATTTGGAAGTCTTATAAGGGGTAAGTTACAATATCGTTTTGCATGATTTTTTTTTTCTTTTTCTCTTTGCCTGGCGAGCAGCAAAGCACAATAAAGTTCTGTTTATCTACCGGAATCACCCTTCTCTCCGGTTCTCTTTCTAACACCCCCCCTGGACCCTGAATTCAGAATTGTTTTTCACGATATAAGCATACACATCTATGATAAGATATAAGAAAGTTACGAAAATATCCTGTTTCTAATGAAACATTATTAAAACTCGTGATCAACACATATTATAACCATAGATATTTATATCTATGATTATAACTAACTATTCAATCGCTTATACATGTATGCTGTATCTGTTATTGTAATTCGTTATTGAATGGTATTCATTTTTTTGTGCTATTTTGTATGACATGGCTAAAAATAAAATTAATGGCCTTGGCGTATCTACACTCTGAGCATGATCGTAAAATCGGGCAAATGCCTTACAAGCACAAAGGCATAATAATAATTATATATATATTATAGAGATTATCAGGGGCCCGAAATTATCTGGCTTCAGCCATAACCTCACTAATTGGGAGCGGGAGCAGTGCAAACCTATGGATTTGGGGGCCCGGGGGGGGCTTGGCCTCTTGAGGGGCCCCTGCATTTTGACAATCGACACCATGACATTAGTTAATGTACTTAATATTTAATGTAAAAAAATGTGGCCCCCTTTGTCTTAAACTGGGGCCGGGGAGACTTTCGAATTTCGACCCCCCCCCACCCTAGGTACGCCTCTGATTGGGAGGGGGGGGACTATCATAGGTTACAGAGTAATATGGTACGTAGTGGCAGTGAACAGTGTGTATTATTAGAGGGGCCTCAGTTGGCAGAGGGGCCAAAGATTATGCCCCGTCTCTCACCCCTCCCCCTCCCTCACACCACGTCAGATAGTCGTCATTTCTGATTTCAGCACAGCAGTACAGTTACGGTCGGCTTGTTCTATACCATATTGTTAAAAGCCTCTCGTGTGGCATACCTTTGCTGTAGTATCAACCATTCCTCTATTTATGCAGTCATAAAGTCAATATCTGTGTTTCAAAATGATTTGTTGATGAAGTCATGAGTTAGAATAGAATATTGCAATAGCACACCCCCTCCTCTTCGACCATTCCCAAATTATACAAATTCTCCCCCCCCCCCCCCAAAACACACGCCTTGACAATTAAGGCTTATTTTATCGTCGTCCTTCAATGAAAAGAGAACCCGCACGCATGTCCGGGGATGGGGGGGGGGCTTCTAGACATCACATACAATGACGACTTAACATTGTGTGGATGTGTGTGAGTGAGCCACTGTTGGTTGAGATGGTCAGGCACCTTAAATTAGCCAGAAGCAGCCCTGCTTGACAAATCCTTGACCTCCCCCGTCCTTGCTGAGCAAATAGCCCCCGGAGTAGCTCTCAATCACACAAGTTTCAGGTGGGCATGTCAGAGAGCCCCACCCCCTGCTCCACTCATGCCGAGGTTGCGTTGTTTCAGTCTTCGTTCACAAGACATTCTTCAGGTGGTCTTTGTGCGGCCTGTCCTTTCTAGACACTGTGCTTGTATAGACACTGTGCTTGTCTAGACACTGTGCTTGTTTCTATATTATATACAACAGAGGTGATCTCACATGAGGTTGGTGAGGGTCGCCTTTCGAAAATGGACTAAAAAAAAAAAAAAAAAAAAAATTGGGAAACAATATATATAAAGTAAATAATAATAATACTTTAAAGAGCCGCATTATATACGATTTATCTAGACTTGGGGAACAAAGTGACTAAATAATAGAATAGCACGAAACTCACCAAGAGCCGCATTGGGCCACCACCACAACGTAAAGCTCGGTGGACTCGGGTCCTCAATTTGCAGTGCGGACTGTGCCCCCGCATCGCCACCCCAAGTCGCGTAAACATTGCCACGAGAGAACAGCTGAGCCACCGCAACTCTACCGGGCCACCTTAACATTGCCACGAGAGCACAGCATTTTGAGAGCGGCTGGTATCGATCCATGAGCAAGTTGTCGAGTCGCGAAACTTGCTAGCACATCTGAGGAGTGGGGGGGGGGGGGTTGGTGGACGGCTGCAGATGTAGCCGGTGTCGTCGGCAGTCTGTCGCTCTTTTGATTGGGCAGTTGAATCGTTTGTTTGGAAATGTCACGGCCTTGTGACCTTGCTGTAAAGCTATCCACTTTACCTCTTGTGTCACAATTTATGCTGAATGTCACAAATAGTAGGGCCTAGACCAGCCATTGACAAACTGCGGCCCGCCGGACTGTTAGATCCCGCCCGCCACCCGTTTCACAGTGTATCTCGACACAAGGGCTATTATGCACTGGGTCCGGCCCGCCGATCAGATTTACAAAACCCATTGTACCCTGAGACTCTATAAAAGTTTGCTCATCCATTCTCCATTGTGCGCTTTACACCAATCGGGAGGGGGGGGGGTGGCTACTGCCAGCATATCACGGGCCTTTGACGATTCCCACCATCTGCGGCCTTTCTGATCCCACCCACCCATCCAATACGAGAATTTTTTTACAGATGAGTCCATGTTCGGAAACAGATGAGTCCATGTTAGGAAACAGATGAGTCCATGTTAGGAAACAGATGAGTCCATGTTAGGAAAGTGCATAGTAACAAACTACTTCATTGGAGAAAAAGGAATTTTGAACATGGCGCAAAGCTGTACCTTATCCCCCATTGTTTGTTATATATTTTTTTAAATTCTTAGAGCTTGTTCAACTATCAGTTCATTTTAACTATTATCATGTAGACCAGTGTTTCTCAAGTCAAAGTGTGGTATGCGTACCCCTGAGGGGGGGGGTAAGCAGGGCTCGATTTACCGCCGGGTATATCCCCTGCACTGAGAACTGTCATCTCCGGGTCTGCTTCAGCTAATATATCCCAGCCGGTGATGAAACTATAGACATTTATCCGCGGCTCTGCAAAATTTTTTTTTCCATCCCCCGGCACTGGTTTTTTTTTTAATCGATAATCCAGCACTGGGGGAGGAGGGTGGGGTAAAGCGAAGAGTTAGGGCCGGGGGGGGGGTGTACACACTGCACCGCTGTGAGAACATTTGGGTAAACATGCATTTTTCCCCCCCCCTTCATTTTGTAACTATGCCCGTTCTTCCCGTGGGTCCCCTCAAGATGGTTCATACAGGGGCCTTTAAGGGCAGGGCTTGCACCAACTCCTTGCTGCGGCCTGGCACTCGTCATCATGGTTCATTTTTTTTTTTCGTATTTTATAAATGTGTTTTGTTATTTTAACTCATGCTATTATTATTATTTGTTATATTGTTCATGTAACAGCGTAGGCAAATTAAAATAAAATCATGTGTAAATAAGTAAAGATTTAATCTTGACATTTTTTTGCCACAACATTAAATCGGTAGGTGTGTGTGGGGGGGGAGGGGGAGATTATAATCGCGAGGGGGGGGGAGTTGTGTCGAGAATGAACACACACAAATAAAAGATTGATTTGTCCTTAAACAACTGACACCACTAAAACTGTCGCTGTTTGACAGGGTGGGGTTCTAAATACAGTCGATTCCGCTTAATTGGGACACATCGGAACCGAGGCTTTTTGTCTCAATTAAGCGGCTGTCCCAATTAAACATACACATTTACTATTGGCTTCTTGGTTTGGTTTCTTTGAGATTTGTCCCAAATAAGCGGCTGTCCCAATTAAACATACAAATTTACTATTGGCTTCTTGGTTTGGTTTCTTTGAGATTTGTCCCAAATAAGCGGCTGTCCCAATTAAGCGGAATCCACTGTATATGATTTGACATAATGCACATTTGTCTTGGCCTCAGAGAATTTCTAACAGCAAAAGTTAAAAAATCTAACCGGATACTCACCACATTGTTATCGCCAATATAAACGTGTTCCCCATTTCGAGTGGGTGGGGGATGGGGGAGTGTTATGACCCTGTTTAGGTGAAGATTTTGTTTTTCGTGCACCCAGGGCAATAATGACAATGAATAACAGCCATAATCATCATATTACGAGTAACACTCATTTGTTTTTCCCTCCCCAGTTGTACATCGTCATTAACACGTAAGTGTCAGGCTTTTAGTCCTGGCTTTGGTCCATTACATAAATGTCATGAAAAGTTTTAACCAGCGAGAATTATTCGGATATTCCCTTGTAATGCTGAAAATCTCCTCGCCCCTGTGTATGCCGTGATGATGAGGGGATGGTTTCGGCTACAGCTTGCTGCTGTTCTCTCTTTGTTGAATCTGTCTGCAACGGTTTTTTTTTTAATTTTTCAATGTGTTTAAATATATGTCAGTGCTTGTTTAGCGTATCCACCCAATGACGTCATCGCGGTTGTGTGACGAGCAACGTATTTTGTGAAGAAAACTGAAGTGCAAAGGTGAAGCCAATGTGTGTGTGTGTGTTGGTAATCTTGAAATATATCTACGGCCAGCTTATTGGGGAGCTTACGTCTCATATCACGCTCAGGATAATATTTATTTTGTTTTGTTACAAGGCTACAGGGTAAGAACAAATAGAGGGGAAAAAGCGTGTGTGTGTGTGTATGAAGGTTGTTGTGCCTCTGACAATATAAGAGTTGACACTTGCGAAGGAGAGGACTCGAGGGTTTATATGGTTTAAGTTATCAGACCCCCCCTCCCCCACCCCCGGGGTAGGGGGGCGGATGTTCATGCGGTAAAGCGCTTGGTTGTCGACCTGAGGGTTACCACTAGCAAGTGGGAAGTCTAGCCATTCGCGCAGTGCGATACATGATTGATAGTTACATAATCAGGTGTATCGTCCACAAGTGGTCGAACTAAGACCCCGCGAGCCAAGTCACGGTCCGTTTGGCAGTTGGATCCGTCCCGCGCAGTCAATTTCAATCACATTTATTAAATTAGTTCAAATAAAATTTCACCCCTTTGCCCCCCCCCCCGGCCCAGCCCTTCTATGTAATGTCTGCTCATCGTCCGGCCCCTTCCGTCAAATTCATTAAACCTATGTGTCCCGCGGTTCATAAGGTTAGCCCACCCTCTGGTTTACTCCGCATTGCGGTGATCAAATGTAGCTTTATATTAATTCCAGTCTCTTTTAAATTTTTGTTATGGTTTATATACAGTGGCGTAACTAAGTAGGGGTGGGGTACACTTACTTTTGCCACCACATGATAGCGTCCAATAGTGCGTCATTTTCACCACACTAGTGTTTTTTAGCACGACATTGGGGCATTATTGTTTTTGTTTTATAGAATCAGCCCCTGTTAAAATATGTAGTTTACCTGATCATTATTATATCGTTGAGCGTTCACACTCGGCCAGCAGCTCGATGATTATATTGTGTCGGAAGTGACGTGAGTGTCTTTGACGGGTGGTGGTGGTAGTGGCTTGTAGGCGCTCGATTGACGACCTGAAGGCACCCGGTTCGATCTCTCACTGAGAGATTCGGCCAGGCACGCCGAGAGGGGAGGGCAGGGGGGGTCATTGCCAGGGGGCCCGCATCTGTAAGGGGGCCTGGCCGCCCCGACCATGTCAATTTTTTTCCACGACTCATTGTTTATTAAGGGGCCCGCAATGATGTCCTGCCCTGCGGCCCTTGTTGGCTCTCTGCGCCCCTGGAATCGGCATTTATTTTTTTTTTAGGTCCCGGTGATTGTGTCCGAGTCCACTCGACTTCTAACTAATAATGGGGACATTACTAGAGGAAACGTGTGCGTTTTCCTAGTGGGCTTGTCGCCCTTGGTGCTCATAGCTACGGGTGAGCACCGTAAAAAGCTACATAGTATAAATTATACAGAAAGCGCATTGCTATTGAAAAAGTCCTCAATCAATGACAACAACAACAAAAAAAAATGGCCGCCATTTTGTGTAGTTTTTCTTTATTATAGTGTAGCAACCTAAATATTGATTCACAAAGCACACATTTACAAAAGTTTCGACTTTCAGAGAAATCAATTTTAAATTGATGATGCGCATTATGTATAATTTATATTCTGTGATAAAAATCTTCCCGGTTAGTTGTCTATAGGATCCAACTGATAAGCATCTCATCCTTACAGGCACTTAACAACAACAAATAATAATAAAAATAGCTCTGAATGTTTTAAGCTAATGTTGACTTTGTTCTTTTGTTTTTCTTTACACGACGAGTTGTTCTGCTATCTCTGGTTGCGTTGTTTGAAATGAATAAAAACAGCAGCCGAGTTTTTTATCAGATAAGCCGCATCCACTGTGTAAAAACTTTCAGTGTCAGGGCATCACAGTATAGATAACTTTTTTTTTTGGTCTATATACCGTCGCGTTTTCCTTGAGGCTGACAAAGGATGCTTGTGTGTGTGTGTTTGGGGGGGGGGGGCGGACGTGCCACTAGCCCGCTGTCAACGAACGCCACTGAAAGCACGATGACGGAGCCGGCGTCGGGCTGCTGCCGGGGAGTCTTGCCCCCCCCTCACCCAACCCCACAGCAATCAACTGGGGCACCTTTGATGACACACACTGGTAGCTGGCGTCACCCCTCCCCACAACAATCTTCATCAGCTGGGGCGCCCTTGTTGGCAGCCACCAGTAGCTGGCGTCACCCCTCCCCACAACAATCTTCATCAGCTGGGGCGCCCTTGTTGGCAGCCACCAGTAGCTGGCGTCACCCCTCCCCACAACAATCTTCATCAGCTGGGGCGCCCTTGTTGGCAGCCACCGGTAGCTTGAGGCGTTCTTATGGAAAGGCGAACCAGGCGACTACCTTGGGCCCTCAATCCAAAAGGGGGGCCCCTTTATAAGAATGATTTCCTAGTTGATCTGATGCTAAGAGGGCCCTGATAGATACATTTTCCTGGAGCCCCCTCCCTGAAAGTTTCTGCTTAGGGTCCCCGAATACCTAAGTCCACTAGCTGTGTCATTTTATAACATATACTATACATGGGCTTCAGTGCAATTGCCCTTGTCACGTGTTACGGTTGCACACACACACCCCCTCCCCTCCCATTGTCGGTCCCTCCTGACTATTGCAAGGATTTAATGGCCGGGTGGGGGGGAGGAGGGGGGTAATGGCCACGCAATAGATATGGCTGTTTATTCTGCTTCCTATTTTAACTTTTTTTCTTTATTTAACGGCTGAATGTTAAAGGGAGGGGGGGGGGGGAATAAAGGGTTGCAATACACGATCAGTGTGGATAAGTGAACAGCTGAAGGCAGGCTTTGGCCACTCTACAGATCACTGATGCGTGACCCCCCCCCCCCTCTCGTTCTGAAATGTGTCAGAAATCAATGCGATCATTTTGACCCGTGTTGGCTGTTTCAACCCGCCCGCCCCCCCTCCTCCCGGTCCGCACCGCGGTGAGAAAAAGGTTCGGGGCCATTGCTATTACGTCATTTGTTTTGTGGGTGAATTAAAAAAACAACTAGAATCTGGTGCAAATAGCCTCTTCCCTATTTTAACTGTTCATCTAGGCTAGTTTGTATCTTCTTCTTCACAAGGGAGACAACAATATATAGGAGCGGCTTTCCCCATCGCTGCACGAAGATGAAAAGACCTTGAAAAGCGAAAAGTTGAGGGAGGGGTGAAGTCGGGCCATCTGTTGTGTGCTGCTGCCCCTCCCCCCCTCCCCCCATGTGTGTAAAACACACTCGAGTCTTCTCGGCCAACAAAAGACTTGCACGAGAGGTTAGAAAGTGCAGCGAGAGAGAGAGAGAGAGAAAGGAGTGAGTGAAGCGCGGCAACAAGGCAATATGTGTTGCCAAGTCTGCTAGTTATGAAAACGAGCACAGCAGCTAAAAAAAAAAAGTGAAAATTCCCCCCCCCCCCAAACCCACCCCTCTTTCTGTCCCCCTGTTCTGGCCAGTCTGTACAGCCATGAATGAGGTGTTTCGCGGTTTGTGTTTAAATTTTTTTTTTGTGGTGTTAGGCTTTGGTTTGGTTTCAACTTGTTTTTGTATGTAGCGTTGTCGGTGTAAATTTTTTCTATTTAATTTGCGGGAGTAGCGGATATGAAGAAAGAAATGCCGGTACTACTCTGGCAAATACGTCTCCTCTGCCCAATGTTGTTGAAGCGGTTTCAAAGTTCACGCGTGGTCACCTGGTCAGTGAGGCGGAACACAAAGACATTGACCTGAGGGGGAGAGGGTGTGGCTGTAATTTAGTTCATATCATGGCCGCTCTGGGACGTTTTATTGTCTTCAGTTGTTTTATGTCCTTGTTTACCTGACTGAATACGTTGTCTCAGACTAAAAAACAGTGTACATGTTCTACACTTCCTGGAGTAGGGTCAGTAAATGTCCCAGATTAAGTGAATGTCCCAGAATGATAAGGAAATGTCCAAGATTAAGGGAATGTCCCAGAATGATAAGGAAATGTCGAAAAATGATTAGTAAATGTCCCAAATTGATCAGGAAATGTCTCTACTTTCCCTTTTTATTATCATTCTGGTCTCAAATCATTCTTTATTTTTTGGTCCAAAATGACGTCAGACCGTTCATCTTTCTCATACTATAAAATGTGTACCAGTGAGTGAAACTGTTATTTTTTTTAGGAAAGGGTGCTGTTATTCAGTTAATGTCCACGCCCTTCCCCTCCCCCCCCAATCTTTTTATTTCTTATTATTAGTTAGCACACAACCTTACACACCAACCTACATAACATGTGTTTGTATGTGTTTACCAGCCTATCGTGTGTATGTGTGTGCAGAGCCTAAATTTTTTTTTTTAGATTGAAAGACTAGGAAACCTTATAGACACCCCCCCCCAACCTTTCCAGATGGTCCACTTACTGCCCCGTAGCGTGAAAATTCTACAGCAGGGGCCAGGCCTTCTACAGCATGGGGGCAGGCAATAGGGGGGGGCAGGTAATACATTTTACTAAGTAGAACAAATAAGCAGAGGGGGGGGCAGACAAAAAGCAGGAGGGGGGGGCCGGCCCCCTGCCCCCCCACAGGCTACGGGCCGTTCCACTTACAGTATTAAATGCTATTCCATGTCTTGCTAAGAGGGTACCGACTTGTGCTTCACTTGGCGTCTCAAACAGTCCCCTCCCCCTGGGCTAAACTTTAATAAATACAGATACCGATATCTTTATCTGTCAGACATCAGACGTGTAACTCGCAGTCGCATTCCTGGCACACACCACTGCTTTGTCATGCGAGTGTGTCTCTCGTGTTGTGTGTATGTTGATGTGTATTTGCGTTTGGTCACCGTGTGAGTGTGTGTCTCTGTGTTGTGTGTATGTTGATGTGTATGTGCGTTCGGTCACCGTGAGTGTGTCTCTGTGTTGTGTGTATGTTGATGTGTATGTGCGTTCGGTCACCGTGTGAGTGTGTCTCTGTGTTGTGTGTATGTTGATGTGTACGTGCGTTCGGTCACCGTGAGTGTGTCTCTGTGTTGTGTGTATGTTGATGTGTATGTGCGTTCGGTCACCGTGAGTGTGTCTCTGTGTTGTGTGTATGTTGATGTGTATGTGCGTTCGGTCACCGTGTGAGTGTGTCTCTGTGTAGTGTGTATGTTGATGTGTATTTGCGTTCGGTCACCGTGAGTGTGTCTCTGTGTTGTGTGTATGTTGATGTGTATGTGCGTTCGGTCACCGTGAGTGTGTCTCTCTGTACATGTGCACGGTGAAACAAAAAAAAAAGACGACACTTACACCATGGTGTCTGGTCATATATATATATGTTCAACTATATTGTTTGAGCGATACCAGTTTCTGACCGCCATGACGTCATAACCCTCGTCTGCGAGTCTCCATCTCCTCACCCCTCCCCTTCCCCGACATGCACGCACGACTTTAATCTCCCCCGAGGTGGTTTTATCGATCTATCTCCCCCCACCTCCTGTTTAAATAGGGAACTGGAACAAATCGATAACGGAAACTGGGGAATACATTAGGACGGTGAGAGGGGAGGGGGGTCGGAGTTAATGGCGTAGTGAATAGTTGCGTGATGCGTAACACGTATTGAACAAGTCTGATTGTGCGCATGACGCGCTGTGCCATAACAGACTACACATAGGCCAGTGAGGGGGAGAATAGCAGGCATTCGTCAATGTTCATATGCAAAAGCAAACGAGTCATGTGACATTCTATTTAAAGACCCCGCCATTCCAGTGACGATCGACAGCTTGGTTAAGTTGGTTGCAGTGTCATCGTCAGAAGGAAGTTTAGAAGGAAAAAAATAATGATGATCTCAGGTGTTAAATTAAGACGATATCTTTTACTGTTTTGCGACCAATTGCTATTATATCTTGTTGGTGACTTAAAGCAGTTGTCTCAAATGCATATACTGTCGAACCTCGGTTTACGAGTGTTTCGCAGTGCGAGCAAAATGATGTAATTCGCCTTTTTATACGAGCATTGCCTTTACGAGACAAACCTATTTTTTTTATATCAATTATAACAAGTAAGGTCTTGCGCTACGAGTAGTAAGGTACTTTATGAATTTTTCTGCCGCTATGTATGCAGTACCTACAGAACCGTTGCTTCTTCGCACACGCTCTGTCTCATTCTGCATAGTGCTTCACTTGTAGAGTCAGTAAATGTGGGAGCAGTGTTTCTCAGACGATTTTACCCATTTCGAAAAGAAAAAAAATATTAAATGTGTGAACCAACAGTGAAGGGACATTTTGTATACTGGTTTCATGAGTGCCCAATTGTAGCTGTGACAATATCTCACAAGAAGGAAAAACAGGAAGTGTGGAACCTCCTCACTTTTAAGTACAATTAATATAACATACATGTACCAGTAAAGTAGCAGTGCAAACGATACATCTTTTTAACTCAATGGTAGGTCGAATTTCCGAGAAATAATTATAGAAAGAAGGCAATTGATAGGTTCCGATCAAGTGTCAATTGATAGGTTCCGATCAAGTGTCAATTGATAGGTTCCGATCAAGTGTCAATTGATAAGTTCCGATCAAGTGTCAATTGATAGGTTCCGATCTAGTGTCAATTGATAGGTTCCAATCAAGTGTCAATTGATAAGTTCCGATCAAGTGTCAATTGATAAGTTCCAATCAAGTGTAAATTGATAAGTTCCGATCAAGTGTCAATTGATAGGTTCCGATCAAGTGTCAATTGATAGGTTCCGATCAAGTGTCAATTGATAGGTTCCGATCAAGTGTCAATTGATAGGTTCCGATCAAGTGTCAATTGATAGGTTCCGATCAAGTGTCAATGGATAGGTTCCGATCAAAAGTGTCAATTGATAGGTTCCGATCAAAAGTGTCAACTGATAGGTTCCGAGCAAAAGTGTCAATTGATAGGTTCCGAGCAAAAGTGTCAATTGAAAGGTTCCGTGCTAATGCATGGAAAAAGAAACATACTACGCCGTGTAAATGGATAGCATCGATCCTGTTAGTAGCATCGATTCTTTTTAGTGATATCGAAAGACATTCGACACATTAAACTTGATCAGTTTATGTAACGAGAAAAACAAAAACAATAATAGATGTGTAGTACACATGAGAGTAACGTTTATTGGAACCATTCATCCGAGTTTCAGTTATTTCCTATGGGGATATATGCTTTCATACACGATAGTCTTGGGTTATAAGCATCTCTCTTGAACGAATTATGTTCGTAAACTGAGGTTAGACTGTGTTTCAGTTATGTAGCCTACATTTAAACGTACAAAAAAAATACTTCAAACCAAGTTGCTACTGTCCTTCCCCCTTTTTTTTTTTAATTTAAATTATTAAAACTAAAGATACGAATAAGCCCCGTGTGAATAGTCAAAAAGTGACTTTCTCAAAGTTTGATAGACATGGTGCATGTCAGTGGTATGACGTCGACGAGAAACCACACAACCGTTTTCCACACAGTGAAATACAATAAACACGATTAGGGGAATACAGTGAATGTAATAATTTAAATATATATACAGTGGATTCCGCTTAATTGGGACAGCCGCTTATTTGGGACTAATCTCAAAGAAACCAAACCAAGAAGCCAATAGTAAATGTGTATGTTTAATTGGGACAGCCGCTTAATCGGGACAAAAAGCCTCGGTTCCGATGTGTCCCAATTAAGCGGAATCGACTGTATATAGATGTATATATGATACATTGGGAGCAGTTTTAAACTCAACGACGAGCCGCATGCAGACCAGTGGTCCAGTATGGTTGTTCATCTCTGCCTTCCCCCCCCTCCCTCCTTCAGTTTGAGAATGACTGGAGCTTGAGAATTACAGAGACAATCATGTTTGTTATTTACGCGATCTCCCTCCCTCTCCCCCCCCTCCCCCAATCAGATCTTAAGTAAATTTAGCCGTCGTTTCATTTATTTTTTCCTTCTTTTCTCGCGTTCTCTTTTTCTCTTGCCGTCTCTGCATATCCCCACCCTCCCCAATCCCTCCGGGCAAAAAGAATCGATTTTTTTTTAATCCGTCGATTCGATTCCACACAGACCTATAATTAAAAGTTACATTTGGAAGGTCTTGTCATTTCTGTCGGTCTATGTTACTGTTAGTGTTGTTTTGCTATTCGTTTACAGCGGCTGTTGTTGTTGTTGTTATATTTTGTCTACATTACAAACATACTGTACGTGTAATCCAATTTTACTTCACTCTGCACTATTCTAGCTCACTTCAATTAATTTAATATTATAAAATGACCACTAAGTAGATTGATATTCCCTATGAAACGGTTTTTTCTGAGATTCTTTCCCCAATGTATAATAATAATAAGAACATGGCGTATGGGGCGAGAGGAGGGGCGCCCTCGACTCTAGAGACTCCCTGATTGAAAGTTTTAAGAGGGGGGGGGCACCCAGTCCAACTTTTTTGCGTTTTTTTAGCGGCGCCCCGCCCCCCCCCCGCACACACCCTTCTCCCCTCTAAGTTTATGTGTGATGTTTTTTTTTGTCATTACCCAATCCTACGGGCTCTTTCTATGTACTTCATACATGTCACGTGCTCTTTCGTTTTATGTTATATGAGTTCTGTGTATTAATTCAAACGTAGAGATGTCAATTCAGCTTTCTGTCTGTCTGTTTCACCCTGGTCGCTCACTCCTTTGACACCCGATAACCAAACGAACTAGAATGTGTGGGGAACACGACGAGTTATTTACAAAAATGTACATAATAAGATCACAAGTCTATAAATGAATACACTTTTAATTAAAAGTCCACAATAATTTGCTCTGCCCCCAACTCTGACAAACAAAAAGATCACTTATCTATTCTCGTCGCTCTCGTAACTATCTCTAAAACCGTCTCCTCACTAAGAACTTCTCCTCACTAAAACTCTCGTCACTAGATCTCTCGTAACTATGTCTCCTGTGACTAACTCCTCCTCACTACGAACTTCCCCTAACTTCTCTTCATTAACTTATGTCCGAATCCTGTCGTATTTATATCCTAACGTCCGTGCCCTAATTACCCTAAGTACGTCACAGTCGCTTCAGATTGTCCTAACTATCTAATCTTTCTAAGGAGCGTCGCCCGGTCGTCATTGTTAACCCTACTAGCCCGTCCGACGGTCTTCACACCTTTGCTGTCTACTATTCTATTGTCTCCCCCACCTTTTGCTAAGTCGTCTGTCACCTTGTCACCATTCTTCGTATCAATCCTACTTCTTAGATCATTTCTAATCTTAAAACGTCGAATGGGGATTGTCTCTTGTCTCTATATCTACTTTAGTTCGTCACACTCTAACATATCGGGGCTGTATTTGGTCTGGCCCGCTGCTCTGATACTTTTTTTTTGGGGGGGGGCCCTGTTGGGATTTAATGGCCGCATGTGGATATTGTCAATGCCGCCCCCCGCCCCTCCCCCCCACCAATATCTGGCATTTTTACAGCACCCGACTCGGGTTCTAAAGGCGAGAGCCTGTGACGCCGCCACCCCAGTGCTGCTCTTACACTGTGTGTCAGGTGACTTTTCTCCTGGCAGTCGGTTTTTTTTTTTACCTGCAAAACTTAACCCCTCCCCCCACCACCACCGCGGTCCAGCCCATTGGCAATCCCTGCTTCGATTACAAACAACAACACTTTTTTTTCCCCCACCAGGTTATCTTTCATATGTTGTGTGCATCATGTCTCCGTGTTGCTCCAGCAGCTGCAAGATTGACCTCATCACCCAGTCTCCTTCACCCTCCCTCCCAACTAGTCCCCCCCCTCCATTTATCTCCGTTAGGAGTCTATGACGTAACACAAAAGTCGATAAAGCCATTTCACTCTTTACTCTGTATGCTATATTTAGGCACAGTTTCCGAGAAAGGAGAATAAGACAAAAACAACAACGTATTATATAGAAAGATCTTCAAAAGATCTTCAGAATTTTACCTTCCTTTCTTTTTTTTTTTAGGATCATTGGTTTCTTACGGAAAATATTAATCGGTCATTATTTTTGTTTGCTGTAACAAGGGCCGTTTTAAGATCACTGTAGGCCCTAGTCACTTTCAAAGTCGTAGGTCCTCCCCGACTTCATTTTTTAAAAATATTTTTCAAGAATTCACCCCGGTCCTGGCAGGGCCCCCTCGATTTACATGATCTAATAAATAGTAATAGTTGTTATTGTAAAAAAAGCATCCGTTAAATTGTGCCCTATAATTCGTAAGGCCGGTCCTGTTTCGCTAAGTTCACAATGATTGGTTGAGACGTTTCACATCTTATAACATACTGTACACATTTTAAAATTTAATTTGTTTATTTCCCAAAATTGTATTGGCTAAAAATTGTTCCAAGGGAGTTAATTTAAATATATTAGTACTCTATATATTAATATTTATATGAAATACGCCATATTCATATTTTAGACACCATCAATTTTTAGAGCATTTTCGAAAAAAAATGCTCTATCGTCCCCGTTTTGTCTGTCTGTCTGTCTGTCTGTCTGTCTGTCATCACCCTAGATCTCAATAACCATAAGTCCTAGACCCATGATGTATATATCATTTTGTAGGTCTTGGCCTGCCAAGAAAGAGGTTTTTTCCATTTCACGATCTGACCTCTCAGGGCCGTAAAAGGGGCCTTAGTACCGTTTTTTACTATATAAGCTATATTAATAAAGGAACGCTATATCTCAGCAACTAGAAGTCCTAGACCCATGATGTATATATCATTTTGTAGGTCTTGGCCTACCAAGAAATGACTTTTTTTTCCATTTCGCGATCTGACCTCTCAGGGCCGTAAAAGGGGCCTTATAACTGTCTGTCTGTCATCACCCTAGATCTCAATAACCATAAGTCCTAGACCCATGATGTATATATCATTTTGTAGGTCTTGGCCTGCCAAGAAATAGCTTTTTTCCATTTCGCGATCTGACCTCTCAGGGCCGTAAAAGGGGCCTTATAAAGTGCTGTTTTTTTACTATATAAGCTATATTAATAATGGACCGCCCTATATCTCAGCAACCATAAGTCCTAGACCCATGATGTATATATCATTGTGTAGGTCTTGGCCTGCCAAGTGTACATCAAAAGTCCATTTCGCGATTTGACCTCTCAGGGCCAAAATATAAGAGATTGTTATGTACCGTTTTGCTTATATTTTAAATATAAATAATAAAAGCTAATCAAAGGGGCGTAATCATTATTTATTTTTGTAACAGTTATTCAACATGACTTACTTGTCCTTTTAATATCTTTTTTCAGATATATGCATTACACAATTGAATTTATAAACATTTCCAAAATTTACAAATATTTACTGAAAGATAACAAACGTACTGAAAATGCGCTAACACGTCCTGTGTCCAGAATGGAACAGGCTTAATTGCTTGTTTTCATTGATCGGAAAATTAAAAGATTCGACAGACTCTAGCATTGCACAAGGATAGACTCGTCTTTCATTTTCAAACCTAATAAACAATTCATATTGTTTAACTTATATGTTTTTGACACTCTTGGCGCTAAGGCAGATTTGAGTTCATATTAGGTCCTTCCCGACTTCATTTGTAATATTTTTTCGAGAATCCACCCGCACTTCTTCGAGATTTGTAATCTAAATAAACTTTCCGCATTGTTTATTAATCTATGCAGACTCAATGCAGTGCTGACGTAGTAATCCAGTTTTACACCAAGCGCTTCGTATTCTTGTTTATCGTTAATCGTGTGCTTCTTTTTCCTTACAAAATTTTTAAAAGTAGCGGAAGTACTTTTAATTAACCATGTCTGATGGATACAATTGGAAACACGAGAGTGGATTTGAGAAGTGGAAGAAAAAGGAGGAGAAAGAAAAAACATTGAAAAAAATGCGGGGTTCGTTACTGCAATTTATGAGCAGAGACACTGATTGCATTTACTGGTAAAACTAGTAATACTTGTGATAATGACATTTCATTTACTTCTTCGGCCACAATGTACACAAACAATCCCGCATTACCAGAAATAATGTTGCCGGACTCAGCTGAAAAAAGTGAAACAACCGAAACAAGTGTTACAAAGGAAATGGTGTCTGTAAATTCTGTTATGGGTCATGCTGAAGCTGCTGTGTTTGATTTGCTTACAGACTCAGATTGTATATTAGGGTCAATAGGAGATGCCGGTTTGAAGTATGAGCTGCATGACAAAGAATACAGTTATTCAAGTGATCCAGCTGATTGGGAGATAACTGCACATCGAAGTTATTATACTGAACATCTTTCTTAACAAAATTTGGAGTCAGATTTTAACATTGAATGGTAGACAATTGTGTGACAAGATCAGACATTCACGCAAAAAATAGTTTGCTAGAACGTTAACAAATGGTGAAATTGTCACGCGAGACTGGCTTCTCTATTCTCCTTCAACGGGTAAAGTGTTTTGTTATGTTTGTAAGCTGTTTGACTACAACACGGGTTCTGCAAATCAGTTTATCGATGGTTTTGATGTCTGGAAAAGCGCCATCGCAAGGATTACATCACATGAGAAGTCGAAGGATCACATAGCTGCTCTGTCAAGGATGTTAGAATGTCAACATGCACCTAGAATTGACGAAAAAACTGCAAAAGGAGAAGCGCAAATTGTGCATATACTGAACTGATGTTCTGGAGAGAATATTTGCTGCGATAAAATTTCTTGCTGAAAGAGGGTTATTTTTTCGCGGTGACAGCCATTTACATAACTGTTATAACAATGGAAATAAATGACCTTGGTTGCACTGACCTTTTAGCTGAATTTGATCCCTTTCCAAAGGAACACATTGAGAGACATGGAAACTTTGGAATGAGGAATGTATCATATCTTTCTGCCAGTATATGTGATGAATTTATTGAGCTAATGGGATCCAAAGTATTGACGCAGATACTGTCTGAAATTAAGAATGCTAAATATTATGGAATCAGTATCGATTCCACTCCTGTCATCAGTCATGTGAATCGCTGAAAGTTGTTGTTCGCTATGTTCTCAAAAGTGGAACTTTTGTAGAGCGTTTTCTTCAGTTCATTCCAATTGAACAACACGATTGTAAATACTTTTTCGATCTGTTGGTGAGTACTCTCAGACTTCATGGTATAGATATCGGCAATTGCAGATCGCAGTCCTATGACAATGCGAGTAATATTAGTGGGATTTATTCGGGAGTACAAGCCAGATTTAGAGAGATTAATAAATTAGCGGAGTGGGTGCCATGCGCTGCCCACAGCTTTAATTTGGTAGGCTCATCTGCTGTGGAGAGCTGGTCAGCTGCAGTCAACTATTTTGCTATTGTTCAGTCAGTCTACACGTTCTTTTCGCTTTCACCGCAGCGATGGTTAAAATACACAGAGTGCCTGAAATAAAAAAAAACCGTTTATGTTGCAAGGGCGATCAGTAACAAGGTGGTTAGCACGAAGTGACGCTACTATAGCTTTTTATGCCAATTCGACAAGCATTGTCTGATGTTGCTACACGCGAACGTCAACCACCAGCGTCTTTGCATGAAGCCAAATCACTCATAAAAATGTTGGACCATTTCGAGACAGCGTTAACGTGTGTTATTTTGGAAAGACTTGCTCCAAAAAATTGATATTGTCAACAAAGCCTGGAATTGAGTTAACGACCATCAATCATCAACTTGTATGACAGTCTTGTTCTTAACTTTCATGATACACGCGGTAAATTTGAAATGAACAAAGGTATAGCAAAAGAGCTCTCACAAACGGACTATAAAGAATTTACTCAACGCAAACGACAGCGACACCGATTTCATGATGATAATGATCAGGTATTAGGAATGAGTTCTTGTGAAAATTTCCGTTCTCAATCTTTTTATGTTATCATAGACAGACTTATTACTGAGATGTGAAAACGGCTAGCAGCCAACACTACATGAAAGGTTCAATTTTCTTCTGGACAGATCTCTGTCAACTGATCAAACTGTTTCGAAAGCCAAGTCACTAATTGTAATAGAGATGTGCCCATCAGATCTGGAAGAGACCTTTACTAATGAATTTCGTTTGTTCTCATGGGATGTTTGCTGTCAAGAAAACTGTGGCTGAAATGCTTAGAGCACAAATACAGAATAGGTTGGTGACAAGTTTTTCAAATGTAAATATTTCTTTCCGGATCTATCTTTCAATTTTTGGAACAAGTGCTGAAAGGAAACATTCCTTTTCTAAACTCAAATTGTTAAAAAAGTATCTTCGGTCAACGATGGGACAAACACGACTATCCTCCCTGGCATTACTTTCAATTGAAAAGGATTTGATGAGGGAAATGACATTTGAGGACGTCATATGTGGCTTTGCTAAGACCAAGAGCCGAAAAGTTAACATACTGTAATTTACAGATCTACAGCACTGCAGCTTGACTTGCTCAGGTGCTGATCTCACACGGTTATATATAGTTACTTTAATACAAACATTATTAAATTTTACCGGCTTTCTGAACTTGTTTTCACTTTATGTTCTGGCTTTCGTAGGCCCTTGATTCGACCCTGTATATAAATAATTTATTTATTTTTGGTCTCTAAATCAAAGGTGATCTTTAAATTAATTTGGAGCTCCCGGGCAGATTTACACTTGGTGGGGGGGTGGCAGGAGGACCAAGTTGTCGCATGCAAATATTGGACCCTTAAAATCTTTGACAACCCTCTTATCCTCTCAACTAACAAGTCGTATTAGCTAAGCACCCCCAAAATATCAAGATGGTCTAGAACATTTATTTTTCGTAGCAACATATACAACTTTATTTTTTTTGTATTGAGATACAGCAAAAATATAAGTCTTTGTAATGGGACACCTAACTATAGAGTGGTAAGGGGGCCATAGACATCCGCCTGCCCCCCCTCTCTTTATATATATATATATATATATATATATATATATATATGGTGAAGCCTTTATCTTACATCGAAATTCTTCTTACATATTTTACACTTTTAAATTTATTTATCATGTTAAAAAAAAATGTTAAAACCGGTTTTCTTCTTTTTTTGAGGACTTTTTTTTTCCCGTTACTTTTTTCCACTCCAAGTCTTTAAATCTTTTGTGTCTTGTCTTCACCGACGATTGGGGATGGAGAGTATTTCTAGCGCGAGAGCTCCAGAAAGTCATTAGCTGAGTCACACAGTGTAACAACACATAGCAAGCACGCTGTTTTAGCACACAGGCATCTGTTGCTTCCTTTTCTTTTTCTCCCCCTCTGTCCTCCGAAACATTTCTTCTCAGTATTGACCCGGGCTAATAACAGCCTGCTGGTCCCCAGTTTAGCAAGCTTCTCGTCTGCTATTTCATTTTGATATCCGCATTACTTCCCCTCCTACCACCAGTCTGCAACACAGTGAGTCAATATCGATTGTCACAATTGTTTTGTTTATAGGATTTAATAACATTTTAAGCTTTTTATGCACTGTTTGAAGCAAAAAATATATATTACATTCTTTATTTACACCAACGATAATCGGATTTTATGTTGTTTTTCGCTTTATAAAGGATTTTAATTTTTTTTTAATTCATTATCATAGACAGTAACGACTGTAAATATTAATTGAAATAATTGCTTCAAATAGTTTTAAAAATATTTTAATTATTTTTTTTTACAGTTCAGCATAGTTCAATAACACCTGTAGTTATAATATTATGATAGTATGTCCATGCTTAAAGGCCTAAATTGATTCCCAGCTCTCTGAATGCCTTAGCTTCAATTGCATGATACTGTTGATGTTTCATAATCCCATGATATATTATTATTTATATCATATAGACTTAATAGTGTTAAAAATATTTGTCACTTATTCATTTTAACAAGATTGTTAAGTTTTTAAAACAGCCATATTTAGCATAATTATATGTTTTTTTTCAAAGCAACTGATTTGCATCTTTAAATTTAAAGAATGCATAGACCATATAGAGTGAATCTTAGCTGAAATTGGCAATTTAATGGCTTGAATACTTGAAGGAAAAATATTGGTTGTTAATATAACTTTCAATTTAATCTTCATGAAATACGCCTATTAATAGAATGAGCATTGATTCAACCAAAGATTACTTTTAATGCCAACTTTCTATGCAACTATTATTTAAATATTTTTAATTTTTATTGAAATTTAATATTTATTTCAATTTTTATTCTTTTTTTTATTAACTGTTTTAAGCATCCATATCACTAGAATTTTTTACTTTCTGTAGTTGCAATTTGTATGCTGCATCTATTTCCTAAGTTTTTTTTTTGTTTTTCTTTTTCTGCTCTCTTGAATGACTTTCTAGATACTAGCTTGACATGCTCGCCATCTGTCCAAAACTATGTCATCATGTGACCATTTTACCCAGAATGCTTGGCGTCCTGACCTCTGCTCCACATGCCAGCGTGCCAAGTCCGAACATGAAAGTGGCACAGGTTCCAGATCTTCTTGGCGCAGGCGAAGTGAGCCCAACCCGAACAACACAATAACTGGTGTCCGAATATCGGCTCTTGCTAGCAAATTTCAAACTCAAGACACAGGAAGTAATGGCTGTCAAGAAGATGATATAATACGAGCTAGAACCTTAGGTTAGGTGGCAGTTTCTGATTTTATATTATTCTATTACTTCATTTGTTTCCGAATATATATTTTTTGTCATTGAGTTTCTAAAAACAATTATCAGCAGTTACTTTTTAGCTTGTCCATATGGGTTTTAAACAGTAATAATATAGAAGTATTAAGTGATAATATAGAATAGCTTGTTTAATATGTTATACTTAAGTTATACTTTAGTTACCAAGAAATAAAATGTTATTGCTAATTTGTTTGATGATCTCGGAGCATAAACGATGTAAAATTCACATGCAAATAGTTTATCTCATTTAAGACATTGCTAATGAGTCATTAATGCATCTATTTTTTTTATTTTTTTTCAATAGATCGAAAGTACGCAAGGCAGAAATCTGCAGAAAAAAAACTGAGTGTTTCCCGGTCAACAGACCTGCTAGATGGCACCCTAAGTTCATCTGCAATAACTTTAACTGTTGCCAGTCACAACCCTGTGATCGAACGTACCACCACTAATTCTCCATTAAGTGAGTCAGTTGCCATTTAGATTAGAGGGGGGGTTGTATTCAGAAAATAATAAGAAAATTTATTTACACCAGTGTTTAGGAGAAAATCTTGAACTTACAGCAAAGTTTGCTTATTTGTGCCCTCAGTTACTAGCATTTTCATGAAAAAGAATTTTATGAAACATTTCTTCTTGGTCTGATGACACCACTTTTTACAGAGCCAGGTGATGTCAGGATAAAAAAACGTATAATAGAGAGAAAAAGTTAACCAGGAAAATTACATATAAGAAAATAGATGTGTTTTATGATACATAAAAGCATATAGCAGGAATCGAATTGAGCATTGTCAACATTTTAGATTTATAACCAGTATTTAGAATAATAGGATATTTACATTTTTTTTTTTTGATAATACATATCATTGTTTTGCCCTTGTGTCTTTTGATACGGAGGCAAAATGTACCTATTTAACATAGCCCAATTTAACTTGAATTAGCAGTTGTACACTGCATTGGTGAAAATAATAATGTGGAATATTGATTTGTACCATGTGCTAAAAAAATTCTGTCACTCCGCAGGGCCTGAAAGGCAACAGTCATCAGAGAGCGCCAAAAGAACAGCTGGCGCCACCCAACCACTGAAAACATCTAGCCTGAAATCAAACAGCCCTTGTGGCACTAGAAGCAATCAACAGGGTACTACAGTGACTGATTCCTCTGCTAACTCATCTTTCTCCACATCATCGGCGGGTGTTGTTCCATTGTCACGCTCTTCTAAGCCAAATATCAGGTCAACGACTAAATTGTCCAGCATTTCATCACCTCCTGCTAAAGTAGAGTCACAGACCCCTGTTTTGTCATCAGCGTTGAAGTCTGTGAAATCTGAGGAAGGCAGCAGAAAGTCGAGGCCCAGAAAAGTCAACATTCCAGAGGCAGAGCCTGAACTTATAGGCACAGACGGGGGCTTGGATAATCTGTACCCCGAGGACGAGGCCATCAGAGCATCTGATGAGACTGATAACATTAATCTATCCCTGACAGATGAGGAGAAAGAGTTTACCTTGTTAGCCTTAGGAAATACTGTATGGAATTCTGACACACGAAACTTACAAGTAGGTGT
This sequence comes from Bulinus truncatus, assembly GCA_021962125.1. NCBI lineage: Eukaryota > Metazoa > Mollusca > Gastropoda > Planorbidae > Bulinus > Bulinus truncatus. Next base: position 2,121,811 of record JAGDYQ010000136.1, on the reverse strand, counting down.
ATTGTAGATCATTCCCTGATTCAATTATAACAGAAATTTAGTCAAATTTCATAATTACTGTTACACATATATTTATTCATTAATACATGTATCATCTAGCTATAGATTCTTGCTGTAATATAACATTTATAATTCTTGTTCTGATAATCATTTCAGATGAAGTTTTTTTCTTTTTTAAATAAACTTTTTTTTTCTAGGTAGAATTGGAATCATCAAAAAGGAGTTGTAGAGAATTTGAGGATCTTCAAGGTGATGAGCTGTTGGTTAAAGAAAGGTTCAAGTCCCTTGTTGATTGTGATGCTACAAAACACAGCAAAAATTTTGGAACTTTCCCAAAGAGCAGTGCACTGAAACACTTGAAAGTACCTTTGGAGAGTGTACAGTTTGAGGGCCAGTCTGAGCAGGGTGAGCCAACCAAAAGAAAGGGTATGATCTTGAGCAATGGTCAAAAGTCCACCTGTCAGACCCACTCGAATGTTGAAAGACTTAAATCTGTCGGCTCCTCTGGGACGTCAATGACCTCGTTAAGCTCTGACATTGACTGGAAGGGTAGCTATGGATCAAGTTCTGGCAGCGGAGACTCTGGGGTGGACATGGGATCCGGAGCAAGGATGGCTGGTGATGTGAAAGATAAAAAGTCATCACTGATGGATGACTATCAACATGACAGCGTCTATGAGTGCCCTGATGAGGTGCTCCACACAAAGCCCGGCGATGGTTCCTCTTTCAATTTTGACAGTGCTGCCAAAAATTTGGAGCTCTCCCAAAGTGATTTTTCAACCATGGAGAGCCTGCAGGCAATTGCATTGCTCAATGATGTTCTTAAGGATTATGGTGATTTCAATGAATCGTCCACTGATGACTTTGACCCCAAAGATGTCAAAAAGGAGTGTTTGAAAGGGAAGAAGTCATCTGACTTTGAGGCCAAAATGGCTTCCCTTGCCGCTAACCTTGATCTTAGCAAACAGCAGCAAAGAAAAAGGCAGGCGCCTCGCCCTCCTGTATCACCTCCCCCTGAGCCTAATTTAGCATCAGCCGTTTCTCCAAAGAAAGTTTTGAACCAGCCAGATCCTGTGTTTAAAATGGTTACGGTTGGCAAAAGTATTGTCAGCCTACCACCACAGCAAGACATTCCAAAGCCAAACAAACCATCCCAGGCGCCTCTTGGGCTTGAAGAGTTTGTCTTATCCCCTGAAAATGGAGATGGGAAATCGAATGGGGAGACCAAAGGTAAGAAAGGAATAACATCTTTTTTTCGAAATATTCTCAGACGTGGAAAAGATTCTTCTGAAAGTTTTGAATCTCAGAACCCTGATGTGCAGCTCTTAGCTAAGGTTGAGCGGAAAGGCTCCATAAATAGTCCAGTCAGTGGCGGGAGTTTAGATATTCCTGATGAAGAGCCATCAAGTTCAGCAGAAAAAAAGTCTGGATCAAAGCCATCTCAGCAGTCAAAGCATTTGATAATTTCAGCTGGGCTGCAAAACTCAACTCTACAGAAATCAGAAACAGCATTAGCTGATGGGACAACGTATTCTAATCCTGACCATCAAACAGTTATATCAATTGTTGCATCTTCTTCGTCAGCTGCAGCGTCTGGCACAACATCCCCAGTGAGTGCCAGTCCCCCTACGCAAAGAAAGAAGGGGCTAGCCAGCCCAAAGATGATGCTAAGGAAAGCTACAGCTAAGTTTTCCCCTCCAGCATCGCGACATCAGCCAAAACCTTCAGATAAAGAAAGTTCTGAAGCATCAGCAGTGACTTTACCCACGGCTTTGAAACCCTACCCTGCACCAAAACCTGCAGTTCCTCCTCCATCAAAACCGCCTGTTCCATCCCTGACATCTTCTTCAGCATCACTGGACACTGTTGTAAAAGAAGAGCCAGTGAAAGATAAGGAAGGCGTGCCCAGTGTTGTTAAAAGACGCTCTAAAAGTCCCAAAAGAAATGCCCCACCAATACCACCATCTCGTACTTCTGTTGGACAGTCAGGTAATTATGTTCACTGTGTATATTGAGAAAATAAATTTACAAGTAAATATTTGAATTATATTTTCATAAAACTCCTTTCATTTCATTGTAAGTCTGTGTGATCAAGAACTCTTTTTCTTATATGAAGTTATAAAAATATACATCTGCCTACTTATAAATTACTGCATTAAATGATGGAAGTGTTTTTTTTTTCTCCTAGCTGCTAAATCTGCTGAGGCTAGAAATATGGATCTTTCAAAAGAGTTGGAGTGGAGACTTAGTAAAGCGGCAGAACAGACAGGTTATGAAACATGTATTGCTTTATTTGTTTTCATGTTTATATGCTGATCATGAATCTTCTAGTTCAGACCATAATAAAAATTTGACAATATTTTAAATGTCCCTTTTAAGATGCAAAGGGGACGGGTGGTTGGGGGGGGTGGGGCCCTCCCTGTCCCCCCCGGGGTCCCGGGTTCGGATTCTCCGTGAAAATTTGTTGGGTTTTTTGGTCCTGGTAGAAGTCCCCCCCTCCTCCCACCCTTAAATGGGTGCCTGACTGTGAGGTGGGGGGGTGAGGGGGGTTGGGGGGTTACAAACCCATCAACCCCTTATTTATCCAGAGATATAAAGAAATATATACTTTATCTACTCCTCTTCCCCGCTCGGTTTGGGAGAAGGAAAAATTTTTTTTTTTTAAGATGCAAGTGATGTAAGCTATGCAATGAAGTTATTTTTGTAATACTAGAAATAAACAGATACAATGTAATTTATTGTCATATATAAATATCTCTAGAATTAAGATTCGATATGTATAACTTAAAGATATATGTTCCTCTGTTTACAGGCACTGGAACACTGAGCAGAACCGAGACCAGGGAGTCAACACGCAGATCTCTGCCTGTCCCTCCTTCACCACCTGGTGATCGTAAGGAGAAGACCTCTGCTGGACATTCTTCACCGATATCTCCGATCCATGAGACTGAAAATTCAGCCCCTTCTTCTCCTTCCTCTCCTGTTGGTGGCTCGTTTGATTTTGTCAACAGCACAGAGTGGTCTGGCGGTTCCACATCCACAATAGATGAGGAGCTCCCAAAATTCACTCAGAAGGTTGAGCTCCCCACTGTGGCTAACCCTGGCAGGAAAGGTTTCCTCGGTAAACTAGGAGGAAACCGTAAAAACAGGGCCCCACAACCGCCCTCTGTGAAACGAGCAAAGTCCATTACAGAATCGTCCACTCTACCGAGGGGAGAGAAAAAGAACAAAAAAATCAATGCTGCCGACATTTCTGGTCCTGTGGTAAGTATTTAGTGTGCTCTATAGATCAGCCAGTGATGGATTCAGGATTAAAAAATATCTAAACATGTATACATCACACTGTAAGAGAAAATGTACAACTTTGTTCATTTTTGCATTAGCTAATCTCTTTTTCATGACAATAGAAAGTGCTGGCCAATTCTGAAGAAATATTCCTTAGTGCAATGCAACCTAAGCAGAATTGTATAAACTAGTGATGTCGGAGGAAAAAAAATGGTCTCATGTTTTAACAATCACACTCCTATGTAGGACATTGACAATATTTATTAAACTATTGAATTTTTGTACTCAAATTTGGTATATTATATTATTTGTTTTATTTCGTAATCTTTTTTTTTTTCAAATCTTTCAAGAACTCTTATGTTAGTAAATATTTTGCTTAACTGCATTGAAATGTTTTTTTCAAAATTGTGTTTCTTCAGGTATAAGATGCACCTTGATAAATTGAGGGGATGGGGAAGGGGGAATTAATTGGTTATCAGGGCAGATTATTATTTGTAAGCGTAATTCATCCTGGGATAAAGGCTAAAAGATTTATTTTTTTTTACATTGTCTTATGGCTCTTATACATGAGGAAATATGCTCATCAGATCATTTTTTTCATTCTGAAATTATATTACATTTTTTTTACTCTGTTTTTACAGATAGTGACAGATGTAAGCAATGTAAGAGTTCTGGAAAACAGAAGGAATACAATATCTCTTGGGGAGGATCCAAATTTTCATGCAGGTAAAAAAAATGTTTAAATCCGAGCTGCAAATTATTGTTCTTTTCTTTTTTCTTGTTTTTTTGTCAACAAATTCTTAATGAGTAAAATGGCATCAATCATCAAATTATTGCAATCCTCCAAAAGTAAAAAAAAGCCTGACCAAAAAAAAATGAGTCACACTAAGAGTCATTATTGGCAAAAATTAATTAAAAAAAAAATGTGTTATCTAAAATATGACATAAAATATATATTTTGACAAACTTTAAATAAGATCCTTTGATTGGCCGAAATTTTTATTTTATTCATAAGACAAATTAGGGCTGAAATATTTTTTTTTACATGCATGGAGTGTAGGATGATTTATTCATTCATTGCTTTTTAAAGTGGTTAATTGTTACCAATAATGGCCATCTCTCCTACTCTTGATAAGTAACTGCTGCGTATTTGAGCTCAGAGTTTTATCATCTTTTTTTAAAACTATCATTATTTGTTTTAATCCTTGTTTTATTTTTTAATGTCATAATTCTTTTAAAAATAAATATGTCAGTAACAGAATACGTATTAGGTCACATAAAGAGTTTAAATTCTTTGAAACATGTTTGTGAACAAACAAATGGGAAAATGATCACAATGAAAACTTATGTACAGAACCTGTTATTTTTTTTTTACAAATGTCTCTTAAGAAAATGTATACATTTCAAACAAGAGTTATGTATTTTGGGACTGAGTGATTTCAGTAGCATCGCTAATGAGACCAATATTTGCACTAGGGTGGATTTATTGCAAGGATGATAGGCTTCAATACTCATTTTCAAGGCATCTACGATTAAAAAATAAAATATTTTCTTTACCTAATTAATAGTTTGCACGGATGACACAATGGTTAAATCATTTTTTATCGTAATATTTTTTACACACATTTTGTTGAGGTTTCACCAGATACATTCACCATTATTGTTAAAGAAATAATTGATTTATGTAAAATGTTTGACTTTTAAAATAATAAAAACACTTTACAGGTAAAATAATTAATTTGAAATGAAATTGACACAAAGGGATAAATACGTATAGCAAATAAAAATTTATCGCTAGTAGGGTTATATCATTTTTAAGCTCAACTTTTTATAGTGAAACAAAAAAAAATTTAAAAGATTTTGCAGGATACACCTACTTAGATTATTATACTAGCAGAATTCTTCTAATGGTTATCACAACTTATGCCGTCAATTTTTTTATAGTGCACAGAATTTCGTAATTGTTAATTTGCTTTGAGGGCCTTTAGCCCCTTTAAAATGTCCAAAGTCACATGGTACAAGCTAATTTGACCAACTTGTACTCTATAAGACACAGGCGCTGGTCCCCAGCAGGGCCTGCCTAGCCAAAGGGGTTTGATCATGTGATTCCGCACCCCTCCAACCCTCATTGCTAGTATATGTGTCATTGGATTTGTTGATTCCTGTGCTGTCTAGAAAGTAATTGTCATGAAAACCAGCGACAAAGCACAATTTTATTGTTTATTTTTTTTAATCTTAATTAAAACTTAATTTCAACTTAATTTGTATATTTTTTTCTTATTATTTTCCATTGTTTCCTAATGATTAGGATGGGAAATTTTATTATTTTCTATTGTTCCCTAATGATTAGGATGGAAAATTTCATAATAAAATATTGCAATAGAAACTCCCATGTAGATTAGGCTTGTGGACTTGATGCAGTATATTATTCCATATGTATGTACATTCTTTTTATTTGATTAAAATTGTTCTGTCGAGCATTTTTTAGCTAAAGCTTTTTTTTTTATTAGGAACTAATATTGTTTAATGTTATTATTGCAGTTATCGTGGCAAGTGGACCACAGGCATCAACAGCTTCTGTTGATAAAAGTGGTTTCGACGAGTTTGATTTTCCTGTCTTGTCACCCTTGGGCTCCTTGGAAAACCTGTACGAGTCCATATTACCAAAACCAGATGGAACTCTGTTTCACTATTATGACCCACCAACTAGCCCCAAAGTTTTGTGCCCTAATATACCAGCTGATGGATACTTAGAACCGGTTCCTCCACTGTCTAGCAACAGTGCATTAACTTTGACCAATATACCACCTGGAGTTTCTCCGTTACTTCCACCGTCCTCATCATCATCTATAGGGCCTATCTCAGCGCGGCCCCATCTGTCAAGTCACCAATGAAGGCCAAAGGGTCTATCGGTAAGGTTGATTCTCAAAGATTTGCTTCTGGGGACTCGTCGACATCCGAAAGTGCCCAGTCCTACTCCAGTAACTCTAGTCAGTCTAATTCCACTGAAAACTCCGGGAGCTCTTTACCTGATACTTCTGTTGTGAAATTAGGATCAAATATGTCCAGCACTAAAAACACTTCAACCAGCGGAGTGGGACCTGAGTTTGTCGAGCCAGAAATGACTGAACAAAGGCGAATTTTGTTGGCATCTCAGCCCATCTATGAAGAAATTCCCAATGGTAATAATGAAGATGATGATTTGAGAGAGGACGTTTTAATACAGCCGCCCATCTCTAAGGAAGGAATAAAAAAGACTGGGAGTGTTGAAAGTGGGTCGAGCTTACAGAAGGTGATGTTACCTGGTCTTGTAGCGGGGAGTGAAATGACCAAATCTCAGATAGCGCATGCCTGGCTTCAGCAGCCTCATGTGACTGGTGCACACCTTCCCCAGGTTCCATCGTCGTCGACCTCTCCGTCCCATGTGAGCTCTAAACATAATCCAGCGCCAACCACCTTGCAGCTCTCATCCATGACATCCTCACAGATATCTTTTTCATCTCTTATGACATCATCCATGACATCCAGCATGCTTCCTCCTCCGCCACCCCCACCCGATCACTTACCAGCCCCTGCCGCTTCAGCCAGCCGATCTGTATCCAAGGAAACTGTTTCCTCTGAGTCTGATTCTCAGTCAAACTGTAGCACATTGTCTAGGCCTCGTCCTGTGCCGAGGAGGAGACCTAAACGCCCAGACACAGGAGGATCTGACCAGTATGTTTCTATGAATCGACCCAATGCACAGGTAAAAAGAAAAAAATCTTCTAATGGTTGTCCGAACTTAAGCTAATTTTTTTATATACATATATGTTAACATAAAGATGTAATGCTAATTTTAAAACCACTTGATATCATCCATATATAATTCAATGTATATGATTAGACATTATTTATCACTATGTTAATTTTAAATTGCTGTGTTCATCCTCACTTTATTTACAATGTCTAGTAAAACTTGAAATATGTAACTTTACAGCTTTCACAGTTGAAAGCACTGAAAAAATGTCCACGCATGAATTCTGAATAATCAGAGTTTCTGCTTTTTTTTTTTTTTTGTAAGATCTGAACCTTGTTTTGCTCAAATGTTCATTTTTATGGTCTTCCTTTTAAATTTTTAGGTTTCCTTAAATGAGGAAAAACTTCGAGATGTTTTCACTAAAGTGACAAGCATCACTTTCCATGCTCTTCAAGATATTTATGTCCAGTGTGAGAAAATGCTGTCCCTGGATAAATTGGATATTCCTAATCCTAATGCACTGAAGTGGGCAGACTTTGACATTTATGGCCAACCTCTACATGCCTCTGGTCGATGCATAGTTTACAACGCTAAGCTTAGAATCAACAGCTCACATTGTCAAGTAATGGTAAGCTATATTGATATTCATTTTATGTTGAAATATCCTGAACTGAAAGCTTAGCTCTTTTTTTTTTTTAATTTAGTCTTCACCGCAGAAACAGCATGTTTAGTTATTGTACTGTAACTGTCCAGCAAGGGTAGTGGATGTAACAATTTCCAGTTCTTTAAAAATACATGTAATACATGTCAGATGAATGTGGCATGTCTTGAGTTTATTTGTGAACAATGCCCAAAGATTATTATCTTCAATAATAATGTCCATGAAAAGTGTGTTAAAACAGTGGAATTTATTTTGCTTAAATTTTTTAAAATTAACCATTCTCTGTATTGTAGTTTTTTCAAGCTATGATCATTATAAAATTAAAAAAAAAAATTATATTCACCCCGTAATAGCAGTCTTATTACAGCCGGTATCTATTTTCTTTGTCTATTGTTAATTTCTATCTTTATAGAAAGTTAGGCATTTGTGAGTTCCTTTACAAGCTGCTAAATACAATTTAAGGAAAATGAGATTCAGCAAGGTCTTGATAAGAAGGTTTTGAGTGCACTGCATTGAACTTTGGGGGTGGATATTTGTGCAGTACAGAGCACTTGATTGTCAACCTATGTGTCTTGGGTTTGATCCTTAATTAGAATCCCAGGATTTTTTAGGTCCTGGTGAATATTCCCGAATACACCTGCGGTAAAAGTAGGTGCCTGAAGTATATTGGGAAGTAAAGGTGGCTGGGCATTGTGCTAACCATGCAATCCCTTAAAATGCTTTGGCTACTACACTTCATCTGCCCTGATGAGCTTTTAAGGGCTTGACATAATACATTATTTGTTAGGAAGATTAGTCAGATGATCTTGATACCTTTCATTACTGTTGATGTAGATGTATACTGCTTTACTATAAGACTTGGTTGTGGTAAAACTGTGTGTGTGTCCAGCCAGCTTGGTTAGGACATGTGTTTGAATCCTGATGATGCCACTCGCCTAAGCATTGAGACCTTCAGGCGGAACATATCTGTCTCATTCATGATTATGCAATCTGGCCCAACAGAGCAGAATTTATTAGCGGAGTGAAGGATATCTCTAAGGATTGAATAGCAATCGTACAATTATTAAACAGCTTTGTTTATTACTGGGGATTCCCTTATTTCTAAAGTCTCTTTTCTGTATTATTAACTTGAAATGTATGCTATAGGCTATTACAACTTCTATGGCAGTTGTTTCTGAGGGTTTAGCTATGGGACATTAATCTGGACAGTAATGAAATAGTCTATTTACTATTTTTTTTCTTTTTCCATTGTTCTTTGATTGGCCATCAGATCAAATACCATCATTAAAATTGTTAAATTGTGGTTTACCATCAGATCAAATACCATCATTAAAATTTTTAAAAAGTGGTTGACCATCAAATCAAATACCATCATTTAAAATTGTTAAAAAGTTATTTGATTTGAGGAAGTAAGTTTTGTAAAAAAAAAAAAAAAGTATAAAAAAAAATTATAAAACCAAATATAGTGGCATGAAATATATTGCAAATCTAAAAAAATACTTAGAAAAACTAAAGTATTAAGTATTAAGAAAAGAAATCAAATTCAATGTAGAAAGTTCCTTTTCTCTTCTGTTATTCAGTGTTGAAACAAATGATGCTCTCGCAACTTGTGACTGAAGCAAACAGTTTCATTAATAAATTCACGATACTCTAACAAACACAGCTGCTTAAATAAATGAGAGAAATTCCATTGGCTGACAAACACACACCTAGTTGTGCATGGGCATCATGGTGCATTCTTTTATTTTTTTTTTTATTCTGCTCTCTTCTCATTCCACATTCACCTTTGAAATTAGAAATTATTTCTTTGTTTGGCCATCTGGCACAATGTTTATTTTGACCAAAAAAAAAAAAATTGGACAATAAAATACTTTGAGTTGAAGAGCTAGAAGGGAACTTCACGGATTGACTTGTTGTAATATTAACTTTGAAGGGTGTAGTGTTTAAATAATCGATATTAAGACAACTTTTTTTGTTCTCATTTCCACACTTAAAAATTATTGATTTTTAAATATTGAGGATCAACTTTGAGATACAACCTATCTTAACCACGTGGCATTTATTTTCTTTTAAAAAAATCATTACAAAATCTAAAAAAATTTCACTGCAACTTGGATTAAATAAATTTCATGCCAAAGAAAAATTATTGTTTGGTCATTATTATTGATATGATGTTTATGTTTGTTTATTTTTTAAAGGTCCTACATTCACGTCCGGCAACAGAAAGGTGCACCACCAGCCATCCAAGTTTGCTGAGGCCATCTGCAGTATTTGCAGACACTATTCCGTTTTCCTACCTGACCCCTGACTTTATTAAGACATCACAGTTGCTGCAGAACTCGGTGTACGACTCCAGCCAGGCCAGATGCTTTGTTGCTGTTGGTAAGACTTTTGAGAATATCCATCACTACTTCCTAACAGTTAGCCTTTATTTTCATTATTTAGTCCAAGACACTTATTCATTTGGTTCCATTCATTCAATGAAATTATATTTTCACATCAACATCTTTATTGGAACATCTAGGCCTGTCTTATGTTTGACAATGACAGGGGGCAGTGGTATTAATTTTTTATTTCATGTATCATGGAATGGCTGGCCCTCTGTTGTTGCTCTGAGCACCACGTCTTGAGAATCACTGCTGCTGTGGTTCAGCTCTAGTGGCCATCTTTGTCAAATCAAATCCTTTTCTGAAAAAGATGTAAAATGTTGTGACAGAAGATGGTTAAATTTTAATTTTCCCTACTTCGAGCCTGTATTGATTAATTGGTTCTCCTTAAAGGTATAGAAGAGTGTTCAGGGTTAAACTAATTGGAACCACACAATAATATTACTGCTGGTTGAATCTTGCCTAGTTGCCTTTTTAATTCACCATAACTTTGTGACACATTTTAGTTCCTCACTTGCATAGATATCCTAGAGTCTGTCAATAAATAGACAGAATACTGTCACTAGACATAGCTGCAGACATGCTGGCTATTGTTAGGCCAGAACATGTGAACTTAATAAGTGCATGAACTTTGACAGTTGGTGAATTTTTCTTAAGCTAGGACACTTTTTATGCCCAACCTGTTTTTCTACATTTGATTGTTTCTTTCTAACAATAATGCAAAGTTTTATTTACACCACTCATAGAAATTGTCTACTTATTTAACAGGCATAGGTGATGAGGCAGACAATTCTTTCGCTCACAATTTGGTACAATTCTAGACATATTTTCTAAATCCTGTTTTGCTTCCAGCCTGTAAAGAAAAAAACAGAGAAATGAAGAAAATTAAAAGCTGAATGACAGCAGCGTTGCAGGAACCATGGGATTTAAAAGTAGCTCTTAACTCACAGTGTAGCTCGGTGGTTATAAAAATGTGAATATTGGTCAAAAAAAACTATAATTATTCTATTTCCGATTCGGTGATGATAAAAAATGTTATCCAGCCCACTTCAAATTATTTCATTGCCCACAGATTTGTGATTTATTGCTTTACAGACAGTAAAGAATGTTAAGCTAACATTTTCTTATGACCTAAATTTAACTGCTCCACCTAATTCTGTTTTCTGTTCGCACTTTCACTTTTTTATCTTAGGGCCACAGGAGTTAATATTTGCTTGAAGTAAAATAATCTAATGGGTAAGTGGAGCTCAATGGAAAAAAAAAATCACTTTCTTACCCCTACTTACTGCTGTGCAGTAACTATAAATAGAACAGTTCTTTACATAAATATTGAAACTGACATTCGTGTGGCCTGATCAAAATGTACACAAGGCTGATCATTCAGGTTACTGTTTGACAAGATACTTTCTGAATCCAGATTTGTTTATTTTCAAGGAGGAGGAGTGAAAGTAAAGTGTTGGTGACCACATTTATATCTATTGATTCACAACTTTACATGAAATATTTCTTTAAAATGGTTTCTATTTGAATGGCATGGTCGCAGATGTTTTGAAATAAAAACTGCTAGGTACATTCCATGACATGAAATGATCAACTCAAAGTTTTCATGGATGCCAGTTGGGCTGTAAATATGTTTGGAGTATAGTTTCAAGCCCCTGTCTATTCCAGTTACTCCTCAGTGATCATTTCAGCATTGGCTATGGTGTGGTCATGTGTAGGGGAACAACACAAAACTGTCCAGTGGTGCTTACTGGTTCAAAACAATATATAAAATGATAAAAATTTTATCCTTACTATCCCATCAAAGAATATTCTGTGAGAAATAGCTGCATACATTTGGGTCTGTTTCCATTTTTTTTTCTTTATCAGTTATTTTGTTACCAGCTGCACTTTACTTTTATAATATAAAAAGTAAAATTTCCCTCAGCCTTTAAGGGTGCCATCAGGACAGATAAAGTGTCGAGTTGATCTGTTTGTGTAACCAAGGCATATAAAGGGATCGACTGGTTTGCACCAAGTCCAACCTTTTTGCTTCACCAACTAATGTCGGGAACCCAATTAACAATTCAGGGTGAAACTCTCACCAGGACCTGGTACATTTCTCCTGGTTCTCACCAAGGATTGAACCCAGACTCTAAGGTTGACAGTCCAGCACTCTGCACTGCTCGACTTTTTATACTGTAGATCAACTTAAATGATATGAATATTGTTTTCTTCTTGCCATCATTTTTTTTATTCTAATTTTACATTTATTTTAATTCTCTAGACCGCCATTCAATGTCAAGCTATGTGAAATCACTGAAATATGTATTTTTTTTTGTTTATCATAAAATCTACTTTGAAAACTTGTGGCCACCAATTATTCCATTGGATGCTAGAGAGACAAGCTGGATTTTTTTTTTCCTAAATAATTTTTCTTCTTGTTATTTTCAAAGTCAGGACTATCAAACAAGACTTGTTCATTTTTTTTTATTATGATGACTTCACAGGTTCTTTTGATGTTGTAGAGAGCCTGGACTCTCACTTGGCTCTCCTGCGTGAGACGTTGGCTCTGGACCCCGGTGCTTATTTGAATGTCATCCTGACTGCAGCTCTCCAGTTGCTGAGTGCCATGTCACACTGCCTGGACCAGGTGGGTACTTTGCCCCATTTTCTAAATTCAATGACATTTGTTTTTGGTTAATCATGTTTTTAAAAACTAATTTCAGAATGTTCACTTTTAAAAACCACCATGCCTTCATTCCTGTAGAGTTGGTAGCAGACTCTGGTCCAAGTGTTTTTAAGCTAGATATCATACATTCCTGTAGAGTTGGTGGCAGACTCTGGTCCCAAGTGTTTTAAGCTGGATATCCTGCATTTCTCATGTTGTAAGCAGAGAGTCTGGTCTAGCTTGACCAACTTAAATTTTCTCACATGCCCTGTTCTGTTATAATTTTATAGGAACCAATCCAACCCAAGCACCAATTATAGGATGTCCCAAAACTTTCTAAAGTTCATGTATGTTGTTAAGTCTTATGAGCAGTGCTTGATTTAAGAAAAAATTTTTGCAGAGCCTGGGATAAATGTCTATGGTTTCATCCCCAGCAGGGATATATTAGCTAAAGCAGAGCCGGGGATAGATGTCTATGGTTTCATCCCCAGCAGGGATATATTAGCTAAAGCAGAGCTGGGGATAGGTGTCTATGGTTTCATCCCCGGCAGGGATATATTAGCTCAAGCAGAGCAGGGGATAAATGTCTATGGTTTCATCCCCGGCTGGGATATATTAGCTAAAGCAGAGCCGGGGATATCCCCCCCACAGTAAATCAAGCCCTGCTTATGAGGAAATAACAATGGAATAATTATAGTATATATATATATAGTATATATAAACCAGCAGGTAGAATACTAAACAAAAAGGAGAGAATGTTTGTTTACCCATCAGTTTGTCTGAGATTGCTTTGGACATGAAACTGTTCACAATCATTTTTCTCTTTTTAAAGTCTTATTTATTTCTCTGACTACATGATAGAAATTAATCTTTTATTTTTAACCTTCATTGAACATTTGACTTTTGTTTAATCCCCAATTAATAATCAATGAGCTGCTTTTCTAAATATTTGTTTTGTCTGCAGCCAAGATCAGATCATCTCAAACATCTTTTTACTGCAAATGATTATTTTTCTAAAAAAAGAAAATAACTTTTAAAGTATTGAATCTATCAATCATCGCTAATGGATTTTTTTCACTCTTTCAGGGCTTTTCTGTCACTGAGACTGATTACAACGATGTCTTTCTAATAACAAGGTCAGACCTGCGTGGTAAGGTTGTGGCCTTTTTGCCACATCAGAGGTCACTGGATGTCCCGCAAGGTGAAGCTATGTGTAATTTTCTTGACCGTCTCCTTGTGGATGCTATGCCCCGAGGGGAAGACGACGATGATGATATTGATGATGAGGAGGATGACGGCGATGATGACGATGATGATGGGGAAAAGATAATTTCAGCTCCGAAAAAGGTTGTGGCCAAGTTGAGGTCAATGTTAGAGCCTCGACGAGTGGAATGTTTAGGTAAATGTGATGTGTGTCATTGAACTACCTTATGTCTTGATCAATGTTAGAACCTCGACGAGTGGAATGTTTAGGTAAATGTGATGTGTGTCGTTGAACTACCTTATGTCTTGATCAATGTTAGAACCTCGACGAGTGGAATGTTTAGGTAAATGTGATGTGTGTCGTTGAACTACCTTATGTCTTGATCAATGTTAGAACCTCGACGAGTGGAATGTTTAGGTAAATGTGATGTGTGTCATTGAACTACCTTATGTCTTGATACTGTTTTTTTATATTTGTTCATAAGTGTAAACAAATGATTGGTCTGTCCACCTTTAGCATCTTATTATTGGATTTCAGTTAAAAATATATATAAAGAAATTGAATTCTGATTGATGAGAAGAAAACTAAGAAACGGAAGACTATTTAAACAGAAATTAAAATCTTAATTTACACTACCTTCTGAAAAAGAAATTATTTCTCCTATGTGGGGAAAAAAACTTAAAAGATCAGATAATACTAGAATATACGTCCAAAAAAGTTGGTCAACATTTAATCATATTTTATTAATTTGTAATTTTGATTGTATAATTATTTTTTTTTAGGGCCTCGGCCCATTTTTAATATTAATACTCTGCATTTTTTTTTAAAAGACCGCTTTGGCATTATGATTTTATATTATCTCTGTCATGAAGGTGCTGACATGAGTTGATTTCAACGCAAGAATTTAATTCAGTTTTTTCTTTGCTAGAGTGTAAAAAATAATCACTACTAAAAGAAATTCACCCAAACTTGAAAAACCTAAATTTATTAGTAAATGATTCTCTAAAACCTTTACACATTACAATTTTTTTTTTTTTGTATTTTAATTCTCATTTATATTTAAAAAATATATTACGCTATATTGCTATACATTTTTAGTTCTAGTTGAAAATGCTTCATTTGGAGCTAAAATTATCCCATTTACCTGTACAGACCAGCTTAACAGTAATGAAAATATCAATTTTTGGGCTAAACAAATACGATAATTTTTTCCAAAAACTAAGTAAAACAAATGGCATCTGAATTATTACTTATCTTCAAAATTTAATGCGACCATGATTGTTTTATGTATTAAAATTTTAATAAAATTTTTACAGGTCAGGTACGGACAGCTGTGGAGTACATTTTGTGGGGTCCGTCAACTTCTGAATTGCCACTTTCACCAATGGGAGCCATGTCTAAACCAGGCTTGAGCCTCGCTAGTTCCAGCACTGGCAGTGGAGCAAGCAGGGAGCAGGAACTGTATGTATGGCTCGAGAAGGAGAGGGTGGTGACAGTAGGAAGGCTGGCAAGAAACTTGTCAGGACTTGGCAGCGGATTAAGCCTGGAAGAATTTTATACTCTCAAGTTTCTCCTCAAGTCAAGTGCAGCATGTCTGGCAGAAAGTCTTCGACGACTTACACGATAACATGTGCAATCATATTTTTTTTTTTTAGTGTGATTTTTTTGTAATCTAGTTTTTTTTTTTGTTTAGTTGTTTAGATAAATTTATGTAAGTCACCTATCACCTGTTACAAATAAACAGCTATATTGACAGGAGACTAATACCGAACTACAAGGATAATTCATTCCAATAAAACAAAATTAAGTTGGACAGCAATATACAAGACCATCATTCATTAAATTAGTTTGCATAAAAGATTAAGTATTCACACATCTTCCATAATTTTTTTTTTCATATTTTCATTTTTAAAATAACATCCTACTGTGTTTGTACATTACATATACCAAATGTAAAAATGAGCTAAATGTATCTCTTGCATTCCCTCTCCCAAACAAACAACGCACATGTAATTTATGTATAACTCATTAACTTGTTCATCCATATTTTATATCTTTCTTTTTCTTTTTAAATAAAAGAATCAATAAAAGAAAAGCCGAAAAATGTTTAAAAAAAAAAACTTAACATGAGACACAGTTTCATAATTTTTTATATGGAACTTGTTGGTGTGTCTGGTGAATTAAACCTACATTTGTTTTCCTTTGATAATTAAATCAAATGTAAAACTGATGTGGTACGAATGCCCTCTCATAATTTTTGTATATGAAATGTTCTGAAATGTAGAATGCATGTTTTTCATGGAGTGCTCATTTTTATTATTATTATTTTTTTTTTGCAATGCTCAAAACAAATTTCTGTAAATTATACATTGTTAATTGTATTTGCACCTTTTATTTTTGCTCATTGGCATTGATGATGTGAAATTTTTTATTGCTGTTTAACACGTTTGGTATCATATTGACGTAGAGGTCATAATCATTAACGTGATCCTGTACATCTATTATCACATATATGAACAATTTCATTTCTATATTTTAAAAGTATTACTTCTCATTTCAGTTTAAGTGGTGACAAAACTTTGCTCCTGACCAATTGAAATTCTTTTGCTCCCAAACAATTGAAATTCTTATTCTTAAGTTAATTTAACCCTAGTTTAAATTAAGCTTGTTTTATAAAGTGATTTGTAACTAAACAGTTCACTTATAACTTTTTACCTTTTTTTTTAGTGAAAGACTATAAAAGATGCCCAACTAAGACTTCATTGAGTTTGGTGCCATTACCATTAGAAATTAATTTATTTCAGATTGTTTTTTTTCACTGAGTATTGTTAAATTTGAATAAGGTGTGGCCATTTATGATAAAGGGCAGTGGGTCTGTCCTTGACCTTGTGCATGGTAAAGTCCTAACACTTTGTACTCTTAGATTGAACCTTGCAATCCCAGTCATTGCACCATGTGATTGTATTGACGCACCTAAACACTCAGTGTGTTGCTGCAGTTTAGTATGTTTGAGTTTGCTTTGTTTGTATGCTTTGTTATTTTTATGGCACATGCTAATTAATTATTTATGTATTTATATATGTCTAGTCTTATTTTTGTGATTTATTTCATGGCTTCCAACAGGTCAGCTTGACATATTAGTCACAGACCTGGGACAGTGGATCCCAAGACTTGTAATCTGAAATAATTTAATTTTTTTTTTGGTCATTGCAAGTTTTGATTAGTCAAATTTACAATCCCAAGTGGCAAAAAGCTTCCATGCTTTGGACATTTTTTTTTTTAAAGTTAGTTTTTAAAACAATTACCCCATTTATCTCAGGAGAAAATAAAACAAATGAATGTTTTCAAATCTCAAATTATTTTACATGTCAGGCTTATTGTAAATACTTTCTCCCCCAAACATGTGAAAGAAATTCCAAGTGTTTGATAAATACAGTAGAACAGATGATTAACAAATCATGTACAAATACATATTATGTTTGACTGCATACATTTTTTATTTACTGGTTTTTTTGTCAAATGTTTTTTGAAATTAGTAAGCTGTTAGATTTGAACTAAATCATAGGTTATTTAATATGAATACACGTGTGTAGCTTACCGGTAAGAATTTCATAGCCTGTGTTTGAATTAAAAAGAACTACAATGAGTGCTTTGTTTGTTTCAAGTCCGGGGTCCACTGTATTATATTTACCTGGTGAACTTAATTTAATGTTGTAATTCAAGATTCCAAAAAATTGTCTTTTTTTTTATTTGAATGTAAATGAATGAATTGTCCACAGGATGTGTGTGTGTGTTTTTTAAAGTAAATGTATCATTAAGTCTTTAATACTAGTAATTCAGGTGTTGTACATTTAATCTTACAATCTGTCATTTAAGAATAATGAATATTATTATTTAAATTAGATGACAGTACAACAACTTTATGTTAATTTTTTTTTTTTTTTTAGTGTACAGTGCACTCATAAGCTAATGTGTTTTTTTCATCTGAAGGTTGTTAAATGTTTGTTTTACTTTATGCTAACAATTTATAGAATCCATCCAAGGAGGTAATACTGGCTGCCAACAATCTTAGAAGCAGGGTATATTGACAACATAGTCTCACTTTACAAAAACCATTTATGGTTCACTTCTTTTTTTTATTCCATAATTTCCATGCAAGAACGAGATGTCAATATCTTTGTCATATATCGTATAGCTAAAAATAAACAAGTTCCATGTTCTACTTTTCCACCAACCGGGCCCCACCTGGTGTCCTAACCACCAAATAGGCCCAGCTTCGTTGAATAAATTGATTAAAAAAAATAGATTTCAAAAGCCACTGGCCATTAATGATTTTGCCCCCACCTTATGGTGGCTCTGTCATCATTGGGGCTCAAAACCACATCAAGACACCCAGCAATTCACCCACTAAAATTTGTTATCCAATTACCCTATTGACTATTGACTGAGCTAAAATATCCAGTCATTGACCTAACCAATCATGCTTGTATTATTTCAAATCAAGTTTTTGATTTGTCCAGATTGTACTTTAACAAATTTTGTATGGGCCACATCAAAAGAAAAATTTGCTAATATTTTTTTAAAAAATAGCGTAGAAATTATAAATTGTTTTAATTTTGAACTTACCAGTACAATATACATGTCCCTGTTAATCATTTTAAAGTCTGCCCTGAGTCTGTTACCTCAGCGTATCTAGAAATGAACACTGTGTCCTATAGTCATATTTGGTTATTCTTACCAATTATTGTTTTGTTGCTTATGATATTTGAGTTGTGCTAAATGTTGCGGAAATAATAATCAGCTTACTAATACTCGTTGAAAAATGAGCAGCTTTAACTTTTTTTTTATTTTTTGTTTTTTTTTTAAATGACTAATGTTGGAGAAAAGCATGGCTTTTGGTTGCGAATAAAACATTTAGAATCAAATGTTGGGATATTTTTTTAAGATCACTGTTGACTAAAGATTTATTTTTCCGGTCATGTGACTGTTAACTAAAGATTTTTTCTGGTCATGTGACTGTTAACTAAAGATTTATTTTTCTGGTCATGTGACTGTTAACTAAAGATTTATTTTTCTGGTCATGTGACTGTTAACTAAAGATTTATTTTTCTGGTCATGTGACTGTTAACTAAAGATTTAATTTTCTGGTCATGTGACTGTTAACTAAAGATTTATTTTTCTGGTCATGTGACTGTTAACTGAAGATTTATTTTTTCTGGTCATGTGACTGTTAACTAAAGATTTATTTTTCTGGTCATGTGACTGTTAACTAAAGATTTATTTTTCTGGTCATGTGACTGTTAACTAAAGATTTAATTTTCTGGTCATGTGAAATGCCAACTTTAAAAAAATTCTTTAAATGCTCTATCTTGTGGGATACAATTTCTTTTAACAATGTGAAAGCTTATGTGATATTTTATTTATTATTCTTTAGTCAAGTTATGCTTGGATCGAGCAGTCGGTTTATTTATATACATTTTAACCTTAAATTTTTTTTTAAACTTTTAATTTTTTATCTCAAACTTTATTCAACTAGTAACATTATTTTACTTGGTGCTGAAGGTAAAAATTAAAACAACTGACCAATGAACTCACTTTTTGACTTTTCCACATTTATTTAAAACTTTGAATACGTCCCAAGTTGTTTTTTTTCTGTTGTAAGTTTTATTCATTGGAATTTTTAATTGCTTGACTAAGTCCATTGCGTTTTTTTTACAACATCGTTTTTGATGGGTTGATTTTTGTGTCTCTATTTTTAATTTATTCTCAGTTATTTAGTATCTTGTAGGTGACATTTGTGTATTTTTTTTTGTTATCTTGACATTTCAGTATTTTATTTAGTCTCATATTGAAACAAACGAAAATCTTTTTACATTCTGTACATTGTTTTACCTTCTTTTTTTTTGTTCATTGAAATTGTTTTGAATGTAACATTGAACAAATTTTGCGTCAATTGGTTTGGAAAATTGTGCTCTCTATTACTGACCTGTGTATGTTGTTAGATAAATATTATTTTTATGAGATTGTAACATTTTATATCTGGATTTATTGTCTGGTATGGAAATCAGATTAAAATAATTAAAGACCTACATATAAACAAAAATTATCATAAGGCAAAAAAAGGTTTCTCATTTGTGACATTATCAGTTTCATATTTTGTTCGAAGTAATTTTTTTACTTTAATGAAAAAAAAATTTAAAATATTTAGTAAGGGGGAGATAATTGACCAAGTTATAAAAAAAAAATCTTGAAAGAATAATTAATGTATTTTGTATTTAGATAATGCAGTGGCTACGGATACAGCCAACGCGCATGCGCTCTAGCGCTTAGACGGACTATTTTTCATGCGCGATTGCTAGATTCCGAATTATTTTCTTTCGGGGTCCAGCTATAGATATTGCTCTATCTATCCCTAACACTATTCCTAACCCTATCCCTAACCCTAATGCGCACAAAAAAAATAGTCCGTCTAAGCGCTAGAGCACATGCGCTTTGGCTGTACCTGTAGCCACTTCGTTTAGATAAAGTGATGTGACATGCACCATATAGGTACTGGTTCTCTCTGTTACAAATATATACTTCGCCACCACTAAATATCATTTGTCACCTATGCAGATCCCCCCCTTACCCCAAAATATTCCAGAAGACATTTTTTATATGTTGTGAACTGATCGATGTGAACTAAAGTGATGTGATGATCGATGTGAACTAAAGTGATGTGTCTATATCTAATGTGTCTTGTTTTTTAACATTTGCCACTTGCATAATATACATATTTTTTTTTATTAATTTTGTCATCTTTCATAAGCCTAACACTGTGTCATCTTATGAAATATTCATCGTTATCTTTATTTAATGGTACTAAATTTTTAAGAAGAATAATTGTTGTCTATTTCATACATCAGGAAGCTAAGTCTTTTTATACCTGTCATGTGACGGAAAAATCAAAGTTGCGCTATCCTTAAGTATTTCATGCTTCGTTCATGACATTTTTTTTCTCCATGTTTAAAGATTAAAACCAGATGCCGAGTTATGTTCAGAACAAGATGCTATCATTGGTCTGTTGTTTTACAGATGTCTGAAATAATTGTGTACAGCCATAAATCTTGACCTAATTATACCGTGCTGTTTGTCTTTTTTTTTTTTTTTAGAATTCTTTACATTTAAGTATTTCTTAAAGATTTACTGTTTTTTAGAATTACATATGTACTTGTCTAAATGTACTTGTCTGTTCCTGTATTTGTGTATGTTCCAGCAGTGTATTCAAAAATTGACAGATTAAATTGACCAATTTTTTTTTAAAAGTATGCTTGTTAAATTATTTGTACAATTTTGTAGCACTGTATTTTTGTGTTCGAAACACTTAAGTGTTTGAATAGTTAATGTTCATAGCACTATAAGTGTTTAAATAGTTATAATGTTAAAAAAAAATAACAAGTGAAATTATTTTAAACAAGTTTTAATCCAATGAATGTATCACATTTGCAAACTTTGTAAACAAAGTAAAATATAACAAACAATGAAAGCTCATTTAACTAAATAAAGATACAAGCTTCGAAATAATATATAATAAAAAGCACTTTCCTGAGATGCAAAGTGCGAAACAAACATTTAATAAACTGATCAAAATGATTGTATGTACACTAAACTTTGAAAAAAACTAGTGAACTTAAAATATCTAATCCACCTCCTCAACTGTCGGCCCACTATGTGCATGACCCCCTGCAGATGGGCCCCCCTGTTGGCCCCCACCCTGGGTATGCAACTTGGCCATGACTGACGAGCTGATTCTCTGAATTTCTTTCAACTTGTCCTCAAACTCTTCCTTCTCCGCCAGGGAGTTGGCGTCAAGCCACTTCATGGTGCTGTCGCAGGCGCTAAGCACCGTTTCCTTATCGGCAGAGGATAGCTTATTCCCCGCCGCCTCAACAGCCTGCTTCACGCTGAACAGGTAGCTCTCCAAGTGGTTCCTGGCGGTCACCCGCTCCTGCTGCTTGCGGTCCTCCTCTTTGTACTTCTCCGCCTCTGACAGCATCCTGTCAATGTCCGCCTGACTGAGCCGACCCCGCTCGTTCTTGATGGTAATGTTGCTAGACTTCCCCGTACTCTTGTCCTGCGCGGTACGTTCAGGATGCCGTTGGCGTCGATGTCGAACGTCACCTCGATCTGCGGCACGCCCCTGGGCGCGGGAGGGATGCCCGTGAGGTGGAATTTGCCCAGCAGGTTGTTGTCTTTGGTCATGGCGCGCTCGCCCTCGTACACCTGGATGTCCACCCCCGGCTGGTTGTCCGAGTAGGTGGTGAAGATCTGGGACGTCTTCGTGGGGATGGTGGTGCCCCTCTTCACCAGGGGCGTCATGACGCCGCCGGCCGTCTCGATGCCGAGCGAGAGGGGCGCCACGTCGACCAGCAGCACGTCCCTGATCGTGTCGCTCGTGTCCCCGGTCAACACCGCAGCCTGGATGGCAGCACCGTAGGCCACAGCCTCGTCCGGGTTGATGGATTTGTTCAGCTCTTTCCCGTTGAAGAACTCGCTCAGAAGCTTCTGAACTTTAGGGATGCGGGTGGATCCGCCCACGAGCACGACCTCGTCAATTTTACCTTTGTCCAGCTTGGCGTCGCGAAGGGCCGTCTCCACTGGGCCAAGCGTGGACCTGAACAGATCCCCGCACAGCTCTTCGAACCTGGCCCTGGTTATCTTGGTGTAGAAATCGATGCCCTCGCACAGGGAGTCGATCTCAATGGACGCCTCCGTGCTGCTGGACAGTGTCCTCTTGGCCCGTTCGCAGGCGGTCTGCAGTCGCCGGATGGCCCTCGGGTTGTTGCTCATGTCCTTGTTGTACTTCCTCTTGAACTCTTGGACAAAGTGGTTCACCATCCGGTTGTCGAAGTCCTCCCCGCCCAAGTGGGTGTCGCCGGACGTGGCCTTGACCTCGAACATGGACCCCTCGTCGATGGTCAGGATGCTGACGTCGAAGGTGCCGCCGCCGAGGTCAAAGATCAGCACGTGCTTCTCCCCTTTCTGTCCTTTGTCAAGGCCGTAGGCCAGCGCGGCCGCGGTGGGCTCGTTAATTATCCTCAGGACGTTCAGGCCCGCAATGGCGCCCGCGTCTTTGGTAGCCTGTCTCTGCGAGTCATTGAAATAGGCGGGGACTGTGATGACGACGTCCTTCACCTTCTGGCCCAAATAAGCCTCGGCCGTTTCCTTCATCTTCGTGAGCACCATCGAGCTGATCTCCTCCGGGGCGAACAGCTTGACCTCGCCCTTGTACTCGGCCTGGATCTTGGGCCTCCCGTCCACCTCCACCACCTTGAAGGGCCAGTGCTTCATGTCGTTCTGCACGGTCTTGTCGCTGAACTTCCGGCCGATCAGCCGCTTGGCGTCGTAGATGGTGTTGCTGGGGTTCATGGCCGCCTGGTTCTTGGCCGCGTCGCCCACCAGGCGCTCGGAGTCGGTGAAGGCCACGTAGCTGGGCGTGGTCCGGTTGCCCTGGTCGTTGGCGATGATCTCCACCTTGCCATGCTGGAACACACCCACACAGGAGTAGGTGGTTCCCAGGTCTATACCAACTGATGGAACTTTGGGCATCTGGAGTAGGATAAAGAAATACTTGTGAGTATAATGCTACGTAAATGTAGTCGGATATAAAGAAAAACAATTAGCAGAGCAAGAGAGATAGCGAGAGAGAGGAGAGGGGGGAGAGAGGAGAGATATATAGCGAGAGAAAGAGCGAGAGAGAGAGAGAGAGAGAGAGAAGGAACATTTCATACAATAATTCATACAAAGCATATAAACCAAATTTTCCTTTAGCTTATTAATAAATATATGAATGCATCGTTTTATGAAATATTCAATAAGGTCTTTATACTACGGTTGAAACAACGTCGCGAAAAATCATTTCAATTTCTTTTTAAAAAGTCAACTATATTACTTTTATTTGTTAAGAATGTTTAAACCTTCTTAAAATTTAATAAACATAACATCATTCTATAAATATACAAAATAAATAAAAATTCATCTTACCTTAATCTAATTTGTATTAAACAAAAATTAGCAAGAAAACTGTGAATTTCCAACTTGATAGCAGAATAAACAACGAATTTCCAACTGTACTCAGTCAATATTGTAATATGTAGTAGTGTTTCTCTTGTCAATTGATCTGTCTGCAAGGCAAGGGGAACTAACTTATATACACCATCCGAAGGAAAAAACTCGTAAACACAAGAATCTCATGGCACTTTCCCGATTGTTATTTTTAGCTTGATGTCACTTGTTTGCCTCACTAGCGCATGCGTGCACACAAGAATTCTAAAAATAGCCATGTCCTTCACCGATTCTCGAATATAATGGAACACACCAGCTAGACTTATTTATCTCATAGCAGATCTTTCTGGACAGCATACAATAAATGCGAAGTTAAACTGTTTACCTGATGAGATCAGCTAGTTTAAATTGAGCATACACAAACCTTGTTTTATGCTAACACAGTTTTTTTTTTATAATTTTTTCTGAAATGGCGATAGCTTGGTAAAGAAATGAATAAGTATAGTATCGAATACAATTAGGCATAAACTACTTTTCTAAATTACATTGTACTAATTAGAGATATTGCAAACAGGGCCGCTGCCAGAGATTATGCCCCTTCCCCCATCTACAAACTATCATATTGGTGATCCCCGATTTCCCCCAATTTTTCAGAAAAAATAAATAAAGCGACACGGTCTTCAAAGTCACGAGGTCCCTGACAAGTGTACATGTACCACCCCTGGAGGCGCCCCTGCTGTAGGCTGTCACAAAAGGGGTGCAACCCAAACTCATGTCCTGGATCCCTTGACCTACTGGCTTATGTCGGGTACAGAAATCTGCTATATACTGACTTAGCAGTTATCGTGTGAGTGTAATGTCTACAAGCGTCTTTTAAAAATAATAATAGACATGGAATGAAATAGTACAAAGTGTATTGTATGAACTAGTGACACTGAAATAATAATAATAATAATAATAATAATATATAAACAAAGCTCTAATACACAAGGTCGGCGTTAGTAGTGTAGGAGTCCCGAAGCTATTAGATATTTTATTCCTTGCAAACGTTTTTTTTCTCTTTGCAATTTTAACTTTGGTTACATAATATACATTGTATAATGCATTAAATAATACACTGCCTCATGTGTCAATGTCACAGGCGAACAAACATTACCAACAAGTGAGGGAGGTTAGGGCTCAGTAACGATGATTATAGACGGTCGCTTGATGGAATCCACGGGTGCTAAAGGCCATTGGGGGGCAGGAAACCAGAGTCGCGGAGTATTATGGTGCGAAGAATATATTAGGGTGCAGAAGGACTTAGTGCGGCCCTAACCAACAATGGAGGAAACAATGATCGCACAGCAACAACAACAAAACTAATACCAATACACTATTTGTAGTACATATCTAAAGACAGTAATGGCCAACAGTTTCAATCAGACTTATTGAGTCAATAAACCTGTCTATATGTCCAGAGGCGGATTGAACGAAGGGTGCATCGGGCACCAACCCTTAGCGCCGTCTTCGAAATTCTCTCTCCTCCTCCCCCCCCCCCTCAAAGCACCAATTTTACTTTTGCAATATCATTTCCTCCGTGTTTCTTATGAGAACCCAAATAAAAGTTTCTGCTCCCGGGCATCGACAGACATTAATCTGGCTCTGGTAATACCCAACTGTCCAAGTTTGTAGAAAATCAACAACATACTACCAACTTACAAAACATTATAAAAGTACCGTATGTAAACAAAACATAGTACAACGGTTTAATTTTAGAGAATCACTTAAAAATGTTGTATTTGTTGATGCGTGTACTATAAATGAGGAGAAAAAAAATCATCAGATACTACTAGCTTACTTAATAATATGTAAACAAGACTTAGTCCAAAAGTTTCAGTTAGGGGAAACCCCTAGCCTAGCACACACACACACACGCACGCGCACGCGCACGCAGGCAGACAGGCACGCACGCACGCGCGCGCACGCACGCACGCAGGCAGGCAGGCACGCATGCACGCACGCACACACACACACACAGTAAACAAGAGTTGCGTCCGCTGGTGTATGACTTGTGTTACAATGAAGAAAAAAAAGTCAATGAAGATGCTTCCAGCTATATTTTAAAAATACGTAAACAAAGCTTAGACTAACGGTTCACGGCCACCTTGACCTATCTAGAAGTCTGCGAGCCACCTTCATTTAGAGGAAAGACCCAATCTAGCGGTTTCAATAAAGGGGAAACAACTTGCCCGCACAGTAAACAAGAGTCATGCCTAAACGTCAAAGCGAATTATTTGTGCTAAAATGTAAACAAAACATTGGTTTATGGTCTCATTCATGTGGATCTCATGGGTTGTGTCTTTTGGTGGATGACGTGTGTGTCGGATTTCACGGCGGGCACACAGGGGGCGCTCGGGGTCCCGACTTCTGAAAGGTCCCGCTTTTCTTTTTTGTTTTGTTTCAAATGACAGCAGGCTTGATTTCATATGTGAGATTTATAACACAAGTTTTCAATCGTCGGTAAAACATAAAAGCAAGATTTGTTTAGTTTACGTTTATGATTGTCACTCTTTCTGTGGCCAGATGTTATAACATTATCATCTTTTAATGTATAAGTGTTAACGTCTGTATTCATGCCTGTCTGTCTTTTTCCATTAAAATTACTTTACGGCTTGTGGATTTTTTTTTTTTAATGTTGACTATTGAATAATAAGAAATACTTTATAATTAATGAAAAAAATTTACAAAAATATGGTCAAAGAGAAATAACCGTTGAATTATTTTCGAAAGACTTTTCCTGTCGCAGTTATTCTAGTCTCCAACCCAAATGTTTGAAAAGAACGCATGGAACGTGCACTCGCTACAAAAATAAATGTGGTCAAAGAGAGATAACCAATGAATTATGTTGAAAGATTTTTTCCTGTCGCAGTTATCCTAAGCTACAACCAAAATGTTTGCAAACAACGCATGGAACGTGCACTAGTGTTGTTTTAGTCCCAGGTCCTATTTTAGTTTCGGTTTTTACTTCGTTTATTCTGTAATGATTTTAGTTTTAGTCTAGTTTTAGTTTTAGGTCCTATTTTAGTTTTCGTTTTAGTTTTCGTCGACTAAAACTAAAACACCAGAGTTTTAGTTTTCGTCTTATTCATTTTAGTTTCACTTTTAGTTTTAGTCTTGTAAACACCAGTAACCAATAACATCATTGTTCATGACCAATTGTTTAAACAGATTGAAGCATAATAATAGTAGTCACAGAGATGACAGCTCAATGTACTGATACTTCTTATATTGTCGCCCAGTTGATGCGCTTGCGCGATCATCAAAGAAATTAGATATGTCCTAGGTCATAATAATTTCGTAGAATAGATGGTTCGCCCGCAGAACGCAGTTTTTCTTGGGGTAGATTTTTAAAAATGCGCATCAAAATTTACACTGCAGTTTAGCATGCTGTATCTTTGCACAACTTACTAAAATATGTTTGGTCTAAGTGACAAGCTCCACATGTTATAGTATTAGTAATCAGATTTTATTTATTTCATAGATATATTGGCGTTGTTGAAGCGTGTCTCCCGTTCCTACAGAGCGCCGGGATGAGTGTCGCTACATCTAAACAATTCAGTACACACACAAAATTCTCATTATACTACTCAAGAAATTTAACTCGTGTTTTATTAAGGCGGACGACAGTAATAACTGAGTTGCATCCCTTGCATCGAAAAATTCATTAAAAGATTAAAATTTATTAACAAAATTTTTTTTAATTATTTATTTTAGAAAATCGGTTACTTTTAAAAACTTTGTGCTATTGTTATTTGAAATGTTTTAGGAGACAGTAAACACTCGCAGATAGTGTAACAAAAAGGAGACAAATAGCGCATCTTACGGATACTATAAAAGGAATAAATAATGAGTAAACATGCATCCAAAAGATTTAACCGAAATATTGAGATAACCATATGTATTTATCAATTCAATGGAAATAAACCCTTATTTGAAGACATACTATTGCCGAAATATATCTCCCATTGTCATGAAAATGTATCTACTCGAATGGGTATTTTTGTAAATGTTTATCTGATAACAATAATTGAAATTATGGCAATTTTTTTGATGCAGTGTTTCCATATTGGCGCATTGACATAATTTAGACAATATATTGACTAGTCTGACACCAACTTGACACAGTTTACGTTCTACTTTGACTAGTGTTGTTTTAGTCCCAGGTCCTTTTTTAGTTTCAGTTTTCATTTCGTTTATTCTGTAATAATTTTAGTTTTAGTCTAAATTTAGTTTTAAGCCCTATTTTAGGTTTCGTTTTAATTTTCGTCGACTAAAACACCAGAGTTTTAGTTTTCGTCTTATTCATTTTAGTTTCACTTTTAGTTTTAGTCTTGTAAACACCAGTAACCAATAACATCATTGTTCATGACCAATTATTGAAACAGATTGAAGCATAATAATACTAGTCATAATAATAGTACATTGTACTACTATTTTGCAATAAATTTTAATCTTATGTTTAAATAGCAGAAGTTATGGTGCCATGTAATTCGTCCTGATGTCAGATCAACTGGCACCTTTCTGTTTCCAATTTCCAGCAATTGATGTGAGAATATATCAGCTGGAAACGCATATTTGTAATATTATTAATGCAAGGGAAGTAAATCATTTATTAGAGTTTTTCGTCTAAACTAAACACGGTTATATCCCTTGGTTAGTCTAATGAGAATTTTTAAAAATCGTATAAGTTAATCGGCATAAACAAAAAATTAATTAATTAATTGCAAAATTATTTATTAAATCATGAATTGTCTTGAACCAAAAAGTGAATAAAAAATGGTTAGAAAATAATTGCAAGAGAGCTTGTTTGTCTTAAAAATATCTATATTTTGGTTAGATCTCATCTGAAATATATCAAACAGTAACAGAACTTTCATTTCTACATCAGCTTTCTTTTTTTTTAAAAATTAGTCATGTAATGCATAATTCTATTTTTAGCAGACATGAGCAAACAGTAGCCAAGCATGGCCTATCAGTCTGTTTGATCTAACCTGCTCTTTGCTTGCTAACATTAACCTTATAATTTTACTTTTACATATAAACACTCGATTCGTCTGCTCTTAGTCCGGCTCTGCTGCCAACTTAAAGAACCCATTGTGGCCCCATGTTTCAAAGAGTTTGCCCACCCCTGTTCTAGAATGTGCTTGTGATAAACTGATGACTTTGATTGATGCCCACCAGATTTTAACTGGACGAAATTTCAAAATTTAAAATCTCAAGTGAAATGCAGAATTAAATATTTTTTTTGTATTATGAATGAAAGATATTTATCGAAGACATGTAAATGATTTGATTTTCAAAATGGCAGCTTTTTTTTTAGTATCCTAAAATCTTTAAAAAATATTTTTCTTAGTTGATTGATCTTGTTGATCATTTTATTGAACACTGATAAAATCCTATGACCGAAAGATTTAATAATTGAATCCCATGTATCTATAATCTGTCTACACCTGCATATCTACAATCTGCATGATAAATATACTCTTGCTGATATTAAAATGCTAACAAAAGTTAATTAAACAATTTCATATTATATTTATCTATCAATTTAAAAAAAAGACTGACAAAGATATCTTAAGTGTTTTCCCCACAGTTTCTTTATTTGGCGAAATTCAAAACTACATCTAAAACTTTTTTACCATGTGAAAGAAAACAAAATCCACTAGTATTATACAATGGCAGATATTATATTTTGTTTGATAACATAGGTAACAATTACTTATACAGGGAGGGAAACATAAGTACTGGTACTAAATATTTACTACAGGGAGGGAGACATAAGTACTGGTACTAAATATTTACTACAGGGAGGGAGACATAAGTACTGGTACTAAATATTTACTACAGGGAGGGAGACATAAGTACTGGTACTAAATATTTACTACAGGGAGGGAGACATAAGTACTGGTACTAAATATTTACTACAGGGAGGGAGACATAAGTACTGGTACTAAATATTTACTACAGGGAGGGAGACATAAGTACTGGTACTAAATATTTACTACAGGGAGGGAAACATAAGTACTGGTACTAAATATTTACTACAGGGAGGGAGACATAAGTACTGGTACTAAATATTTACTACAGGGAGGGAAACATAAGTACTGGTACTAAATATTTACTACAGGGAGGGAAACATAAGTACTGGTACTAAATATTTACTACAGGGAGAGAAACATAAGTACTGGTACTAAATATTTACTACAGGGAGGGAAACATAAGTACTGGTACTAAATATTTACTACAGGGAGGGAAACATAAGTACTGGTACTAAATATTTACTACAGGGAGGGAAACATAAGTACTGGTACTAAATATTTACTACAGGGTGATTACACTCTTCAATGAAATGAAAAAAATTGTTTACAAATACAAAAAAAATTGTTTTCATTCTGAAGTGAATTTCAAAACAAATAAAATGTTCCTAGGTCAAAAACATTGATAGTAAATTTGTACCTGACTAAAACAACATTAGATCAACCCAATTAATTATTTTTAACTGCATGAGACTGTACAGCAAAACAATAAATCACATCAGTAATTGGGGGAAGAGGGGAGGTAAACCTTATATTATAAACTTTTAAAAATTCACAGCACTTCATTAGTGCAAACATGCTTACAAAAAATATTAAAATAAATACAAATGTTAAAAAAACTGAACGTCTTTTATTCTACACGACTGCAGAGTGTTCCCCATTCAGTACTGCTGGCCACGTGACTCATTGGACAAACACACAATGAACACAAGGGAAAGACTTGATTCAACTGTATCTTCCAGTGAAGCAGAAGCCGGATGGACGACCACAATCTACTGGCCAGTCTTATGCAGAATTGCTCACATTTACTCGTCTTTTAATGTTACTGAAAAAGGAAAAAACAAAGTAAAGCACAATGTTAGCCCAGTGGTAATGATGCTGCAAGCTTAACCAGTGTGGTACAGATCAGAGGTTCAAGCCCCAACAGCTCTAGTCACATATGTCCTACATGATGTCTCTGCCATTTTACAGCTAGCAGTGATGGCTCTTGTGGATAAATTGAAGGGACGTGACATTTCAAAAGTGGTTTTATGATCATGAGACATTGTTTACATTGTTTAGTCTCTATATTCAGACTATAGAAATGCAGAGAGCTAATACACACAAATAAACACATTAGAAATAGAGATGGGACAATACCAAAATTGGTACAGATTCCAATATATTTTCTAATTTTCATCAAAACCTCAGAGTCTGATATTATACCCAAAGCTGATATATAGAACTAACAGACTGAACTGAATAGAGTTGGAGAAACAGAAACAAAAAATTTAAATCTAAAGAATCAGTTGAGGGAATCAGAGACAAGGCTTAAATTCTCACGTTTCAATACATCCAAATAAAAAAAAAAATTGATCACATATTTCTAGTTGCTGATTCCGTCTTTAACTTCCATATATCCTAACGTCAGGGAAACTTAAACTTAAGAAGGAAAAAAAAATACTTGCACAATTAAATTCGATTGCTGAAAAAACCAACCCATCACATGTGTTGATGTATGAATTACATCTGTGGGCCCAGCCTGCACTGGTACAGCATTGTCCATGGAATATTCTTAGCCTGAAACTGTCAAAAATATTAAACCAAAACTGTTGTTAAAAGGTGATGGTTGATTTATATTCTTAATGTCTCTCAATTTTTTTAACTTTATTTATTCTTAATGGTCATATGGTTTGTAAACCACTGACCATATAGTTTGTAAACCACTGACCACATAGTTTGTAAACCACTGACCATAAAGTTTGTAAACCACTGACCATATAGTTTGTAAACACTGATTTGATGACAAAATGAAACAATCATTTTACCCGAACTCTGAAATATTTGATTTAACCATCAGAATAATCACAACTCTAGATCTGGGACGTGCTGGCATTGGACGAGGCAATGAGCATTAGTCTTTGGGTTGCTGAAAAAAATGATATAAATAAATAAAGCTTTATCAATAAAAAGGTTATTAACTGCTAATGTCTATGCAATGTGAATTTATTTAACTAATTCATTATACAATGATTAAATAAAATAATTACATAAACAAACCAAGATCTTGCCAAGTACATTTGAAACCCCTAATCTGGCTCATCAATGGTCTTTGGATGAGTGTGTTGCAGAGGTAAGTGTAACCAAACCCATCACCGGAACAATGTGAGCTTGCCATCCCAGCCGCTGATTTGATCGACTGTTAATATATTAAAGAATATATCAATTAATATAGAAATTAATACATGAATCAATATGAATTATTTATCTATTAAAAACTTTTTTTTTGTCTTTCATATTCTCTTCTTGTATGTCTGCTTTAATTTCTACTTTCTACTTTGTCTGTGTCTCTCCTGGGCAAGGGTCGATGCAACGCACGGATCAGTCTGCCCATTTGACTGGGGGGGGGGGGCGGAGGATAGGGGTCCAATGCTATAAACTATTTTATTAAAGTCTTCATTGTTATTGTACTTGGGGAAATAAACTGATTAGCCTCTGGTGCAGCATGAAATTCTTATGAGTAGGGTAGCTCTAACTGAGCTGAAATTACTGTTTCTCAATGAATGAATTTTAATTCAAAAAATTCATAGCTCATTTAAATATTTCTTCCATAACATAAAATGGAGATAATGGAGTGGCAGGGCAAACAAGCCTAAGGAGCACCAATATCAACTGAGTGCTATGTTACAGGATAAACATTTAAATAAAAACGAAAATAAAACCGATACTTACATTTAGACAAACATTAACAACTGACCTCAGTATGCCAAATAGCTTCTCTGTAACCAACAGAATAGAGAAATATCCAGATATCTGAGTTACATAGATCAGTGCATCCAGTACCTATTTAGTCTAAAATGAGCAAAGGCCTTGAACTAAAACAGAATATTAGTTTAAAAAAAAACAATATTCAATCACTCTTTTTAAACTGTAAACGAAACATAGGTAAAAGTTGGTAGTCTCTTATTTTACGTTTTTTTCTTATTCTTTTAATAAATAACAATCAATACTATGATTCTGGAATGTTTATAGAGGTAAAGTATCAATATTATTTATCAAAATATTAATTATCGTTAAAATAGGAGATTACCGTAAAAGTTTACGATAGTTAAAGGAATTAAATTTAACTAGCTAGTGCTATATTTAAACCAATTATAACTTACATGGCTATGGTTTAATCTGCTAAACTGATACTTACAAACGGAAGTCGTCTTGACGTCTGCAAGGGTCAATCAGTACAATCTTCTATGCATTATTTAACAACATTTGGGTTGGAGATTAAACAAGATAACTGCGAAAACTTATTTGTTTCAATTTAATTATACGGTTATTTCTCTTTGACCAGTTTTGACAAGTTTCACTAAGTAAACATCCCCCCTCCCTTTTCAAAAAATTATAATATTTTTTTAAATTATTGGCCGAACTAAGACCTTATGATTACTTATTTATATGAAATCATTTTAATTAAATGTAAAAAAAAATCATTGATACCAAATAGCTGGGAGGAGCGGAGCGCGGGCGGATCAAACTGCCGACCAGAGCTAATTTGGCCCGCAGGCCGTAGTTTGCCCATGTCTGTCCTTGAACCAAAAGACCATTTTTAACTGTCCGTTATTACCTTCAAATATTCCAGTCATTGAACCAAGTCTAAGCTCTGACGACCTCCTAGGGTCATCGACAGGCTGAGCTCTTATGTAAAGGCAACATAGGCGACAGCTGCTTGAGACACCAGATTGGAACCCACAGCTGCTGGAGACAGTTTACAGCTGCTAGAGACTGAGCCCACATCTGCTAGAGACTGATCCCACAACTGATAGAAACTGATCCCACAGCTGGTAGAGACTGAGGCCACAGCTGGTAGAGACTGATCCCACAGCTGGTAGAGACTGAGCCCACAGCTGGTAGAGACTGGTCCCACAGCTGGTAGAGACTGAGCCCACAGCTGCTAGAGACTAATCCCACAGCTGGTAGAAACTGATCCCACAGCTGGTAGAAACTGAGCCCACAGCTGCTAGAGACTGATCCCACAGCTGGTAGAAACTGAGCCCACAGCTGGTAGAGACTGATCCCACAGCTGGTAGAGACTGAGCCCACAGCTGCTAGAGACTGATCCCACAGCTGGTAGAAACTGAGCGCTCAGCTGCTAGAAACTGAGCCCATAGCTGCTAGAGACTGAGCCCACAGCTGCTAGAAACTGATCCCACAGCTGCTAGAGACTGTGCCCATAGCTGCCAGAGACTGAGCCCACAGCTGCTAGAAACTGAGCCCACAGCTGCTAGAGACTTATCCCACAGCTGCTAGAGACTGAGCCCACAGCTGCTAGAGACTGAGCCCACAGCTGCTAGAAACTGAGCCCATAGCTGCTAGAGACTGAGCCCACAGCTGCTAGAAACTGATCCCACAGCTGCTAGAGACTGTGCCCATAGCTGCTAGAGACTGTGCCCCTAGCATTTATAGACTGAGCCCACAGCTGCTAAAGACTGAGTCCACAGCTGCTAGAAACTGATCCCACAGCTGCTAGAGACTGTGCCCATAGCTGCTAGAGACTGAGCCCACAGCTGCTAGAAACTGAGCCCACAGCTGCTAGAGACTTATCCCACAGCTGCTAGAGACTGAGCCCACAGCTGCTAGAGACTGATCCCACAGCTGGTAGAAACTGAGCCCACAGCTGGTAGAGACTGATCCCACAGCTGCTAGAGACTGAGCCCACAGCTGCTAGAGACTGATCCCACAGCTGGTAGAAACTGAGCGCTCAGCTGCTAGAAACTCATCCCACAGCTGCTAGAGACTGTGCCCATAGCTGCTAGAGACTGAGCCCACAGCTGCTAGAAACTGAGCCCACAGCTGGTAGAAACTGAGCCCACAGCTGCTAGAAACTGATCCCACAGCTGCTAGAGACTGTGCCCATAGCTGCCAGAGACTGAGCCCACAGCTGCTAGAAACTGAGCCCACAGCTGCTAGAGACTGTGCCCATAGCTGCTAGAGACTGTGCCCATAGCATCTATAGACTGAGCCCACAGCTGCTAAAGACTGAGCCCACAGCTGCTAGAAACTGATCCCACAGCTGCTAGAGACTGTGCCCATAGCTGCTAGAGACTGAGCCCACAGCTGCTAGAAACTGAGCCCACAGCTGCTAGAGACTTATCCCACAGCTGCTAGAGACTGAGCCCACAGCTGCTAGAGACTGATCCCACAGCTGGTAGAAACTGAGCCCACAGCTGGTAGAGACTGATCCCACAGCTGGTCGAGACTGAGCCCACAGCTGCTAGAGACTGATCCCACAGCTGGTAGAGACTGATCCCACAGCTGCTAGAAACTGAGCCCACAGCTGGTAGAAACTGAGCCATTCTTCACTTGCCGCGATGAAATTTTACTCGTAGCAGGAAGAAACTAAAAAGCAGACGATGTTGTTCTCATTGGATGTTCTATAGATTAAGCGTGGAATGAATACAAATATTTCATACACAGTGTTGTGATTTGTTTAAGGCAAAAACCTTTTTTTTTTAAATTTCATATTATTTATTTCAACATCACCAGTGTTTGCTATTTTGTGTAGAATAACAAAAAAAAAATGGCGTCACAAACATAACGTAATAATTAGAGAGGTTACTCGGGTCATGGCCACTTTCTTTTAAATGATTACATTTCTTTTCTCATCAATATGACATTTACGGATGCAGAAAGTTAAATAAAAGTTCAAAACATTCCTCATAAAGCATGGTAAATATATATTTTTTTTAAAGTTTGGTGAATCCACCTGTCGCCACTCTGTGAACTGATCTAATCAACCAAAGATCTGTTTATTTCACAATCAGCACGCAAAACGGCTTTTCGTTTATCAACAAACATTTTATTTTTTGTGTTTTGTCTTACTTAGATATCGCCATGTCGTTCGATGGATTCAATGGAACCTGAAAAAGAAGCAAGGAAAACATTCTTAATGGCAAAAGTGCAGAGACTATGTCTGAATTAAATGTTTCTATGGGCGATGGGAGCAATATGCACTTCGCGCCGATTAAATTTCGAACCCGTTACTTTCCTGCCGCGGTCTATCAATGAAGCTTATACAGAATCTATCAATGAAACTTGCAGAGACTATCAATGAAAATTAAAGAGTCTATCAATGAAACTTACAAAGTCTATCAATGAAACTTACAAAGTTCTATCAATGAAACTTACAAAGTCTATCAATGAAACATACAAAGTCGATCAATGAAACTTAAGTCTATCAATGAAGCTTACAAAGTCTATCAATGAAACTTACAAAGTCTATCAATGAAACTTAAGTCTATCAATGAAACTTACAAAGTCTATCAATGAAACTTACAAAGTCTAACAATGAAACTTAAAAAGTCGATCAATGAAACTTACAAAGTCTAACAATGAAACATACAAAGTCGATCAATGAAACTTACAAAGTTCTATCAATGAAACTTACAAAGTCTAACAATGAAACTTACAAAATCGATCAATGAAACTTACAAAGTCTATCAATGAAACTTACAACGTCTATCAATGAAATTTACAGTCTATCAATGAAACTTACAAAGTCTATCAATGAAGCTTACAAAGTTTATTAATGAAACTTACAAAGTCTATCAATGAAGCTTACAAAGTTTATTAATGAAACTTACAAAGTCTATCAATGAAACTTAAAAAGTCGATCAATGAAACTTGCAAAGTCTAACAATGAAACTTACAAAGTCGATCAATGAAACTTACAAAGTCTATCAATGAAACTTACAACGTCTATCAATGAAATTTACAGTCTATCAATGAAACTTACAACGTCTATCAATGAAATTTACAGTCTATCAATGAAACTTACAAAGTCTATCAATGAAACTTTCAAAGTTTATTAATGAAACTTACAAAGTCTATCAATAAAACTTAAAAAGTCGATCAATGAAACTTACAAAGTCTATCAATGTAGTGTTGTTTTCGTTGACGAAAACTAAAACTAAAACATTCGTTGACGAAAATGTTGACTTTTCGTCAACGAGAACTAAAACTAAAATTAGCAGCAAGACTAAAACTAGACGAAAACTAAAATTATTACAGAAAAAACGAAATAAAAACTGAAACTAAAATATGACCTGGGACTAAAACAACACTATATCAATGAAACTTAAAAAGTCGATCAATGAAACTTACAAAGTCTATCAATGAAACTTACAAAGTTTATCAACCTCGGGATGGGAGTAGACATCTGGCTCCTCAAAGTAATTA
The DNA here is from genome assembly GCA_021962125.1 of Bulinus truncatus. Taxonomy (NCBI): domain Eukaryota; kingdom Metazoa; phylum Mollusca; class Gastropoda; family Planorbidae; genus Bulinus; species Bulinus truncatus. Next base: position 2,084,558 of record JAGDYQ010000136.1, on the reverse strand, counting down.
TTCCCTGTTGACACAGATCTAAGTGACCTAACAGTTCGGTCAGCTTCTCCTGGCATTGCTTGTCCGATCTGGTCAGCTGAAGTTGTGTTTCTTTCAGTGATCTCTTGACCTGGCAATACTTCAGCTTCAATTCTTTTTGTTTCTCTTTGATGCCTCGCATGCAAGGTTTATAAGCCTTCTGATTGGCTGAATATTCTGTTGAGAAAATTTGAAAAAAAAAATGGATTGCTTTTGCTTGTTTTTTTTACCGTTTTCGGTTATAAAGAGATTTACCTTTTTTTTGCTTCGTAGACCATTATCGTGTATTGGTCTTACAGAGCTTAACCGTATTCAGATACACAGATTTGTTTAAGTTACATAGAGCTTAACAGTTATTGGTAACATAAAGCGTTATCGTTATTGGTTACGTAAAACGTTGATGTTTTGGATTCTCACAGATTTACCGGTTTACTAGCCTGGAGATTTACCGTTTTATGTAGACCTTGTACAAACAGATAGAAAATTGAGGTAAATTGAAAGGAAAAATTAAATTTCCTGGGAATGACGAAAATATTGATCTATATTATTTTTTGATCTTTCGGCGGCCCCCCTACATAAAAGTGTGACTGTGCACAGACTGGTATCTTCCCCGTAAAGGTCGGCGTAATTAGACATTGTGGCAGCCGGTGGCGGAGTCTAAAAACGTGTCCCAGCTTTTTCCGGGAAATTAACTCCATGTACTTACTAAAGCACGCAGTTGTCTCCCCAAGATGGCGGCGAAGTCAATGCCGCTAGGGGCGTACTTTCAAATGCGGCCCGCTTTCCCGGAAAAAAAAATCCATTAAATCACGCGGATGCCTCCTCTAGATGGCGCCGTAGTAACTGCCGCCCGGGGAGGACCGCTCTCCCCAGACCTCCCCTAGTTACGACACAGACGTTAAGTCATTGTGTTCAATGAGCAAAACATAATGTCTTACCTGGAGCGACTTGTGTACCGTATAGTAATGCAATAGTCACAAGGACCAGTAGTCCTTTCATTGTGTTTGGTCAATTCAACCTGCAGTTAGTCAAGTAGGCTGGTCCCTCGAGTCTCTCTGTGACCTTCCAGGACCGTAACCCAGATGACTGACAAGATACACCGTATTTAAAAAAAAATATAATTTCAGACTTGATCTGCTCACAGCTTGTTTCTCTGCTTACACTGTTACATAAATATCACACACTCACACACACAAAGACACATTCACAACACTAGCCGCTTTCGTGCATACACATTCAATATGTCAATCATTACTGTATCATCCACCCTCTCTCTCTCTCTCACACACACCCTCTCTCTCTCTCGTCTCTCTCCCTTGGTCTTCTCCCCTACCTTTTCTCTATCTCCCTTCCTATCTCTTTCCCCCTCTCCCTGTCTCTTATTGTCTCTGTCTCTCCTCTTTCTGTCTTTCTTTCTCTCACACAATTTTTCGCAGTCTTCCCCCTCCCCCTATCTCTCCCTGTTTCTGTCCCTTTGTCTCTCTCTCGGTCCCTCTCACAGTTTCTCTCCCCATGTCTCCTTGTCTCTCTCTCTCTCTCTCTCTCTCTCATGCTCTCTCCTCCTCCTTCTCTCTTTCCCTTAATTAAAACATGTATTTATTCTTTATTTTGTTTTTCACGAAACAATTATAGTTTTTTTTTGTTTATTTGATTTATAATCTTACTGTTTATTTTTTCATCCACAAAATAAAATTCTCTGTTTTCTGTTCTTATAAACAATATTTTATTTAGTCCATTTCTCTTTACGTAGTAAAAGCAAAAAAAAAAAGCACACCTTCAGTGACCTACTACTTTTGATCAAAGGACAACCTGTCATAGTCTGCTGAAGTGAATTGTCCATAACAGTTCATGAGATGGTCCATACTCGCCTCCAGATGTGACATGTTGGTATAGCCTAAAGTTGTCTAGTTGATCTTTGATCTTTGACTTACGTTTGATCCATCTATACACCAAGCAGGCCCGTAGCGTGCGGGGGGGGGTCAGGGGGGGCCGGGCCCTCCCTGCGTTTTGTCTGCCCCCCCCCTGCTTATTTGTTCTACTTAGTAAAATGTATTACCTGGCCCTCCCCTCCCCCTGCTATTGACTGGCCCCTGCTGTAGAATGCCTGGCCCCTGCTGTAGAATGCCTGGCCCCTGCTGTAGAATTTTCACGCTACGGGGCTGACACCAAGTAGGTATAAAAGAATTTTTTTTTATCACAGCAGAATTTAGAATTTCGAAGAAAAAACGAAACTAGAAAAAACACTTCGTTTCAATTCTATTTTATTCTATAAACTGACTTCGGAAATCAGTTGGTGTATGCAATTATAATAGTTATTGAAACATAAATCAACTAGAATTTCAAGTGTCGTACTTACACATTTATTGAATGATAGACAATGTACAAGGATTGCTTGTTATCACAGACTATAAATTATACAATTAGGTAAGAATTAATTTTGTATCGATTCCAAATGAATTCAATTAGAGTTCAGCATGAAGAGACCCAAGAAGGATGAATCTTTGATGGTGTCTCTTCCCATCAGCCCCTGACCAGACAGACAGACTTGTATGAGGTCACCAGCCAGAAGATGAAATACGCCACCTGTACATAATGGAGAGAAAGTATCCTCGTGTACATTATATGTGATGTTATTTAAAAACTGTCAAAATATAAGACTCCCAGAGTTCTCTAATGGCATTCTAGACCTACGAGCTTATAGTTGTAGGGAGGGGGGATATGGCTGATAATAAATATAGAATGTGGACATTATAATTTGACTTCTAAAACAGTGCGGGCCGTGCTCATATTCTAAGTCAGGCCATTGATTTTAGAGGGCCATAAAACTCTCTTCTATATAACCGAGCTAGAATGGCCATGTGTTAAAACTGCTTTGGGTTCTATCTATTTAACGGATCTAACATTGGCCATGTGTTAACATTTCCATTGGCTCTATCTATATAACCGAGCTAACATTGGCCATGTGTTAACATTTCCATGGGTTCTATCTATATAACGGAGCTAACATTGGCCATGTGTTAACATTTCCATTGGTTCTATCTATATAACGGAGCTAACATTGGCCATGTGTTAACATTTCCATTGGCTCTATCTATATAACCTAGCTAACATTGGCCATGTGTTAACATTTCCATTGGCTCTATCTATATAACCGAGCTAACATTGGCCATGTGTTAACATTTCCATTGGCTCTATCTATATAACCTAGCTAACATTGGCCATGTGTTAACATTTCCATTGGCTCTATCTATATAACCGAGCTAACATTGGCCATGTGTTAACATTTCCATTGGCTCTACCTATATAACCGAGCTAACATTGGCCATGTGTTAACATTTCCATTGGCTCTATCTATATAACGGAGCTAACATTGACCATGTGTTAACATTTCCATTGGCTCTATCTATTTAACGGAGCTAACATTGGCCATGTGTTAACATTTCCATTGGCTCTATCTATATAACCGAGCTAACATTGGCCATGTGTTAACATTTCCATTGGCTCTATCTATATAACGGAGCTAACATTGGCCATGTGTTAACATTTCCATTGGCTCTATCTATTTAACGGAGCTAACATTGGCCATGTGTTAACATTTCCATTGGCTCTACCTATATAACCGAGCTAACATTGGCCATGTGTTAACATTTCCATTGGCTCTATCTATATAACGGAGCTAACATTGGCCATGAGTTAAAACTTCCATTGGCTCTATCTGTATAACGGAGCTAACATTGGCCATGTGTTTAAAACTTCCATTGGCTCTATCTATTTAACGGAGCTAAGATTGGCCTTGTGTTAAGATTGCCATGTGACTACCGTTATAACGCACCTGTGTAAACAAGGTACACTCACCTGTGTAAACACTGTCTTTACTGTTGGCACAGTTCGGACAGCAGGTAAATACAGTTCTCAATATCACACTGGACATGGCTGGACTGTTTGGTCTAGTTCTGTACACGTAATGGAACCAGGTCTTTGAAGGTTGAAATACACCAAGTTACAAGATATTACAAGGTTAAAGTCACACTAATTTTGAGAAATAGAGACTTATACATGTATGAATTTTGTTGAAACCATGTAAAACAAAACAACTAAATAAATATTTATTATGATAAAATAAAAGCGTTAGGTAAATGCATTAGACTAGATAGTGAATAGTCGATAGTGAACTTGAACTTCATGCAAAAGGTACACGGTTCAATCCTAGTAAAGCCAAAAAAAAATATTCGCCGCTGACTTACAGAGAGGTGATGGGTGCCACCAAGTTCCATAATGCATTAGACCAAGGGTAGGTGAACTTTTAAAACCGCGGGCCACAATCGGTTCTTAATATTGACAGAAAGGGTACTGTATGAGCAGATGGATTGAATAGTTTCATGAACTAAAATAAATTAAATGTGGCCTAAACCAGTGGTCCCCAACCTTTTTTTTCAATCTCCGCTGACCGGTCGATATGTAATCATGTCATCGCGGCCCGCTGGGGGCTGGGGGAGGGAGGGGGCGAGGAACGTTGATTATTTATATTTTATATTGTTTTGATTTACAACGCCACTGTCGCTCACAGCCGCTCAGCTCCCTGTTAACCCCCCCCCCCCCTAGTCCATGGAAAGTCGTACAGAGAGAAATACACCTCACTAAGTAAAAAAGGAAAATAATTTAATGTTTCTTGGGCGGCCGAGTATCCTTTGATCTACGGACCGGCACCGGGGGGAGGACCGGGGGGGAGGACCACTGGCCTAAACGACATTGATGTGAAACCCCCCTCAGGCAGACAGTCGAGCGCTTTACCCCCCCCCCCAGCCCCCCGTGCCCCCACGTTTCCCTCAAGTACTGGTATGACATTCCCTTTATTATTATTATGGAAAAACCTCCTCTGTCTCTCATTTAATTACGGATATTTTATTTACAAGCCGGATAATGTCGAGCCGTGTACTGGATAGTACAGAGCCAACTAAATTGAGCAAAAAGCCAAAAAAAACCCAACATAAAATAAAGTAATAGTTTTATACCTGATAGGGGAAGTACTCAGATGAAATGTCTGTGTTTGGCTTGTAGAATATACTGCTGTAGACATAATACAGACCTTGGGGGAAAAAACCCCAAAAAAACCCCAATGTTTGAAAAATGGAGGAGAAAACGACATGGGTATGAAACAATTACTAGCCGATATACAGTAGCGTAACTAGCTTTTGTAGCTCCCCGGGGCGCAGAGGCGTACCTAGGGTAGGGGGAGGGGGGTCCAAATTGACAAGTTCTCCCTGGCCCCAGCTTGATGGGACCCCCAAAACATTTTTTTACATAAAATATTATTCATTATCTCATATCATGATGTACAATGTCAAAATGCAGGGGCCCCCAAAGAGGCCAAGCCACCCTCCCCGGGCCCCCAAATCCCTAGGTTCGGCACTGCCGGGGCGGGCCAGCCATCAGCCTCTGCGGCTCTGCTCTATTCCGCCCCTGTTAAAATACAACTAAACAAAAAATTTACTACGGATGTTAACAGTTTAGCTCGCAAGCAAGTTTTGTTTTTTGTTAGGGAGCCATTACAGTACGTAAAACGGAAAGATGTAAAAACCTTCTCGACTGGTGTGACCTCAAATGACCAGGTAATTCTCAGTACAACACGTGGACAGGGGCAAGTGCACACAACTCTTCATGTCAGTGAGGTTAGGTTCCCCTTAAATTTGGGTAATGGTAAAATTAAAAAGTATTTTATAGAAGTTGTCGAACTTAGTTTTTATTCTTTGGGCTTTGCTGTGGAGGATTAAAGCACAGACGATAAAACAAATTGACTATCTACCATGATTCAGAAGGGAGTGAACTCAGGACGTCTTTTAATACAGACTATTATGATTCTTATTAAAAACATGTTTTCATGTTTTCTGTTGCTCAGTACATTCAGATGAGATATGCTTTTTTTAAAAATAAAATTCTTTTTATTTGTAATATGCATTTTATTTATCTTTAAAAAATATATATTATTGACCAACGATATCTACCTGTATGTAATAGCAAATCTACCTGTATGCAATATACCAATATCTACCTGTATGTAATAACAAATATACCTGTATGCAATATACCAATATCTACCTGTATTTAATAACAAATCTACCTGTATGCAATATACCAATATCTACCTGTATGTAATAACAAATCTACCTGTATGCAATATACCAATATCTACCTGTATGTAATAACAAATCTACCTGTATGCAATATACCAATATCTACCTGTATGTAATAACAAATCTACCTGTATGCAATATACCAATATCTACCTGTATGTAATAACAAATCTACCTGTTTGCAATATATCAATATCTACCTGTATGTAATATAAATATATCTACCTGTATCCAATATACTAATATCTTACTGTATGTAATATAACACTATTTACCTGTATGTAATATAACAAATTTACCTGTATGTAATATCTCTATAAAGATATCTACCTGTATGTAATATAAATATATCTACCTGTATGTAATATAACACTATCTACCTGTATGTAATATAAATATATCTACCTGTATGTAATATAAAGATATCTACCTGTATGTAATATAAATATATCTACCTGTATGTAATATAACACTATCTACCTGTATGTAATATAAATATATCTACCTGTATGTAATATAAAGATATCTACCTGTATGTAATATAACAAATTTACCTGTATGTAATATCTCTATAAAGATATCTACCTGTATGTAATATAAATATATCTACCTGTATGTAATATAACACTATCTACCTGTATGTAATATAAATATATCTACCTGTATGTAATATAAATATATCTACCTGTATGTAATATAACACTATCTACCTGTATGTAATATAACACTATCTACCTGTACGTAATATCTCTATCCCATCGTTTTTGACACTGACCCCTCTGACGTGATTGTTTGAGTTTCTTTCGTTCAGTTTGGTGTCCAGCTCGACTGTCACGTGGTCAACATTGCTGAAGTTCATGACTGAATTACACGTAAGGTCAAAATTTTACATAAATTAAAAAAAAAAAGTTTTAAAAAGATAAAGTAGTAAATGAAAAAAAATAGTTTTCAACATTATACAATAAAAAAGACAATTAGCGTGGCAATAATTCTATAGATGTAGAACCAACGTACCAGCATGTATGTTTGTCTGTTGACTTTTAAATTTAACTGGAGTGTCACTATAAGGAAACATATCTAATTATAGATTTAATCGCTAATTACGTAAATGTCACAATCGCACAGAATATATAATATAATCTCTAAACAAACTTCACTCACATACAATACATCGTGGAAGAGAAATGTATGAAAACTTTAGTCTCGTATATTTACCTTGGTCTGAACTCAACAGATATTTATGTACACTGGTTGGGGTGTGTGAAATCAATATCTTACTGTGTTTTTTCCGTTCTAAAAAAATAATGATATAAGTGTATATAAATAAATATAATTACGACGAATACATATATTTACTTAACTTAAAGAAGTCGTTCTGCTATAATTAATGTGTGATTATTTTAGCTTTCGGATTCAATTTTTGTGTGGTCTAATTGAAGTTATGCATCGTGACATTTGAACCGTGCCTCCCGGCTATCACTTTGGTGCGAAGGGTGTAGCTCCGATAATGAGACAGAGGAAGACATATTGGATTGAAACCGAGGCCGTGCACCATGCCGGTCAAACCAACTACCACCAGAGGGGCAGATTTATAGATTTGTAGGGGGCAAGAGGAAAATATCACGTGATGTTTGGGCAACTAAAGGTTAATGCACATGTCGGAGCTATCAATGCATCAGACTTATTAAGAACTAAGGGGGCCAATTTAGCAAAGAGGCCTAAGATAGAAAACGCTGGGAGTCTAGTAAGTGTCAGGATAGAATCTCCTCCACGTCATTCACGTGTGACCTCAATGGTGTACCCTGGTGCGTTGCTATTGGTTAATGAAAATGTGTTTATTCTAAAATAGGAAATAGTGCTCCGATAGTCATTATTGAGTGGATGGTAACAATAGATCAAGAGATGGTCATCTGGGTCATAACTACCGGCCACACACAACCACGTGACTGATAGGGTCAGTTGTAGATCGGATGCAACTCAGGCCTGTCGGAAAAAAGAAATAGACTGCCCCAGGTTCAAGATTCTATACCTGATAGATGCACTAGACAGTCCGCGCATGCGTAAACACATTATCTTAGATTTAACCTCAGCACACAATTTTCGTCCTTACCTCTCTGTCTCTTTTGGAGGAAATCCACCTGTAGAAACATGATAATACAAAAATATTACAGACAGGTTCCCTAAGATGTACATTGGTGATGTGCAAATGTGGCTCAATTATTTTTCTTTTTTTTTCTTTTTTAGTTTTGAGCTGCAAACCGGTTTTGGGTTAGGGCTCTTATAGGGTCACGCCGTAGTCACAGGGCTCTTATAGGGTCGCGTCGTAGTCACAGGGCTCTTATAGGGTCGCGTCGTAGTCACAGGGCTCTTATAGGGTCGCGTCGTAGTCACAGGGCTCTTATAGGGTCGCGTCGTAGTCACAGGGCTCTTATAGGGTCGCGTCGTAGTCACAGGGCTCTTATAGGGTCGCGTCGTAGTCACAGGGCTCTTATAGGATCAGTAAAGTCACAGAAGAAAAAAAACAGACTTAAACGGAGCCTTTGACTATCTGTAGTAGTCACAAGAGAGTCATGTAAGTCTAAGAGCCACATTTGGACTCCATTTAAAAAAGCACATGTGATAACGAGTAACATAAGATAACGAGTAACATGTGATAACGAGTAACATAAGATAACGAGTAACATAAGATAACGAGTAACATAAGATAACGAGTAACATAAGATAACGAGTAACATACGATAACGAGTAACGTTGCGAATAAAAATCACATAAAAAAAATCAAATTATTATATTTTTATCTACGTAGAGATGTGATATTCAAATTTTGTGTGTAATTATAATAAACTGTATATAGGAAACACGTTTCTATGACTAAGAAACACTGCTATAATACTGTATTGTGACTGTTTAAGCTGTTTTCCTTCACTATGGGTGAGAGACTGCAAGGGTCAGGGAAGTATCCCAGAAGATAACTGGGACTCGAACCTGCACCCTACACTACGATGATCCTGCTCACAAACAATCCTCCACCAAACCACATGTAGCAACTATATCAATTTTGCATACGACTAACTTTTTCAAAATAAAACTTAAACTACAAAAAAAAAAAATGTGTTAATTGTTTCGCATAAAAGTAATCGACGTCATCGATCTAGGTTGTCGTTTTTAAAATCACATCTCTATGCACTAAGTATAAAAATATCAGTTCGTTAAAAAATAGAAATATGAGAATATTCCGAAACAAACATCAACAAAAAATGACGAAAAACAAAAAAAAACGTATTTTTCCTGACAGCTCTTTGATTTGTTTCTCTGTTGGGCGACAACATGGCGGTCTGTTGGACAAATGTCTTCCTTCTGTCTGGTTGGCGGCATGATAAATGTCTGTCAAACAGTCTGCACATGGCCGTTGCTTCATTATCTGATAAAATACAAGAAACGATTTATCAATAGAAGACTGATTAATGTTATCAACTTAATACTTATGTCTGTAGAGATATTGTTTAGAGCAGTGGCGTCGAGTGGGTAGAGATATTGGTTAGAGCAGTGGCGTCGAGTGGGTAGAGATATTGATTAGAACAGTGGCATAGAGTGGGTAGAGATATTGGTTAGAGCAGTGGCATAGAGTGGGTAGAGATATTGATTAGAGCAGTGGCATAGAGTGGGTAGAGATATTGATTAGAGCAGTGGCGTCGAGTGGGTAGAGATATTGGTTAGAGCAGTGGTGTCGAGTGGGTAGAGATATTGGTTAGCGCAGTGGCTTTGAGTGGGTAGAGATATTGGATAGAGCAGTGGCGTCGAGTGGGTAGAGATATTGGTTAGAGCAGTGGCGTCCAGTGGGTAGAGATATTGGTTAGAGCAGTGGCGTCGAGTGGGTAGAGATATTGGTTAGAGCAGTGGCATAGAGTGGGTAGAGATATTGGTTAGCGCAGTGGCGTCGAGTGGGTAGAGATATTGGGTAGAGCAGTGGCGTAGAGTGGGTAGAGATATTGGTTAGAGCAGTGGCGTCGAGTGGGTAGAGATATTGGTTAGAGCAGTGGCGTCGAGTGGGTAGAGATATTGGTTAGAGCAGTGGCGTCGAGTGGGTAGAGATATTGGTTAGAGCAGTGGCGTCGAGTGGGTAGAGATATTGGTTAGAGCAGTGGCGTCGAGTGGGTAGAGATTTTGGTTAGAGCAGTGGCGTCGAGTGGGTAGAGATATTGGTTAGAGCAGTGGCGTCGAGTGGGTAGAGATATTGGTTAGAGCAGTGGCGTCGAGTGGGTAGAGATATTGGTTAGGGCAGTGGCGTCGAGTGGGTAGAGATATTGGTTAGAGCAGTGGCGTCGAGTGGGTAGAGATATTGGTTAGCGCAGTGGCGTCGAGTGGGTAGAGATATTGGTTAGAGCAGTGGCGTCGAGTGGGTAGAGATATTGGTTAGCGCAGTGGCTTTGAGTGGGTAGAGATATTGGATAGAGCAGTGGCGTCGAGTGGGTAGAGATATTGGTTAGAGCAGTGGCGTCCAGTGGGTAGAGATATTGGTTAGAGCAGTGGCGTCGAGTGGGTAGAGATATTGGTTAGAGCAGTGGCATAGAGTGGGTAGAGATATTGGTTAGCGCAGTGGCGTCGAGTGGGTAGAGATATTGGATAGAGCAGTGGCGTCGAGTGGGTAGAGATATTGGTTAGAGCAGTGGCGTCGAGTCGGGAAGGGGCGCGGGTGATTGGGGCTTCTCACACGGCCACCGCCGCTCTTAACGACGTAAATATGCACGGGTGGGCAAACTTTTTGAATCGTAAGCCACAATGGGCTTATACATTTGATAGACGGGCCGGACCAAGAGCCGATCGGTGGTCAGTTTATATTAAACCAATACAGGCATGTCAAACTGGCGGCTCGCGGGCCGCATGAGTCCCTATGATTTTATCCAGTGCGATTCACGCAATGGAGAAATAATCTGCTAAAAATTTCGTTTATATTTTATTTTATTTCTTTGAATTTCGTTTAGTCTAATTACAAAACTGATTTGACTGTGTTGATTTCTGAACACTTTTTTTTTTTTTGGGCTAAATATTTTTTCTCACATTAATTGTTGAATATCAGATTTTGTTAGGGGGGGGGTGAAAGTGGGGGGAGGGGTAAGTTTCGATTAGTTTGATCTAATTAGACAACAGACACTGAGTCATTACGCTGACTGGGACACTGAGTCATTATGTTGACTGTATGTTTTAATTAACTGTGGCGAGGCAGTTCATTCGTTTCGGTTGACGGGATCGCCGGTTTAAAAGGGTCATTTCCGGTTTTGGTATTCCGCTTCGCTCTGGAGGAGAGGGGGAGGGGGGGAGGGTGTGTACGATTAGAGAAACCCCAGTTGGCGGAGATTGTCAGGAGTCCAAGAATAGCTGACATCATGAACAATTAGTTGCTGTTTGAAATTGTTTGTATGTTTGTTTGTTAGTTTGTTTGATTTCATTGTTTGTTTGTTCACTATCTCAATAGATTTATTCCATGACCGTTGCTGGCTGCTATATCATTTGTTGTAAGTACATTCCAAGTTTATAAGATTAAGAGATTAAAATAATCAGCCATACGTTTACTAAATAATCTCTGTTATTTCTGTGTCGGCCACTGTGACAAAGGAATGTGACCTTATGCGGCCCTCGGGGGAAAACAATTGAGTTTGACAAGAGATGTAAACGTCAAGTAGTGTTGAACAATAGGGAGGGGGAGAGAAGTGAGGGTCGGATCACTGCCCACGGAATCACACTGTGACGATGGCGGTGGTTGGATCAGTCAGAGGGACGGGCTATACTTGACCCATAGTCCGCCCAGCCCTGATATACAGCGCCGCATGGTCACGTGATTTAGTCTCTACCCCCCCCCCGCTCTCTCTCTCTCTCTCTCTCCGTCGTATGACACTAGCCCCAGGCCATGGGAGATCAACCAGAATGTTAAAACAGACCCAATTATCTTCTCCTGGCAGCTAAAACCGATTCAATTGTCTTCTCATGGCGGCTAAAACCGATTCAGTTGTCTTTTCCTGGCAGCTAAAACCGATCCAATTGTCTTCTCCTGACAGCTAAAACCGATTCAGTTGTCTTTTCCTGGCAGCTAAAACCGATCCAATTGTCTTCTCCTGGCAGCTAAAACCGATTCAGTTGTCTTTTCCTGGCAGCTAAAACCGATTCAATTATCTTCTCCGGGCAGCGTCTACGTTTTGAGTTAAACATACAAATAAAACTGTCTGAATGTACTACAATGAAGTATGTCTTGGAAATCACTTCAATGTTGATTATGAATTAGAAACAATCTAATTTCTGTTGATATTCTAATTAAAGAGTTCGACAGAGTTACATTCTCACCGCTGTATTGGTGGCCGACTTTGTCCACTGAATCCAACCAATCGCAGATGAACTTATTAATACTGAAATGATTGAAAATATAACGACACCACGAGATCTGAAATTATTCGAAAATAAACCACATTGTTAATTAAATTGATTTATGCTCTTACGCATCTTAATCAGTTTTCACATTAAAAAGAAAACGTTAGTAATAACAAAAAACAAATTCTAAAAGTGTTAAAGTTTTATTTTAGTTTCAAATTATCCATAAAGTTGGAATGTAAAATGGCCGACCTAAAAATTTCCACAAAGCAGTTCTTCGACTTCATATCTTTGGATGCCCTTACTCATAGTGTGTCTTGTAGTGGCCTACCTGTTACCGTGAACAGAAATATTTATGTATAATTAGTGTACAATGGAACCAGAGACGTACAAACAGTTTGACGAACTAGTCATACTCCACACTTTAAGGGCTTCCTACCAGTTCACATTTCTCTCCACGATTGGCCCCGGTCGAGTACTTTTTTGCAATGCCTCCCTCACTCTCTCTCTCTCTCTCTCTCCCCCCCCCCCTATTCTGCCTGTAGTCCCCAAAGAAACATAGATATGGCTTAGTTTGACTCATTAATTTATTCTCTAAAGCTTCATAACATCAAAAGAAGTAAATTTGGCAGATGAGTAAGTACGTAAACATTTCTATCAGTATATATTTACATTCACACGTAGGTCATATATCATAGCATGCATATTGTTAATACATGTACATGACCCTAGTCTATTGTTAGTACATGACTAGTCTTTCGTTAGTATATAACTACTGACTGTTAGTTTATGGCAAGTTTTTGTTATTTTTATGACTAGTCTCAGAACATGCTCACAGCTTCATTTAAGTAAACACAGTAAATTAACGTTTCCCCACTATTACCACAAATGGCCGCCACTATCTTTAACATTGAACAAGTTATACAAATTAACAAGGCAGAATAATAACGGGAATTCAATTTATTAGACGCGCTGAGTGTGTTGTTTTTACCGAGATAAAACAATGCCCGTTAGGCAGACAATTGGGTTAATTCACGGTCATGCGCAGACGCGTAACTCATGTCATGCTGCATTTTGTATGCAGGATTTGCTGTGTCGAAGAGTCACATGTCAGCGATCACACGTGACATTGTTTACGAACACCCTCAAGTTGTGAAAGTGAAAAGTAAACATTGCTAAGCCCACGCGTTGATGTTGCTTCACGATCAAGGAATATCATCGCATCCATATTGGGTCTTCAGTGATTCCCAAAAATAAGTGTCTAAAAATAGATCATAACTAGGCATAGATTATGTTAATGGCGGCTTAAGGCCTGTAACCATAAAAGAGTCTATAATTTGCGAACAAAATGACAACATGTATTACCTGTGTTGTTTCCTCTTCCATTTCATAAATTATACATGTTTCCTGAAGATACAAAGAGATGATCAGATTTCTTGCCGTTTTCTTGTATTATATAATCGCTGTAAAACAAATTTTACGAAGGTACTTTTATAACATAATAAACGAAGGGACGGTTATCTATTCAATGCTTAAAGCCTTTATTACCCTAATGGTTAAAGCGACTCTGCTGTGTAAAAATTGTAGACCTGCAATCACTGTCTTACTTTTTTATTCGCAGAATTAAGTACCAGAAAATACCTGACATTAAAAACGTGGAATCTAAAATAAAACAGAAAATAAGCCTGGTGGAATCAGAAACCGATTTTTTAGATCGTTAATCCATTTCAAGGTATTACAGTAATCCACTTTCGCTTTCTCTTCCAAGAAAACTAATGGCTGTCTATGACCATTTACATTAAGGAAGAAAAAAGAAGAGTGGATTTCCCGCCAAATCTCCCAAAGAATTGTTGTTGTTTTTTCGCATTTGTTTTGTTTCATTAAAATTTCCTGTTTCCTTAATCTTCAAATGACTCAATTGTTAAAAATTTTGGTCAAAATTTCACGGTTTTAAAATAGTCCTACAACAGACCACTCTGATGCCCGTTAAAAAATTTATGCTGGAGATAAAACGTCCTATATATTTAACGTTTTTTGTTTCTCGTATTTCTACTTAAAGATTTTTAAAGATTTTTTTCTTGCTTCTCAAGTAATAGATAAGTAGGGAGATAGATAGATAAGTAGGGAGATAGATAGATAAGTAGCGAGATAGATAGATAAGTAGGGAGATAGATAGATACGTAGGGAGATAGATAGATAAGTAGGGAGATAGATAGATAACGAATGGTTATTTAAATTGTCATACCTCAGGGCCACAGCGATGGGGGGGGGTCTTGGGGGACCCGAACAGTTTGGTGGGGGGGGCCCATCGCTTTAGAAATGTATTTATTAACTTAGCTGTAAGAAGCCCTGACTTTCCTGAGGGCGAAGGGGACAGATGTCATTCTCTGAATGCTGTTCTGCTGTTCTGCTGTTCTGCTTTATCTTTCATGAATATTTTATACCTAAACGTTGTCATTACTTACCGTATCATTTGTAAATATTCCTTGCACATTTGTTCAAACTTGTATGAAATACTTACTGACGCGTGACACCTTCGTGGAATCTGGATACGCCACGTATGATTTTAACATAAGCTGGATACGCCACGTATCATTCCATAAACTAATCTAAATCTAAGCTATCCGAATCGACACCAATGACACATTTCGTAGGTTTTGAAAAGAATCGATAAATTCACCTTCCGAAACAAATTATTTTGAAAGTAAGGTATTTTTCTTATAAAAAAATTGGTAAATAATTCATAACAGGAAACTGACAATTGAAACAAGTAAATTAGATACGTAATATTCATACATTTTTTTTTTTTAAATAACATCAAACGCCAACTGTAAAATAGGGAATTTTATTTTTTAGCTCGAATCAACATTTTTGTGTTATGCAATATTTGTCATGCTTTAAGTTTCCGATAGACTGAGGGAAAACCCGATGAACTATTTGAGAGTGATTATTAAACCAATATGCTTACCTATACCCAGGCCCGTAGCGTGCGGAAGGGGGGGAGGGAGCAGGGGGGCCGGGCCTTCCTGTGTTTTGTCTGGCCCACTCTGCTTATTTGTTCTATATATTAAAATGTATTACCTGCCCCACCCCCCCTGCTATTGCCTGGCCCCTGCTGTAGAATGCCTGGCCCCCTGCTGTACAATGCCTGGATAAATAAGACATAAAGATAGACAGAAATGTAGAAATAACGATAGCCAGTTAGACAGATAGATAGATAGATCGATGTATATATAGATACATAGAAATACAAGCCGACATACTGGTAGACAGACAGGCAGAAAGTCTGTCAGTGTATCAGACTCAACATGGCCCATCTGAAAAAAATATATAAAGTTAGTTCCCTTAGCCCTAACCCAGGGGTCGGCAATCTTTTGAAAACGGAAGAGCCAAAAGTTATAATTTACAATTTTCTTAATTTTTAAAGAGCCACTAAAATTGTTGTTTCAATATTACGGTATTTGATCAGGCCGCATTTGGGCATCGAAAGAGCCGCCACTTGACATCGAAAGAGCCGCATGGGGCTCGCGAGCCGCAGGTTGCCGACCCCTGCCCTAGAGAGCCATCTGTTTCTGTACCCACGGCAGATCTAAAGGGATAGTATGTTTACAAAATTGTGGGACCCTTTGCGAATTACAACGCCCTGCCGAGTTTACGTCTCCAACTTAATGGCCGGTACATTAGAAGCTGGTCGGACTTGAGGGACATTTAACCAACGTTCATAAGTACCTGGCAACCTTTTGGTTCTCACCAATGTTCGAACCCGTGACTCTCAGTTCCTTCTAACAATCGTCAGTACTACTTCCAAATCTGATCCAATGTGACTGTTATACCTCTGGCATTCGACTGTTACTTTTCCTTAGGACAGGACATCAACTTTACTGTGTTTCAAGTTATGATATGCACGCTAGTAGACAGTCTATTGTAAAAGATGAGAAAATATAAGTCGATAGTTTGTACAATTAATAGTAATTAATTTTTTAGAAGAGTGAATCTAGTTCTTTAACACAGTGGTCCCCCAACCCCCGGGACGCAGACCGGTAACGGTCCGTGGAACGAATGTTACTGGGCCGCCCAAGAAACATTAAAGTATTGTTGTTTTATTTTAAATTTATTCATCTCGTGATTGTGTGCAACTTTCCACGTACAAGAAATTATCAAACGCCGCCCTAACTTCCAGTGGGCCACAGTGAAATTATCAAACGCTGACCGGTCCGTGGCTAGAAAAAGGTTAGGGGGACCACTGGCTTAACACTTGTGCCCTTATATCGACATTCCTAATTTAAAACTTACAGGAAAATATCGGACGTTTCTTTTTTATCCTTTTATTTTTTCTACTAGCTGTACCCTGCAAAACCTTTGCATAGAGTTATATCCCCTTATGCTTGATCGGCAGGCGAGGTTATTTTTTGGTTTCGGGCAGATCCGATTTTTTTTCATGGTTGTATTTTAAACTGGAATACTGTTGTATTAATACTTTACTTTCGATTTAACGCACACTGGAAATGAGTATTATTATATATATTTTTTTTTGAGTGCGTCATGTCTATATTTAGCAATATTCATGACAAGGCGCGAGCGATGCACGTGAGTATTCTGAGTAGGCTTTTAGTGTGTTTGTCATTTTGTGTGTGTGTGTGTGTGTGTGTTAAGACTATGCTTTTTTTGTGTGTTTTAATGTGTGCGAGTGAGTCAGGGTGTGACGTAATGTATTTCAGTGTGATTGTATGTATTCGAGTGTGTTAACGTGTTCGATTGTGTGAGCTGACGACATGTTTTTGAAAACTAAATTCCTTACCATAAGAAGCTTATGTAACAGCGATTACACAATCTAAAATTAGAACTGACTGATATTACATACTATAACTTCTAGGCATAATGCAGTCACTGAATTCTTATCATCAATACTGCTGATGTAACTTCCATTCTTAGAGAACTGTCTCTACCTGCACTGAAATTGCTTTCAATAAATTTATTCCAATTGTATTTGTTACAATTTAGCCTACAGGTTTCCTTATTAAAATTAAGACTACAGTACTATTCCTTGCACACAAAAAGTAAAGTATCCATGTATACAATACTATATACGATACTATATACAATACTATATACAATACTATATACGATACTATAGAAATTGTCCCAACAATACCTTATAAACAAATGTGTTTGTATCCATCCATCTGTTTCATAACGATGGGGAAAACCCGAAAGAATTTTCTCAGAAAAGTAAATCTGCCTCGCAGAAAGGATGGTGCCAACATCATTAAAGATTACAGACATAGTTTTCCTCTTAGTAGTTCAGAGGGAATGCCCCCCCCCATATGCGTATGGTAACCAAGAGCCACCGTTGTATACTAGATGTGCGCGAGAGTAGTGTTAGTTGGTATATCAGACTTGAACACTCTGATATAAATAAAGAAGAACTGCTGGACTTCATGGTTCATATAATATTTAATCACATATCACAATATGAAATAATAGTAAAATAAATATCTAAGCAGGTAATCCAGTATGTAATTACATTCACATAATAATCCAGTATGTAAGAATACAAATTACATTCACATAATAATTCAATAGTACAGAAATTATCACCATCTTTGTTCAACCATTATCGATTTTCACTCAATAACCTTTACTCTACTATGACATTCTAAACTATCCCTCTCTGCAGCGGCGTAGCTTGGGTATCGGCCGCCCAGGGCGGAAGACGATTTTGCCGCCCTCTCATTTAGGTATTTCAATTTAATCTATACATTTTTGTCGCCCCCCCCCCCTAAAACGTAATAAAAAGTGCCGCCCGGTGCGGACCGCACCCACCGCCGCCCCCCTAGGTACGCCACTGCCTCTCTATATGACTCTATGACTTCCCTCCTACGTACAAATTGTAGCTTATAAATATGTGCTTCCATAGCAGCTAAAAAAATTCTACAATTAGCTTCATCAGATCAAATTACCAGTCATGTTTTTCTATGAGTACTATTCACTGACTCTAGAAATGTCCAGATTCTGGCCTCATTACGACGACTGCTAGCTCGACCGCGTTACACATACACACATACACACACACACACACACACTTATACACTTACACACACACACACGCTTATACACTTACACACACACACTTATACACTTACACACACACACACACACACTTATACACTTACACACACACACGCACACACTTATACACTAACACACACACACTTATACACTTACACACACACACACTTATACACTTACACACACACTTATAGACTTACACACACACACTTATACACTTACACACACACACGTTATACACTTACACACACACACACACACTTATACACTTACACACACACACACACTTATACACTTACACACACACACACACACACTTATACACTTACACACACACACACTTATACACTTACACACACACACTTATTATACACACACACATACACTTATACACTTACACACACACACACACACACACACACACACACAGATTGCGTAAACACAAACAACCACACTACGACAGATTGTTAATTACAAAATGTAAAGTAGCTTACAGGTTAATGTGAATGATAAAATTTTCAAAAAACTAATTATTGAATTATGTAAGGTCATTTTATTGATTTATATCTGCATTTGTCTATTTTTTTTCTTCTTAAAATCTAAATCTACATTAATTTTAGAAAATAATTTTTAATAAAGTTTCAGTGGAATCGAATTGTCTTTCGAAAAATTTAAGCTATGATTTAAACAAACAAATATAGAACATGTTTTTGAATTTTATTTCTTTTATTTGTTTCAATGCAAAATAAACATTAAAAAATTATGATCATAGCAAAAATATTATAACAATAAAAATGATTAATAATATTAAAATGATAAGTCTGTTACATTAAAGCTACGTCAAGGATAATAATGATACGAGAAATTTATGATAATAATGATAAGTCTACGATAACAGTAATAAATCTATCCTAATAATGATAAGCCTAACATAATAATGATAACATTATAGTTAGATCTTCACACAGTTGATGTATTAAAATAAAAGATGGATTAGAGTGCTCCCCCTTTGACAGGAGTTGTCGTAAGAGTTATTCTACTTGATTTAAAAATAAAACAGTCCAAAGTATCCAACACAATTGCTGGCCGCTACATAAACATAAAGTGTGGAATACAAAACAGATTGCCAGTGTCAAATTATGGATAAATGTCGTAGTAGTCTTGAACCAGCACGCTGTCCAGTCCACGTGACGAGGGAGAAACTCGGTGTATTCCGTGGACAGGGGAGTCGAAATTCAAGTCTGCGACGCTTGTTCTGCCGGTGTCTACGTCATAATAGTTGCAACATTTGATTGGTGGACTGAGGAGAATGAAAATAAAAGACAATTAATTCATTCATATATTTCATTCGTATTATTTCAAGTGTGTTATAAAGGTCTACATAGTGTCAAAAAGTGGAGCAATGGCGAAATCCATCAACAGTGGAATAATTACATGTGCTAAGTCATCATAAAGCAAATTAATGAGCCCGACAGGGCCCCCTGATATGCATTAGGCTTGACAGTTGACACCGCTTATGAACTTCTGAGAAAACATTAACCACTATTTGAAACCAGCCTCGTAGCGTGAAAATTCTACAGCAGGGGCCAGGCATTCTACAGCAGTGGCCAGAAGATAGCGGGGGGGGGCATGTAATACATTTTACTAAGTAGAGCAAATAAGCAGGGGGGCCAGACAAAACGCATGGGGGGCGGCCCCCTGGCCCCCCCCGCACGCTACGGGCCTGTTTGAAACTTAGGTCCCAGATAGCTCCCACCCCTTTTCTATTTCTCTGAACTCTCAGTGATAACTGCGGGCTGAGACTTAGTCTCTTAGAGCCCGTGAGATCAAATTCACTGTGTCTCTCAACATCTGGGAACTAACTGCCTTAAATGCCAATGGCCAGCAAGCTACCAGACTGGTCCACCCTGTAGTCCGCAAGCCCGGGGCACTCAAAAAGCAAATGACCCACGGTTTCCTCAACCTCTCTGCAGTGTCGGCAAAAGGGAATTGACATGGGGCCTCAACCTCCCACAGTACGCACCTACAGGGAAAAATATCAAGTGCGGAAGTGTGCGATTCGCGCCTGCTCGATACCCCACCACGGGCCAGTTTTGGACGGCCGCTCCATTTGATTGCGGACATTTCTTCCCGTTACCCCACTGTCCCCACCCAAAAGAGCCCTGATCTTGGCACACGCTGCCTCAAGTGGCTCTTTTCCGCACCCACGGGCTGCACCCCCCTAGCGCTGCATGGTTGGTACGCCTTTTTCCTACACCAGTGACCACGATACGAACAGGCTAGGGAAATGTACTACATGTCAAGAAAGACTATTCGTACACCTGATTTATCCAAAGACTGTAACAGAAGACAATCGAATAGATTATTTGTGAACAAATACACACATAGACAGTCGTATTTAGCAACAAACAGACAACTAGTCAGACAGACTTATGTCTTTAGATATGAAGACATATAGACAGAAAGGTATGTAGACAAAAAAAACGAATCATACAGTGTTAAAACTC
>JAGDYQ010000136.1:2043848-2062973 GCA_021962125.1 Bulinus truncatus | reverse complement strand
GACTGCAATGTTTACACTTACCGACTTCATTGTTTACACTTACCGACTGCATTGTTTACACTTACCGACTTCATTGTTTACACTTACCGACTTCATTGTTTACACTTACCGACTTCATTGTTTACACTTACCGACTGCTTTCTTTCTAGGAAAGCAAAGTCCGTCTTTGGCGTAGAATCCCTTCTGGCACTCACACTTGCCAGCTACGCAGGCGGCTGACGCGACACACTCCCCAGCCACGCCCTCACAGCCCTGGGACTCATTGCGCAGGACGTCGCAGTTGCCCTGCCTGGCATAGAACCCGTCGTTACAGCTGCACACCTGTAGGCGATACCAACATGTGTATGTGAGAGAGAGAGAGAAAAAGAGAGCGTTTAAATTCGGAACACCAGGCACACGCCTGGCGCCCCGAATAATGAGGAGCCCCACAAAACCCAACTTTATACCCACAAAACCCAACTTTATACCCACAAACCCAACTTTATACCCACAAAACCCAACTTTATACCCTTTTTGATGTTCATTTTTAAGGTCTAATATTTTCAACTGGGCCAATTCTTTAATATAAACTGAAACTTTCATTAGCCAGGGGCAGAGCACTTCCTATATTTTTTGGAGGACCCTAGGCAAAGGTACATTAAGTTAACAGCTTAGAAATATTAGCTTATCGTGTTATCTTTGAAAAGTAAAACCCCCATGAAATCTAAACTGCTAAGTGATTTTACTGCAATCAAGTCATGATAAAACAGTATTTTTAAAACTAACCATTTTCTAGTATATATATATATATATATGTAGATAGATAGATATATAGATAGATAGATAGATAGATAGATAGATAGATAGATAGATAGATAGATAGATAGATAGATAGATAGATAGATAGATAGATAGATAGATAGATAGATAGATTCAATAAATTTTAATATCATCATGTTTAAATAGCAGAAGTTATGGCAATGAAATTCGTCTTGATGTTAGATCAAGCATTTTTCCGTTCCCAATGTCTAGCAATTGATGTGAGAATATCACAGTTAAATAAATAAATTCATACAAGTTTTGAGAAAAGAAAACGTTTAGAAGAAAACGTTTAGAAGAAAACGTTTAGAAGAAAACGGTTAGAAGAAAACGTTTAGAAAAACGATTAGTAAAGCCACCGCTTGCAAATATTGTTCAATATTTTGTTACGTACCGCTCCAGCACACTGAGAATTGTTGACACACTCCCCTGGGGTTCCGTCGCAGGGGTCAGTTGCTGGAACCAGGACACGACACCCGCCCTGCTTTGCATAGAATCCACTGTCACACGTGCATGTGCCGGACACGCAGGTCGCGTTCTGAATGCACTCACCCGGTGTATTGTCGCAGGACTGCGTTGAGTTGATCAGAGGCTGAAGATAGGAATACAATAATTGAACACGGCCATAATTATACTTAAGTACTCATCTCTGATGTGTCTGTCAAAATGTTTATATCTACTTTAAATTATAAAAGAACTTTCAACTTTTCATGCAACAATAATCTGGAACAATATGTATTTTTTTTTTTTAAATATTCAAACGCAGTGGCGTTCCTTGGAGGTTTTTGGGGTGCTAGCAAAGGCGTTCTACCGATGGAAATACATTTCATGAGGTGCATTTCAGATTAAATTTGACATAAAATAAACTTTATCAATAAGTTTGTAAAGTGGTGATATAAAAACCGATATCACTACGTAAAGTGGTGATATGTGCATTTGTGTACATGAGTAAAAGTGATATATGTGCACGTGTAAAGATGATATGTGTACATGTGTAAAGGTGATATGTGCATATGTGTACATTGTAAAGTGATAATTGCATGTGTGTACATGTGTAAAAGTGATATGTGTACATGTGTAAACGTGATATGTGTACATGTGTAAAAGTGATATGTGTACATGTGTAAACGTGATATGTGTACATGTGTAAAAGTGATATGAGTACATGTGTTAAAGTGATATGTGTACATGTGTAAACGTGATATGTGTACATGTGTAAAAGTGATATGTGTACATGTGTAAACGTGATATGTGTACATGTGTAAAAGTGATATGAGTACATGTGTTAAAGTGATATGTGTACATGTGTAAACGTGATATGTGTACGTGTGTAAAAGTGATATGTGTACATGTGTAAACGTGATATGTGTACATGTGTAAACGTGATATGTGTACATGTGTAAAAGTGATATGTGTACATGTGTTAAAGTGATATGTGTACATGTGTAAACGTGATATGTGTACATGTGTAAAAGTGATATGCGTACATGTGTAAACGTGATATGTATACATTAGGGTGATAACAAAAAAAATATTTTTATGAAACCACTTGCAATCGAGGAACTTTTATGTGTAATTTAAGAATATCAATTGCATTTTTGATTTTTTTAAAAAAAGTTCCCCCTCCTCCCCCTTTTTCGGAAGAAAAAAGTGGAAAAATATTTCTTTTTTCAAAAAAAAGGACATTATTTTTTTTAGCTTAACTCAAAAGAGTAATAATAATAACTAATCAACTTTTATTAACAAATAAGATACAGATCAGTTAGTAATATGTACAGAATGTACAAGAAATGTTTAAAACATATTTTTTCCTATGAACTTCAGATTCAAAAATTGAAATTTTCTCGATTTTGCATGAAGTTCCTCCATCAGTTTCACAGCACGTTCAGCAATTTGGTTAGATCTGGGAATGTCAATTAATGACTTTTCGACTGACCAATGGGTCTTTAAACACTTAATTGCCTTCTTGTATTTTATCCTGATGAGTGAGGTAAACAGTTCATTGAAGGACGCTTCATTATAGTGTTGAGAATGGAACCAAGCATTTGCCCATTCGTAGCAGATGAAGTTGCAGGCAGGAGTGAGGATGTTGCGCCACTCTGGTATCAGAAAAAATGATATAACAGTATATATCGCACGTGAGTTCCATCTTGCCTGGTGTAAATTTGGTAGTTTCTTCCAGTTGATGCGAGGCCAACGTGAAGTTGTTTTGTAATGACGATATGCCTGACATAATTCATATAAGAACTTGAAATCATCTCGCCATCCAGGGTTCTCGTCTGTGCTAACATCATCTGTCGCAACGAGGCGGTAATCAGCCTGAAGAGTGACATAGTTTTGTGTTAATTGGTCAATGAAGGAATAGTTGAGTTTTGGTTTGCTCGTTGGCTCTTGGATAAAAAAATTCATGACATGTTTCAAAAGGAGGTCGAGTACATGGTGCTGACACCCAATATATTGTGGCTTCTGAAAGCCCTTGCTCAAGACATCATCCTGTATGAGCTTTACAATCCCATGCAAACGACCAGTATTTACTGCGGTCGTGTCGCATATTATCATGCCAATATTTTTCCAAGCATCATATTCATCAAGTAGCTGATGTAGTTCCTTGTGAATGGCCGCGGCAGAACCACTCTCACATTTAATAATACCAAGTTTGATTTCGGTTGTCATATTTTTCAGCAGAACTACTTGATACTCTTCCCTTTGCACTCTTTTACCATCAAACTGGAGACAATAGAGTTCTTTGCTTTGAAGTTTTTGAACAATTTTGGTTTTCATTTTACGTCCTACAGAGATTACTCGTTTCCAGACACCCGCCTGACTTGGAACTGGCACATCGTGACCCTGTTCAGCAATGGTTGCAAGAACATCATATGCTTTATGTGTAGAAATGTTGTTTTGCAGTACTAGCAAACCCGCTGTTGTAGTGCTTGCTCTTTGGTATTTCGGTTTGCATTCAGGAGAAGATGACGTGGAAGAATAGGTTGGCAAGTCGGGTGAAGAAGCAGAGGTTTCAGAATCCGAAGATTCTGAGACAGTTGTATGTGTTTGTATAGGTTGCGATTGAGAAGAGCTGGCTTGTGATTGGGTTTTTGATAGTCGGATTCGTTTTCTTGGGTGGATTGATTCCAAAGGGGCTTGTTTGACCATTGAATAACCAATCTTTCCTCCACTCTTAACTTGCCTCTGGTAGAGTTCTTTATCCTCCGTGCTTTTCCATTCTCCATCAACGTTGGTGACATCAAATAACTGAGAAAGTGTTGTAGTAAATTTATCAGACGGATTCTTTTTGTTTTTGTCATATAAATCAATCAGGCAATTGAGTTTCTTTCTGATGAGTGCGCTGGATAATAGTGGAAAGTCTAGAATTTCCCTCCAAAGCAATTCTATATCCGTAATCATAATTTTGATTCGATCCAGTCGCCGTTTCTGGCTATTGAACAGAAAAGTGAAGTTTCCAAGAATTTGACGGTTTGTAGGCATCCGTGTGAGATTGTTTAGCCTATCTGTCTATCTGTCTAACAATATGTCTTTCTATCTATCCATGTCTATCTACTTTCACTATCCTGACAGTAAGACTTGCAATCTTGCACTGAAAACGAGATAGTTTATCCAAAATATTCAAAAATATTCCACAATGTTCTAAAATATTCCAGAATATATATTATATATTTGCACCTGAAACAGAAAATAAAAGAAGTTATAACAATAATGAAATAGTTATATATTGTGAACTCACCCCAAGCTGGGGCGAGTTCAAACTGCGCGATATGTGAACGAAAAATTAAAAATAGGGGGAACTTTTTTCAATTTAAAAAAAAATTAATGTTGCTACTGTCATCTACATATAATTGTTCCTCGAATGTGAGGGGTTTCAGTTTCGTTACGAAAAATAATGAAAATAGTTATCACCCTAGTATACATGTGTAAACGTGATATGTGTACATGTGTAAACGTGATATGTGTACATGTGTAAACGTGATATGTGTACATGTGTAAAAGTGATATGCGTACATGTGTAAAAGTGATATGTGTACATGTGTAAACGTGATATGTGTACATGTGTAAAAGTGATATGTGTACATGTGTAAAAGTGATATGTGTACATGTGTAAACGTGATATGTGTACATGTGTAAAAGTGATATGTGTACATGTGTAAACGTGATATGTGTACATGTGTAAACGTGACATGTGTACATGTGTAAAAGTGATATGTGTACATGTGTAAACGTGATATGTGTACATGTGTAAACGTGATATGTGTACATGTGTAAACGTGATATGTGTACATGTGTAAACGTGATATGTGTACATGTGTAAACGTGATATGTGTACATGTGTAAACGTGATATGTGTACATGTGTAAACGTGATATGTGTACATGTGTAAAAGTGATATGTGTACATGTGTAAACGTGATATGTGTACATGTGTAAAAGTGATATGTTTACATGTGTAAAAGTGATATGTGTACATGTGTAAACGTGATATGTGTACATGTGAAAACGTGATATGTGTACATGTGTAAAAGTGATATGTGTACATGTGTAAACGTGATATGTGTACATGTGAAAACGTGATATGTGTACATGTGTAAAAGTGATATGTGTACATGTGTAAACGTGATATGTGTACATGTGTAAAAGTGATATGTTTACATGTGTAAATCTTACCTCACATTTTCCATTTTTCGGGTAAAAGCCAGCAAGACACTCACACTTCCCAATTAGACACTCGGAGTTGGAGACACATTCCCCTTCGATGTTCCCACACTTGTGTTTGACAGGTAGAAGTGTCTGACACTTTCCCAGCCTGTTGTAGTGGCCGGCGTTACAGATGCAGGAGCCGGAAATGCAGGTAGAGTTCTCGGTACACTCCGACTCGACGCCTCCCTCGCAGGACTGATTGGCATTATTGACTAGCCTGTGGAGTGAGTATGTTAATAGTCGTTATTGAATAGCTGTGGTCATCGAATAGCTGTGGTCATCGAATAGCTGTGGTCATTGAATAGCTGTGGTCATTGTATATCTGTGGTCATTGAATAGATGTGGTCATTGTATATCTGTGGTCATTGAATAGCTGTGGTCATTGAATAGATGTGGTCATTGTATAGCTGTGGTCATTGTATATCTGTGGTCATTGAATAGATGTGATCATTGAATAGCTGTGGTCATTGAATAGCTGTGGTCATTGTATATCTGTGGTCATTGAATAGACGTGGTCATTGAATAGCTGTGGCCATTGAATAGCTGTGGTCATTGTATATATGTGGTCATTGAATAGATGTGGTCATTGAATAGCTGTGGTCATTGAATAGCTGTGGTCATTGTATAGATGTGGTCATTGTATAACTGTGGTCATTGTATATCTGTGGTCATTGAATAGCTGTGGTCATTGTATAGCTGTGGTCATTGTATATCTGTGGACATTGAATAGATGTGGTCATTGAATAGCTGCGATCATTGTATAGCTGTGGTCATTGTATATCTGTGGTCATTGAATAGATGTGGTCATTGAATAGCTGTGGTCATTTATAGCTGTGGTCATTGAATAGCTGTGGCTATTGAATAGCTGTGGTTATTGAATAGCTGTGGTCATTGTATATCTGTGGTCATTGAATAGCTGTGGTCATTGAATAGCTGTGGTCATTTATAGCTGTGGTCATTGAAAGTTATCTGTGGTCATTGAATAGATGTGGTCATTGTATATCTGTGGTCATTGAATAGCTGTGGTCATCGAATATATGTGGTCATTGAATAGCTGTGGTTATTGAATAGCTGTGGTCATTGTATATCTGTGGTCATTGAATAGATGTGGTCATTGTATAGCTGTGGTCATTGAATAGCTGTGGTCATTGAATAGATGTGGTCATTGTATACCTGTGGTCATTGTATATCTGTGGTCATTGAATAGATGTGGTCATTGAATAGCTGTGGTCATTGAATAGCTGTGGTCATTGTATAGATGTGGTCATTGTATAACTGTGGTCATTGTATATCTGTGGTCATTGAATAGCTGTGGTCATTGTATAGCTGTGGTCATTGTATATCTGTGGTCTTTGAATAGATGTGGTCATTGAATAGCTGTGGTCATTGAATAGCTGTGGTCATTGTATATCTGTGGTCATTGAATAGATGTGGTCATTGTATATCTGTGGTCATTGAATAGCTGTGGTCATTGTATAGCTGTGGTCATTGAATAGCTGTGGTCATTGAATAGATGTGGTCATTGTATAGCTGTGGTCATTGTATATCTGTGGTCATTGAATAGATGTGATCATTGAATAGCTGTGGTCATTGAATAGCTGTGGTCATTGTATATCTGTGGTCATTGAATAGATGTGGTCATTGAATAGCTGTGGTCATTGTATAGATGTGGTCATTGTATATCTGTGGTCATTGTATATCTGTGGACATTGAATAGATGTGGTCATTGAATAGCTGTGGTCATTGTATAGATGTGGTCATTGTATATCTGTGGTCATTGTATATCTGTGGACATTGAATAGATGTGGTCATTGAATAGCTGTGATCATTGTATAGCTGTGGTCATTGTATATCTGTGGTCATTGAATAGATGTGGTCATTGAATAGCTGTGGTCATTTAAAAGCTGTGGTCATTGAATAGCTGTGGCTATTGAATAGCTGTGGTAATTGAATAGCTGTGGTCATTGTATATCTGTGGTCATTGAATAGCTGTGGTCATTGAATAGCTGTGGTCATTTATAGCTGTGGTCATTGAAAGTTATCTGTGGTCATTGAATAGATGTGGTCATTGTATATCTGTGGTCATTGAATAGCTGTGGTCATCGAATATCTGTGGTCATTGAATAGTTGTGGTCATTGAATAGCTGTGGTCATTGTATATCTGTGGTCATTGAATAGCTGTGGTCATTGAATAGCTGTGGTCATTTATAGCTGTGGTCATTGAAAGTTATCTGTGGTCATTGAATAGATGTGGTCATTGTATATCTGTGGTCATTGAATAGCTGTGGTCATTGTATATCTGTGGTCATTGTATATCTGTGGACATTGAATAGATGTGGTCATTGAATAGCTGTGATCATTGTATAGCTGTGGTCATTGTATATCTGTGGTCATTGAATAGATGTGGTCATTGAATAGCTGTGGTCATTTATAGCTGTGGTCATTGAATAGCTGTGGCTATTGAATAGCTGTGGTAATTGAATAGCTGTGGTCATTGTATATCTGTGGTCATTGAATAGCTGTGGTCATTGAATAGCTGTGGTCATTTATAGCTGTGGTCATTGAAAGTTATCTGTGGTCATTGAATAGATGTGGTCATTGTATATCTGTGGTCATTGAATAGTTGTGGTCATCGAATATCTGTGGTCATTGAATAGTTGTGGTCATTGAATAGCTATGGTCATTGTATATCTGTGGTCATTGAATAGATGTGGTCATTGTATAGCTGTGGTCATTGAATAGCTGTGGTCATTGAATAGATGTGGTCATTGTATACCTGTGGTCATTGTATATCTGTGGTCATTGAATAGATGTGGTCATTGAATAGCTGTGGTCATTGAATAGCTGTGGTCATTGTATAGATGTGGTCATTGTATAACTGTGGTCATTGTATATCTGTGGTCATTGAATAGCTGTGGTCGTTGTATAGCTGTGGTCATTGTATATCTGTGGTCATTGAATAGATGTGTCATTGAATAGCTGTGGTCATTTATAGCTGTGGTCATTGAATAGCTGTGGCTATTGAATAGCTGTGGTAATTGAATAGCTGTGGTCATTGTATATCTGTGGTCATTGAATAGCTGTGGTCATTGTTGAATAGCTGTGGTCATTTATAGCTGTGGTCATTGAAAGTTATCTGTGGTCATTGAATAGATGTGGTCATTGTATATCTGTGGTCAATGAATAGCTGTGGTCATCGAATATCTGTGGTCATTGAATAGTTGTGGTCATTGAATAGCTATGGTCATTGTATATCTGTGGTCATTGAATAGATGTGGTCATTGTATAGCTGTGGTCATTGAATAGCTGTGGTCATTGAATAGATGTGGTCATTGTATACCTGTGGTCATTGTATATCTGTGGTCATTGAATAGATGTGGTCATTGAATAGCTGTGGTCATTGAATAGCTGTGGTCATTGTATAGATGTGGTCATTGTATAGATGTGGTCATTGTATATCTGTGGTCATTGTATATCTGTGGACATTGAATAGATGTGGTCATTGAATAGCTGTGATTATTGTATAGCTGTGGTCATTGTATATCTGTGGTCATTGAATAGATGTGGTCATTGAATAGCTGTGGTCATTTATAGCTGTGGTCATTGAATAGCTGTGGCTATTGAATAGCTGTGGTAATTGAATAGCTGTGGTCATTGTATATCTGTGGTCATTGAATAGCTGTGATCATTGTATAGCTGTGGTCATTGTATATCTGTGGTCATTGAATAGATGTGGTCATTGAATAGCTGTGATCATTGTATAGCTGTGGTCATTGTATATCTGTGGTCATTGAATAGATGTGGTCATTGAATAGCTGTGGTCATTTATAGCTGTGGTCATTGAATAGCTGTGGCTATTGAATAGCTGTGGTAATTGAATAGCTGTGGTCATTGTATATCTGTGGTCATTGCATAGCTGTGGTCATTGAATAGCTGTGGTCATTTATAGCTGTGGTCATTGAAAGTTATCTGTGGTCATTGAATAGATGTGGTCATTGTATATCTGTGGTCATTGAATAGCTGTGGTCATTGTATATCTGTGGTCATTGTATATCTGTGGACATTGAATAGATGTGGTCATTGAATAGCTGTGATCATTGTATAGCTGTGGTCATTGTATATCTGTGGTCATTGAATAGCTGTGGTCATTGAATAGCTGTGGTCATTTATAGCTGTGGTCATTGAATAGCTGTGGCTATTGAATAGCTGTGGTAATTGAATAGCTGTGGTCATTGTATATCTGTGGTCATTGAATAGCTGTGGTCATTGAATAGCTGTGGTCATTTATAGCTGTGGTCATTGAAAGTTATCTGTGGTCATTGAATAGATGTGGTCATTGTATATCTGTGGTCATTGAATAGCTGTGGTCATTGTATATCTGTGGTCATTGTATATCTGTGGACATTGAATAGATGTGGTCATTGAATAGCTGTGATCATTTTATAGCTGTGGTCATTGTATATCTGTGGTCATTGAATAGATGTGGTCATTGAATAGCTGTGGTCATTTATAGCTGTGGTCATTGAATAGCTGTGGCTATTGAATAGCTGTGGTAATTGAATAGCTGTGGTCATTGTATATCTGTGGTCATTGAATAGCTGTGGTCATTGAATAGCTGTGGTCATTTATAGCTGTGGTCATTGAAAGTTATCTGTGGTCATTGAATAGATGTGGTCATTGTATATCTGTGGTCATTGAATAGCTGTGGTCATCGAATATCTGTGGTCATTGAATAGTTGTGGTCATTGAATAGCTATGGTCATTGTATATCTGTGGTCATTGAATAGATGTGGTCATTGTATAGCTGTGGTCATTGAATAGCTGTGGTCATTGAATAGATGTGGTCATTGTATACCTGTGGTCATTGTATATCTGTGGTCATTGAATAGATGTGGTCATTGAATAGCTGTGGTCATTGAATAGCTGTGGTCATTGTATAGATGTGGTCATTGTATAACTGTGGTCATTGTATATCTGTGGTCATTGAATAGCTGTGGTCGTTGTATAGCTGTGGTCATTGTATATCTGTGGTCATTGAATAGATGTGTCATTGAATAGCTGTGGTCATTTATAGCTGTGGTCATTGAATAGCTGTGGCTATTGAATAGCTGTGGTAATTGAATAGCTGTGGTCATTGTATATCTGTGGTCATTGAATAGCTGTGGTCATTGTTGAATAGCTGTGGTCATTTATAGCTGTGGTCATTGAAAGTTATCTGTGGTCATTGAATAGATGTGGTCATTGTATATCTGTGGTCATTGAATAGCTGTGGTCATCGAATATCTGTGGTCATTGAATAGTTGTGGTCATTGAATAGCTATGGTCATTGTATATCTGTGGTCATTGAATAGATGTGGTCATTGTATAGCTGTGGTCATTGAATAGCTGTGGTCATTGAATAGATGTGGTCATTGTATACCTGTGGTCATTGTATATCTGTGGTCATTGAATAGATGTGGTCATTGAATAGCTGTGGTCATTGAATAGCTGTGGTCATTGTATAGATGTGGTCATTGTATAACTGTGGTCATTGTATATCTGTGGTCATTGAATAGCTGTGGTCGTTGTATAGCTGTGGTCATTGTATATCTGTGGTCATTTAATAGATGTGTCATTGAATAGCTGTGGTCATTTATAGCTGTGGTCATTGAAAGTTTTGTATTGTTGATGTTTGTGTCATTTGAGAAGCACATCATTTCATTTTTGTCGTTTTGATGTCAGTCGTTACATGTGCCATTTCTTGTATGTCTACGTTGCTGTACGTCATTTCTAGGGTCTGATCAGGGCCGTATTTATAGATAGGGCACTTCAGTGAATGTCTGGTGTCTTTACTTCCAAATGGAGCCCATTTCCTGTAATAGTTAATTCTTATTAAATGTGAGACTAGTCCCTGCAAGTACTTTTGTCTATAGCCATATAAGGCCTAACAATGTCTCCGAGTGAATCATTTCTGGCCGAGAGTTGATTCATATGAGTATCATTTCATATGAGTGAATCATTTAATGTGTGCGCCCTTTCATATGAGTGAATCATTTAATGTGTGCGCCCTTTCATATGAGTGAATCATTTAATGTGTGCGCCTTTCATATAAGTGAATCATTTAATGTGTGCGCCATTTCATACGAGTGTTATTTGATTTTTGAATAGGTGTCAGTTGGTGGTATCATGTTTTGTGTGTGTTCTGTCATTTCATGGGTTTATCATTTCATGTATCCATGTTTTTTTCATTTCTTGCAATCATCAGTTAATGTGAACAATTAAATATATTTTATTTAGCTACCCACGGGGAACCCCCCCCCCTCCATCCACACACAAAAAGAGAATTAAAAATCCCTCAGAGTATCTGGGTTGAATGTTGTTTTCTCTTTAGTATCTCTATCCATTCCCTGAACGAAATACAGTCGATTCCGCTTAATTGGGACACATCGGGACCGAGGCTTTTGTCCCAATTAAGCGGCTGTCCCAATTAAACATACACATTTACTATTGGCTTCTTGGATTGGTTTCTTTGAGATTTGTCCCTAATAAGCGGCTGTCCCAATTAAGCGGTGTCCCAATTAAGCGGAATCCACTGTATATATTACTGAATGAAATAAAGTCGTACTCCATTTCTGGTTTTTTTTTATTGTTATTAGCGGTTAATAAAACAAGAAAAAATCAACTAATAACCAACTAAGTATATACCTGCAAAGACCGTCCTTGGAGTAAAAGTTGGTATCGCATTTGCACACACTTGCTACACAGCTCGCGTTGGCCACACATTCGCCCTGGTAGTTCTCGCACGGCATGGATGGGTTCTTTTTGACTTCGCACACCTCATTCTTGGCGAAGTAGTCCGCATCGCAGGTGCACACCGTGCCGATGCACTGCGCGTTCACGATGCACTGCCCGGCACCGTCGCAAGTCTTGCTGGGCTGGAGGAGCGGGTTGCAGACCCCGTTCTTTGGGAAATATCCGATGCCACAGACGCACGTTCCGTTCAGGCAGCTCGAGTTGTTGACGCAGACATCGTTTGCGTCGCACTGATTCGTGGACGGGACAAGAATGGGACATAATCCGTTTTTGGCGAAGTAGCCCTCATTGCATTCACACGTTCCCACCACGCACTCAGCGTTGGCCACGCACTGCCCTATATCGTCGCAAGCCTGTTTAGAGTTGATCAAGGGAAAACAGCTCCCATTTTTGGAGTAGAAACCTGCATCGCAAACACATCGCCCATTGACACACTCAGCGTTGCTGACACATGTTCTTTTGCCGTCTGGACATAGACTCGTAGAGTTCACAAGTGGCTTACAACCACCAGCAAATGTATAAAATCCTGCAAAAGATAGTGTTTAAATAAGTTAACAAGATACAATCCTGCAAAAGATGGTGTTTAAATAAGTTAACAAGACACAATCCTGCAAAAGATGGTGTTTAAATAAGTTAACAAGACACAATCCTGCAAAAGATGGTGTTTAAATAAGTTAACAAGATACAATCCTGCAAAAGATGGTGTTTAAATAAGTTAACAAGATACAATCCTGCAAAAGATGGTGTTTAAATAAGTTAACAAGACACAATCCTGCAAAAGATGGTGTTTAAATAAGTTAACAAGATACAATCCTGCAAAAGATGGTGTTTAAATAAGTTAACAAGATACAATCCTGCAAAAGATGGTGTTTAAATAAGTTAACAAGATACAATCCTGCAAAAGATAAGTTGCAGAAATAGGATCAACTACATCAACTGATGGGAATTGTTAAAACTATTTGGAGCCCGCGCTTTTTTAATCCCTACAAGCAGGGCCG
This sequence comes from Bulinus truncatus, assembly GCA_021962125.1. Taxonomy (NCBI): domain Eukaryota; kingdom Metazoa; phylum Mollusca; class Gastropoda; family Planorbidae; genus Bulinus; species Bulinus truncatus. Next base: position 2,049,676 of record JAGDYQ010000136.1, on the reverse strand, counting down.
TTTTTATGGATAACAGGCCTATGCCGCTGCATTGGGCCCCGTTGCTAAAGAGGCCCATTAGAGTATTGATCTTTAATAAATGTAAATGACATCAACTCCACAGCCTCACAAAGTCTGCGATGTCCATACAGACCTCAATGAGGTTAATAGGGGGTGGGGACTGGAATTTTTCGGGGATTGTACCCGCAATCTGCCTTATGCAGGTCGAGATTCCACCGCCGAGTAACCCAGGCAACACACGAACCGTGTACGCACTCATTTTGGTAATCCTGGCAATAACAAGCGCACTAAAACTCAAGGCAGTATCTATAATTCTAAATCCTAGCGGAAACAGACCAGAGCCAGTTGTTAACTGTACTCACCAGCAGATCAGAGCTAGTTGTTTACTGTACTCACCAGCAGACCAGAGCCAGTTGTGTACTGTACTCACCAGCAGATCAGAGCCAGTTGTGTACTGTACTCACCAGCAGATCAGAACCAGTTGTTTACTGTACTCACCAGCAGATCAGAGCATGTTGTTTACTGTACTCACCAGCAGATCAGAGCCAGTTGTTTACTATACTCACCAGCGAGGCACTCACAGAGTCCGCCCTCACACTTGGCGTTCAGCACGCACAGTTCCGAAAAGGGGCAGGACTTGGCCACCGGAATCCTGACCGCACACTTGTCCTCCCAGGCCACGTAGCGGTCATTGCACTGGCAGGTGCCTCCCACACACTCGGCGTACCGGATACAGGTGTCCGTATGAGGACATGTCCTGAAAGATTATTGTAGCAATGAAAATAGAGGAGTGTATCACTTGAGTGCAGCAGGCTTTGATTTACGACACACATGTGTTAACAAGCAGGACTCGGATAATAAAACAATCCTTTAACAAATCAAACGATAAGTCAACCAACCAATCAACAAAAGATCTAATAAACTAATAATGAATGATCAATCAATAAAAAATCAATATATATATATATATCGATAAATCAACAGATCAATATGTAAATCGATAATTAAATCAATCAACTAACAAGAATAAAAAAAAAAGTGAACGTTAAATCACAGAAGTTTTAATATGCAGGTTATCAGCCTTATTCACAGAGAACTCTTTTGCGTCTCAAAACAAAGTTGGTCTATTAAACATGTCTATCGATAATTGTTTATGATCATAGTGACGGCTATACAACGTCCACAATTTACCATTTGAGTAATAGAAAAAGCCATTTTTTTTCGCAAAAATCTTCTTTTTGAGAGTCATAGGCCTATATGTGAACAAAGTAACAACTAAACAAGCAGAGCAAATTTCAGTTGGTAAATTTATTTACGATTTCTGATTTGGAAGATAAATCTGAGAGGTATATAGGCCCCTATAATAATATATAGTAGGCCTACATGTATTGACTATTGTGATTGTGAGTACTGAGTAGAAGTAGTGACTGACATACAGCAACTGAAGTGTAAATATTTGGCATTAATCATTGATATTTCATTTGTAGACTTATTATGACTCATAGTTACATGATTATTTACGTACATAGGTTATCGTTATAAAATGTGTCTTATGCACAGTGGCGTGATCAGGGCGGGAGCCAGGGGGGTCATCATGCCCCGGGCGCTACTCACAAAGGGCGCCAAATAGTATATTTTACATTTAATACTATATGGTTTGTGAATGGGGGGGGGCGCTAATAAGGTATTCTGTCCCAGGCACGAGTTAAGCTCGCTACGCTACTGCTTATGCATGATGTTTAAACATAATACTTTAACCAACATTTTTTTTTAAATTATACTTTTGTCAGCAATGCAACATAATGCCTTAAGTACGAAATAAAATTTCCTTTGACTTGATGGATTTGGTTTTTTTTTTTATTTTTCCAGTTCTTTTTTCTTTAATCTACAGTCACAGAATTAATTCTTTAATCTACAGTCACAGATTTTATTCCACGAGTACCAAGATTCTGCACTTTATTTTTTGCATAGACGGATCAAACTGACAACTTTTTAAATAGAACTATTACTGTTTAACACTTAAAGCCAGGTACCAATTAAAAGCTGGGTGGACTAAAAAGACTTTTAAGCAACTTTCTCAATGTCCTGGGAAAATTTCCTTGGTACTCAGTGGCGTACCTGGGGGGGGGGGGGCGGTGGGTGCGGTCCGCACCGGGCGGGACTTTTTATTACTTTTTAGGGGGGTGGCAAAAATGTATAGATTAAATTGAAATACCTAAATGAGAGGGCGGCAAAATCGTCTTCCGCCCTGGGCGGCCGATACCCACGCTACGCCGCTGTTGGTACTCACTGAGGTTTTGAACCGGGCACCCTCAGGTCAACACTCAACACCTTAGGCTAATTTAAGTTTGTTAGATATAATTCTGAGAATGTTTCATTCGATTAAAACGTTTTTGAATGCTTTATGAAATTTTTCTGATGAATTCGTTCACATAATTTAACTCTGAATGCAAGTAACTAGTTAGTGCTTACATAATTGTAATGTCTACATCTTAAAAAAATATAAATAATATCAAACACAAGGGTGTATTAATGCATTTTTATTTTTTAAAATCAATAGAAGCCTTTTTGTAAATAAATAATCAAATAACATCTATCAAGGTCTTGTAATCACTGGCTATTGGCTGTCGTTAGGTTAAACAAAGCTGTCAAAATACGGTGGAGTCATCCTGAAATATTGTAAATGCTTGTAATACCATAAGTCATTCGTAAATTGCTTCATAAGGAAAATCAAACAAAACAGTTTATATTTTATTCAAATAATGTAGTTTGTACTTACTATGCACTAATTGGAAAATTTGAAATTATAAAAGTGCCTGTTTTGTCGCCATTCGCAGCATTTGTATAAAGTTTTAACAAAGGCCAATGTCAAAGTGACCTTAGCAAGATAAATTTACTGCAAACAGATAAGCCACTGGGCATGGCTGACATCTCTAATTAAATTTAAACATATTTAGTTGAGATTTGTATTTGTTTTGATATTAATTGAAATAATTGAAACTGTTCATTGTTTTTCTTTACGATATTGAGCATTTATTTTGTTTATATTTTCTGTGTTATCTTTAGTGAGTATAAAGCTTTTTTTTTTTTTTGCTTTAATCCAATTATCCAAATATTCATTGAATCTGTTTTTGAGATCTAAAATTGGTTCTACATTGTCACATATGGCTAATTTATTGTCTGATTTGTCATAAGTTGCCATGGATTGGCCTATTGGTGAAACATACAAATAATACATTGCTTAATGTTAGTGTCACTTAAAAAAAGTAATGAGAAAATATAAAGAAGTTTAAGATATATTAACATGTAACTTACTTCAAATTCAACACACAAAATCTACACAAGTTCTAGAAGAATCCTTGAAATAATGATAATCGCCTCCACTTGATATTTCAATCCACACCGACGACGATATAAAAAGACGAACGATTTAAATAGAGGCCGATCCCATTGGTTTGATCTGTCGGCAGTAAACGAAAGCCCACTTAAACGCAATGGTGGACATCTTTGCCATAATCTTTCCTTTTACCCTTCTACATATAATGCAGATAAGACCCACGTCTTTCGGCTTCATTCCGATAAACTTTCTGCAACTAAAAAGTTCGATATCATGTCACAGTTTTAATTCGGTATTGTTCACATCGACACTGTCAGTATTTAAAAAAAAAAACTTCGAAATAGTAAATTTCCCACCATACTGACCCCACAAAGATCCCAACAAATTATATTTAAATAAAGTGGCTATCTGTTTTGCAGTAAATTTATCTTGCTTTAATGTTTAAAAAGTTCATAACTGATGTTATCTCTTTATCGTGATAGGCCTACTTTCCCCATCGTCACCTTCGACATGTCCGGTCACACCCAGCCTATGTTCACGGATTCGTGAATAAGGCTAATTACCAGCTGGTCACTGCTTTCGCACTCCGCTCCCTTTTCCCCAGCCCCGTAGCGTAAAAATTCAACAGCAGGGGCCAGGCATTCTACAGCAGGGGCCAGGCATTCTACTGCAGGGGCCAGGCATTCTACAGCAGGGGCCAGGCAATTCATTTTACTGAGTATAACAAATAAGTAGAAGGCTCCAGACAAAATGCAGGGGTGTCCGCCCCCCCCCCCCGCAAGCTACGGGCCTGCTTCTTCCCATTCATAACTATGGGCAGTCTTGCATGCAAATCTATTCTAACACATTGTCATTATTTGAGATACAAGCACAAGTCAGTCGAACAAACTATTCATTCAGTTAATCAACCATTCCGTATATCTTTCCTCTGATCCACCATACACACTCACTTGTTGGGTTTGATTCTTGCCTGACAATCGACTTTTGTGGGGAAGAAGGCCAAGCCGCATTCACAGATTCCTTTAACGGGGTCGTCACAGACAGCGTTCTTCACACACCTGCGAAAGAAGAGGGTTGCATATTGTCACAGAAACAAGATTAGAGAGAAAATGTCACAGAAATATCTTTTTTTTTTGGTGGAATATTTGAGTGAATAAAGTTTAAGACTGGTCAAAGACGTTAATAGACAACGGCTCTTCTTATCCTGACCTATCCATTGATACTCTACTTCATCATCTCATGATACTGTGATAATTTATCCAAAATAATGCACTTACCTAAATAATGTCATTGCAGTGCACTAACCTAAATAATGTCATTGCAGTGCACTAACCTAAATAATGTCATTGCAGTGCACTAACCTAAATAATGTCATTGCAGTGCACTAACCTAAATAATGTCATTGCAGTGCACTAACCTAAATAGTGTCAGTGCACTAACCTAAATAATGTCATTGCAGTGCACTAACCTAAATAATGTCATTGCAGTGCACTAACATAATGTCATTGCAGTGCACTAACCTAAATAATGTCATTGCAGTGCACTAACCTAAATAATGTCATTGCAGTGCACTAACCTAAATAATGTCATTGCAGTGCACTAACCTAAATAGTGTCATTGCAGTGCACTAACCTAAATAGTGTCATCGCAGTGCACTAACCTAAATAATGTCATTGCAGTGCACTAACCTAAATAGTGTCAGTGCACTAACCTAAATAATGTCATTGCAGTGCACTAACCTAAATAATGTCATTGCAGTGCACTAACCTAAATAATGTCATTGCAGTGCACTAACCTAAATAATGTCATTGCAGTGCACTAACCTGTCATTGCTCAAACATTCCTGCCCTGGTAGTTTATAAGCCGAGCAGTAACCTTTCTTGGTGTCCAGGGGGTAGAAGCCTTCATTGCACTGGCAGATCCCGCCTGTAGGTGTGCTGCACTCAGCATCGGACACACACTGACCAAGGCCTGTACACGGGTTGCCGACCAGAATGACCGGCAGGCATTTTCCATTGTCTGTGTAATACAAGTTACGCGTTAGTGCATTAGCTGGGGGTATAACTGGTCTTACTATTGACAGTAGTGTTTTTACGAACTAACATTTCATCCATCCATCAATCCATCCACCCGTCATTCCATCCATCATTCCATCCATCATTCTATCTATCCATCAATCCATCGGTTTATCGATCATTCTATCTATCATCTATCTATCTATACTATACAGAATCTATCTATTATCTATATGTCATTTATCTATTATCTATGTGTCAATCAATTACTCAATCACTCAACTAATCAATAAGTCACCCAGTCGCTAAATCGCTTAATAAATCACATAATCTATCAATCAATCTATCAATCAATTAATCGATAAAGCATTAAATCTATCATAATAAATCAATCTATCTACCATCTATCTAATTATCTATCTATCTTTCTATCTATCTATCTATCTATCTATCTATCTATCTATCTATCTATCTAA